>WOFM01000024.1:26066-407928 GCA_011428145.1 Ericerus pela
ACATATTATAAACTATATAAAATTAAAATTTCGCCGACATGCGAAATGATTTGATAATTTTACAGAGAAGGTAAAATTTCATCTCGCGGAGATGGTAAAAATTAACTCGCTTAAGTGAGATGGATTCGATGAACCGTTGATATAAAATATATTCTTTAGATGGAATTTTCAACTAGTATTCGCACTGTTTCTATGCACATAGTTTTCTCGAACAGGTGCCTCGTCGATTAATGTCGTCATTACTAATTCCGCACCCAATTCTGCCCTACATTATTTGAGAAAAATACATTCAGACAAATGCACTAATTAATGACTGTTCGTATTCGGATTTAGGTACTTGATATATCCATCGGAATATGTTAGGTACGCGAATCGGGCCATGCGAATTCGCAAGCTTCGAAATGACGCGTAAAAAAATGCAGCTGACGAAGAAGCTGTCGACTGGCAATCCGAGTATCCGATGCAGTGGTGTAGCTCACGAAAATCTGCAAAAATTCAAACCCGAAATAATTAAAAAAGGATCAACTCGAGTATTTACTGACATATTTGCGACCATTCAGGAAAAAAGGCATTCACGAAAGTTGAAAACGAAAAAAATCATTAAATTTAAACATAGATATAGGTACGGGAAAAGTGTAAGTTTTTAATGTTAAGATTCCTGCACACAGATATATTAGGTAGGTAAGTACTTATATATTATTATTATTCGACCTACCTATTGCTATTTTAAGTATAAATATAGCAGACCTAAACATCCAATGCCCAAAATAATGTTCGAGAATTGGTCTCGTTGGAAAAAATTAGTATCAAGGAAGTTTAATCTAAGGAAGTAGTAGTTTCTTTTCTCCAGCAGAAAAAAAGAAAGAAAGACTAATGCAGCAGCAGTTCCGTTAGAATTACTCACTCATTAAAAAATTATTAACAAGTCATAATTGCGATGACTGTATCAAATTTTGTAACTGTTGATCTAAAATTTAATTAGCAGTTAAAAAAAACCACCTTTTTCAAAATCTAAACAGAAATTAATTTTTTGGAAATACCTTCTAGCCGTTCTCCACCAGAATTGCTAGTATGTTGCATCAAATACAAATCTTTGTAGATTTTTTTGCAAATTTTTCAAGTCATTGATTCAAAATTAGGCATTTTATAACCAAAATAATCAGGGCAGTACCTGGCTTTTTTTTCCGCCTTGTGCAAACAAACTTTTTGACGCCCTCCCATTACTTAAATCAGAATGATATTCTTTGTCATCATCCACACGATGTATCGGACGACAAAAATGTATTATATTAAATTTTTTTTGTTTTTTGTTTTTTTTTTTGGTTAGTATGGCGCCCTTGAACTCTGCAATGCACAGATCGCACGTACCTAGTCACAGCCCTGAAAATAATATCCAAAATAGTTGCACCTAAGTACCACCTGACCAATTTGCGCCAAAATAGGGTACCGGACATGACTCTCAGAATTACTTGAAATTAATGGGAGAGATAGTCTAAAGCTTGTGAATGAAGGTTCTGAAATTTTTTTTGAAAAATATTAAATAGAAAGGAAGATATAAGATGTAAAAGTTGCGCTGCACCAAAAATGGTAACTCGATGTGCACCCTTTTGTTGTGATGTCATAGAATTGACATTTATGTATTTTGCATTAGCAGAGGTTGTTGGTTTCAATACATCTCATTAATACTTCATTTTTAAATAGGTTTTTGGTGAAAATTTACTGAACAAAATTGACTTTAAAAAATGAATTTGAAGCAAGGGTAGGCGCACATTTCATTTCAGGACCCAAGAAAACTTTTGGCACAGAAGGCTCAAAGTCTAAATTATCACCTAAGTAAATAAGATCCAATAAGTTTGGGTTTCTATCTGTATTTATTTTTTGTACTTCCCACTGAGGTAGAAGGTTGAAAATTGGTACGAGGGTGCTTGAGTATCACATCTAATTTTCTTTTTTTTGAAATCCCTAAAATAAAAAAAGGGCAGTAGATATGGCCAAAAATTCATTTTCTTGGAACTTTCAACATATATACACTGAAATTATCCAACTCAACACAAAGATGGTATAATATTGCTTGTTTATGCCTTAAAAAAAATATTTTTTGAGGTACTGAGTTCAAATTGGACCTTAAGTTTTATAATTTGATCAATATTTTGACCCAAAGGGACTCAAACAAGGGCCCAATTTTGTTTTTTTACATTTTAGTATGTAATACATAATTTGTAATGTTTCTTTAGGTGTTGAGTTCAAATTTGTCTATAATTTTTTAATTTGATCAATTTTTTGACCCCAAGGGACTCATAAAAGGGCCAAATTTTTTTTTTTTTTTTCATATTATTATGTAATACATCATTTGTAATGTTTCTTGAGGTGCTGAGTTCAAATTTGTCAATAATTTTTTAATTTGATCAATTTTATGACCCCAAGGAACTCATGAAAGGGCCCAATTTTGTTTTTTTACATATTATTATTTAATACATCATTTGTAATGTTTCTTGAGGCACCAAGTTCAAATTTGGCATTATTTTATTCATTTGACTCATTTTTGACCCCCAAGGCTCAAAATGAGGGGAAATTTTGACTTTTCATATTTTGTAGTGTAATACATCATTGGTAATAATTTTTTAGCTGCTGATTTTGAATTTGACGTAATTTCTTAATTTTACCCATTATGTGATCCCACAAGGGTTCTGAAAGGGGCTAATTTTGAATTTCTCTATTATATTGTGTGATATACATTGTTGGTTATTTTTTTAGACTTGAAGTTTTATTTTGACATATATTTCTTCATTCAACTCCCTATAATGTGACCCAAAGTGGTTCAGATATAACTAGCTAATTTTGACTTTTCACATTTTATGGTGTGATATATTGTCTATAATGTTTTACAAGTTTCTGAGTACATATACAAAAATCTTATTTTTCTTACAAGTAAACTGAGCAAGTGGTTTTACTGAATTTTGTTGTTTTTTGTTGGTCTTAAAAAACATGGGCATCAAATACCTAATAAATCACTTAATATTAAGTGAAGATATAATTGCAATCCCTTTTTTGGGGCCACAGGAAGAAAAAAAGTGGTTCAATCTAAAAATGGATTGTAAATATAACCTCAGTGCCTCAAAAAACATTATTAATGATATATCACTCAATAATATCTAAGAATATTATCTCAACACCCTGTTTGGGGTTACAGGGGGCTCAATGAGGGTTTGATCAAAAAATTGATTGAAAATTTAAACCCAACACCTCAAAAAACATTATTAATGATATATCACTCAATAATATCAAATAATATTATCTTAACCCCCTGTTTGGGGTCACGGGGGGCTAATGAGGGGTTCAATCTAAAAATGGATTATAAATTAAACTCAGAGCCTCAAAAAACAATATTATCGATGTATCACTCAATAAAATCTAAGAATATTATCTTAATTCCATTTCTTGGGCTATAGTGAGCTAAATGAAGGGTTAAATCTGAAAATGGGTTGAAAATATGAACACAGCCCTCAAAGTGAATAACTCCTCAGGCACCACCAACAATTTTTTCCAAGGCTGTGCTCTAATATAAAAACAAATAAGGAATAATTTGTTTTTGATTTTCTTAGTTTTTATTGTTTTTCAATGTTTTGAATTTGTCTATAAATAAGGGGGTGGGGGGTGCAAGTGCACATCTTTCATCTCCTCCCTCACAGTCACCATGAACTTTCTAAATTGATGAGCTTAACTAAACCAATGTACAAACACAGGAGAGTGAGGAATGAATGAATAAGAAACCTGTGAAAGAGGTGAAAAGTTTGCTGATGTGTCAATTCTATGACATCACACTCACTGCTCAAAAAATTTCACAAAGTTTTTTGATAACTCAACTTTACCATTCATTTTCTCCTATTCTATCCAACCAATTTTAATGAGGTTTTCACTGATATTTTTTATTTTTTTTAAAGAATTTGAAAATATGTTTACTGAAAATCATGTCTGGTACCCTATAGGTAATATATTAGAATAGATCATAAAAAATATTTTGTAGAATACCTTGATGTGAAAAGATATCTTACCAGAAGGTAATCTACAGATTTTGTGTGTTCAACCACTTCATAGGTAGACATACAGGTAAGACAAAACCTGGACAAACACTAGCAATTTTAGAGTCAGTTTGGATGGTTTATATAGGGGCTTATTTACACACACGCCAACAAACATACATAGTGATTACATATGTTCGTGTGAACAGGCCGATGCGTCACTTCTTGTAGTGATAAGAAATGATGGGTTGGTTTGTGTATGGAATTGGGACATTGTATTATTGAGATTGGTCACAATTTGTTACTTGTACATTACTTACATGTACGTGCAAGTAATTACAATGGAATGTAATTTGTGCATTTAGTTTAACATAATTGAGACAAATATTTTCCAGCTTTGCTATGGTGACTGTCATTGGGGGTTCGAGCCCCTTAATCTCATACAAGATGAGTCCTCACATATTTGTTACAAATAGAATTTTTATTGGTTCAAAATTAGGCATTTTATTGCCAAAATAATAACAACAGTAGTTAGCAGAAGTACCTGCATTAAAATTAATAGCAAGTTATAACAGGTTATAATGGATATTTGTTTTAAATTTCGTGGATATTAGTCGAAAACAGTATGAAACAATCGGAGGTATGGGGAAAGGAAAGAATATGCAGGAAAGGGGATGCTCCATACATTATCACCAATGAGCGAAATTGTTAGAAAAAGAGAAAAACCAGTTTTGGTAACGCTTCCACTCTCGGATGTTTATTTAAACAACTCTTTCCTGTATGTTTTTTCCTTTCCCCATGCCTCCGATGTTTTTTTCATTTTTGTTGTCTAATCAACGGCTGTTAAAACAGTGATAATGTATAGTCAAAGCCGAGGACCAAAAAGTGAACTTTTCAAACCTATAAATTTTACTTTTTGGTCCTTGAACCAAAAAATAATTGTATGCGATGAATTTAAAAAATTTTTCAGTCCTACTAATGAAAAGTATCCCTCAGATCTAAAAATATGACTTTTTGCAACACTTGTCTATAAACTTCATTCTTATATGCATCTTGAGGATGTATAAAGCAGGCAATTTTAGAACCATTTAGGACCGATGCCTAAAGTATCTACTTTATACACGGTCTTTACCTTATACATCGCCTTTGGTGCATGCATACACTGGTCTTACTACTGTATATAGCCTAACAACATCAGTTTTTATTTTATTTTTTTGTAAAAGTTTCTACACTATTGGGCTTTGAACCAAGTTCATTTACGTTTTCAGGCCAGTAGCATAGCACCTGCCACACAATGTTTAGTTGAAACAAAGAAGATAGTTTATGCTTATATATTTCCTATTTTTATAAATTTTCATTTATCTCAATTTTTGTTTGGTTTTTTAAGAGGAGAGTAGGGTTGTTGCAAAAATAGTAGGTTACTAGTAACCCATGTGGAATAGTTGATTGATACTCGAGTAATTTGCAGCACTTGCTTTTGGCTTGTTTTACAAAATTCATACTCATATCAAAACTCCATACTTTTTGCACTATTATCACAAATAATGATTCAAATTAAAGAGAATACAGTACATGTATATACAGTAGGGGAAGGTGGGGCAGGTTGAGACATGGGGCAGCATGTCACACACTTATTTCTCAAAAACTATGAACTGTAGGTGGCAACACTGTATCACATTTTTACCTTCTTAGTGTACCAACACTGAATCAGTATTAAAAGGTTTGTTCTGTCATTTTGTTTCTGTGCTGTGACATTTATGTGATAAAAACATAAAATTTTCATGTTGTTTCTCCGCATATTTTTTTTTATATCAAAAGTAATTTTGATTCGATAGCCAAGTAAGTTGTATTTTCTCGTACTAGTACCATGACTATTTATAATGAACCAACAATCATTTTTTTACAACAGATTGGTGTACCATTTTTTTCACATTTTTCATTTTGGGATACACCAATCAGTACAATTCACATTTAGTACAGAGGAAATGACTTACAGTTAAATAAAACATGGTTCCTTGGTTGTGCAATTCTTTATTTTTGTACAGCCTCATGGTTTCTGAATTTCCAGTGAACCACCAGATTCCAATTGAGTATACCTATGGTTGAAACCAAAAACAGTTATGGGCAAAATAGGAAACAATTTTGCTATTTATGTTCAATTTTCAAAATAAGTTTTGGTAAAAATAGTCTCCAAAATGGAGAACAATGGACTTAAAATATCGAACTCAAAGCTGTATTATGTCGTGAACATATAGACATTCACAACAAATGGAAAACATTCACGTTAAAAATGAGGCTAACTGTTCAGAGTAAATCAAAATCATGAACAGTTAAGAGAAGATAAGAACCACTGGTTCATCGTTGATTGAGTTTAAAATCTACACATCACCACCATGTACAAGATTCAACGATTAAAATTTGTTAGTATATTTTGTAGAACAGGAGTTTCAACTGTGTTGGTGTTTGATTTGTTTATTCCTTGGTGTTATGAAGGTATAAACTTAAGGTTTGTGAGCCATCTCCTAAATAAATATATGCACGGATCTGAATTTGTGTAGTGATGTAGGGGTAAGACTGTGGGATTTTAGATGTCTCAATACCAAACTTGTCAACTTTTGCTACGTTGGAATTCAACTTTCACAGCATGATGTCATGTTGCGTCAATTCCTCCGCTGGCGTTCAAAATAATGTATTTCATGTACAAGTGTGATATAAATGGGTACACTTGTGTGTATACAGTGCCCACCAGGCGTTTGGAGAAGCTTAGGTTGCTAAAAACAAGTAAGTTACTTATCTAGGTTATATATAGTGTATACATCAGTGCTAGAAGGTATACTAAGTCGCAGAGTGCTTGACCATAGCTTAGGTAGGAACCTTTATTTTTCTAATGTTCAATTTTGGATGAAGTTAACATAAATTTCGGAAAATTCATTTTTACCCAGTTTATTTGCAAACAGAGAATTAAAATGGACCTCACAAAAAAGTTAGGGGTGGGGATGATGAAAATTATCGGTTTTATGAGAAAAGAAAACGATTGGTACCATTTTCACATTTTTGAGGTGTCGTGTTTAAATTTATTCAATATGACAAAAAGTAAAGCAATCTTTATTTTTTTCAAGATCTGGCCATTCAAATTGGAAAAGTGCGGAATTAAAACTAAAACTTTGAAAACGCTTTTTAATTCCCAAAAGCAGAACAGAACTTTTTTTTCTCTAGAAAGTACAGATAATAAAAGTTTTATTCTGAAGTCTTCAGTATTTTTGTGTAACATACCACGGTTACAAAAAAAGTTAATTACAAGAACGGTACCATTTGAGTAATTAATTTGTTACCTGTAGGGCCAAGTTTCAGATTTTTGTCAATGTTTGTGGAGGAAAGAAGAAAATAAGAAAAATATAATGAAAAAAAAAACAGCTTTTTCTCTCTCTCATTCACTCACTCACTCACTCACTCACTCAACTCTCTTTTCTCTCTCTTCCGCTCTTTTAATGGCTTAATCTCCACCCAAAGTGTCTTTCATTGGGAAGATTACATTTCATGATGTCTCAAATCAAATTAACAAGAGGTGACAGCAGCAGCTAGTTTATAAATAAGCCGAGTTTGATAAGAATAAAAGGTGCTGAACTTAATGTTCTAGTTTTTAACAAGTGCTGTTAAACTGAGTTTTGCTGTTCAACCACAACAGTTTTAGTTCCGCGTCAGTTCTGGGAAATCATAAATAAAATTAACGGTAATTTCTAACTTGGAGATTCGTAAACCAAATGAAAATAAACATATTACAAGTAAGTAGGGTACAGCAAAAACAGTAATTTTTATTCGATGACCGCAGCTGGCATTTGAAATCCTTGAAAACGTCACTTCGAATAGGTACCAATGTAAAAAATTAAAACGAATAAAATGGAGTAGAAAAACAAAAAGAAAAAAACATGTCAATACCGATTAATTTCGATTTACATTGAAGTTAAGTAAGTATAGTTATAATTTGATAGACAACTGAGGATAATAATTGGATTCCATGGTGAAATACATATGAAGAATGCGCTGACATTCGACAAATTCTCGACAAGGTCTTTCGAATCTACGTTCCAATACCGAGAGATATTCGCAGTAGAAGTCGAGATTATTGGGATCAGGAGCGTCCGGTGCATTTTGGAATTGACGGTATTTCGATTCGTACTCCTCAAATTTTTTCTTGCTGATCCTTTCGGAAAACGCAAATTAAAATAAGTGTTAAGAGAAGATAAATCTGGACGAATAGGCTTACAAAATCGTGGCCACATAACATAACTGCGGTAAATGGGATTGGTTTTGAAGGTGACGAAAAAATAGTAATATACTGTGAGCCTAAGCTGAAAAATATTACAGCAGTTAGGATCGAAGTGGGCAACTGGTATTTCTTTGATTAAAAGCCTGCAAACATGTGGGCGATGCCGCGAGTAACGGCTAGTATGGTAATTATAAATTTACAAACACCTAAATGAAGCTATTAATTTCTCAAAACTGAGGGTGATCATTAAAAAAATAGCCTACGATGGTTCATTTCAATATTCTCAAATTCGATTTTCATCGAGTTTCTTCGGCAATATTCTAGTTGCCAGACCAATTCTCACGCAAATTCTCATTTTCATGATTTAAAACGACTACAAATAGGTAGTTTAGGTACATTAGACAGGGTGGTGCATTTTTGCAAGCCTATTCGCTCCAACTTGATTCAGTCACATAAATGGCCAACAAAACGAATTTCCATACCCGTTTGGTTTTACTATTGAATTCGTTGGAAGGGATTCGAAGGTAGGCCAACCAAATCGGCACGGTCCACAGACACATTTCATGTTGTATAATATTCGAAGGTGGATTATACGCTGAAGTTGTGGAGAACAATCGTACGGCTCACACAAACAATCGAAAATCTAATAAAAAAAATTAGATTTTTCAAAACTGAGAAAAGTGAGAAAAAATATGCAGCTGTAATTATTCAAATGGATTCATTAAACAAGAACATCACAGATATTTTTCAAAATTAGAGGAAAATAGACATGAAAATTGTGGCAGCAACCACACTACGTGTCGGCTAATTACCGTTTCTCCCTCAAACACCGTCACCCGGCACCGTGGCCGAGTGTATACGGTGCTGACTTTTGAGGCGGTGAACGAGGGAGGTTTTAGGTTTTGGCCGGTATGGGTTTGAATCCCTATGCTGCCTGAACACCTAAAGTGGTGACCTCGACGTGATCGCGAGGGAGGGTCATACACGCCATCTCTCGGACACGTACCAAACCGGTAGCCGTGGTGGTGCGTCACACCACCGATGCCGGTATGTGACGGCGCTGTAGGGGGTGCGCCACGGTGCGGTGATGAGGGCGGGCATCACCACGCGCTGGCGTACATCCCTACCCGCAAAGTGCCTCCGTACTGGGTATCGCATTACGCTCCGCTATACTGAGGGGGAGTGGTGTGACGGCAACCACACTACGTGTCGGCTAATTACTGTTTCTCCCTCAAACACAGTCACCCAGCCCCGTGGCCGAGTGTATACGGTGCTGACTTTTGTGGCAGTGAACGAGGGAGGTTTTAGGTGTTTGGCTGGCACGGGTTTGAATCCCCGTGTTGCCTGAACACCTAAAAAAATAATTGACCGTGCTCGAAAGACTCGAGCTTTAATACGATAAACGTTCGAATATAAAAAAGTAGCTATTGTTGACAAAATAATGAAAATCCAAAAATCAAATTAATCATTCCCCTGTATTATCTTAGGGTCCGGATTTTTATGAAATTGCATATATTTTTGTTGCACTAATTTTTCAGTACATTTACATTATTTTTTAGTTTCATTATCATTTGCTGTAAAATGAACCCAACTTCATTTGCATAATTTTGAATATTGAGAAGAAATACATACTCATATTTGAGCCATTTTTCAGCATATTTGAACAGCATATTTGGATATTTTTGTCTTTTTTGACACATATTTTGCTAATATAGCTATTTTTCAGAGAAAATAAAATTTTTTAACATATATGATTGGCAACCCTGCCAAAAAAAAATTGATTCAGTTTTGTTTGCAAATTATAACTTCAAATTTTATGGAATTGATTCCTAATCTTACACAAAAAATACAGAATTACGTCAAGTCAGAGGCAGATAATGTCAGTAACATCAGATTTGAATTCAGCTTTCAAAACTTTTGAAACAATAGCTAGCATACAACTTCATATTTTTGAATTTTTGAACACACGTTTTGCATATTTGGTTACAAAAAGACAGATATTAAGTACCTATGTCGTATGTTGGGTACGTTCAGTGCATACAAATCCGAGCCCTAAGGGTGGATAATAACATCAAAGAAAACCCAATCATAAAATGATATTCCAAAGTCAGTTCAGAAGTTTAGGAGGAATCAATTTTGAAAATTAGTCTCCAAGTTACAGTTATCATTCTACGTTTCATGAAAAGCCTCAACGCCAGAAAATTACTTACAAATGAATGAATCAGAAGGATTAGGGAACAAAAATATTGAAAATCAGAAAAAATAGACATTAGGAAATATGAAGCTATAAGTACTTCTAGCTAACTATAATGCTATTGGTCAACGACTTCCGCATATCCATAACGACGATTAGAACAGAGAAAAAAAAAAAAGTCAGATTTCACGAATGCTGACTTACTTCTTCTCCAGCTTTAATCGGACGTACCGCACGACAGACCAAACTATTTTTGTTCCAATACATCCTGACGTGCGGATCGCAAGAATGCGAAAAAAGATTCATCAAAGGATACACGCCCAATCCAATTAAGGTGAAAATGACTCTGTTATACTCGTCAGAAATACTTTCATCGACGCCATCACGAACGTTTTGATAATCACTTTGTAAATATCTCAGAAGTAAAGCTGCAGCGTACAGCTCACCGTCAGTCAATGGAGCATCTCGATTCTGGGATCAAAGGGAAAACAAATTGCAAATGAGATCGTGAAAGCGTAGTAGAAGTTAAGAGACGTTACGTTTGCAGGGATTTGGGGGGGGGGGCAAAAGGGCAGTTGGACAGAGTAAAATTGATCTAAATTTGAGAAAAAATTAGTTACTCAATTTTGATAAAATTTGATGTATTTGGTGCCTGTCGTTTCCTTTCGTCAAGAAATGAAAAACAAATTAGGTCCCAGTCCAAATTTATGTTTCTCAAAACATACCTTCTAAAAAAGGCCGGTTGAAGAAAGACGCTTGGGCCGATTCAATTCTTCAGTGGGTCCTCGTGGTGCCACCTCCGGTAGTCAATAATGGAACTCACGGATGTAACCACTTAAAAAAGCCAAAACTGCGGATCCAATCGAATCCGTTGTAAGTTTCATTAACGGCATCAATAAGGTAAATCACCCATTTTACAATCAAAATCAACGGCTAGCCAAAGATGGAGGCAAATGGTGCGATCGCCTCAATGATCTTGCAGTTTTGTTTGTTTTTCTCGTCACTTTTAAAATTTGGAAAAAATTTTAGTAGTAAATATGCGAAGGTAAATTCCACAGATACCTACTAAATTTTCAAAAGTAATGTGCAAAAAAAAGTGAAAAAAGGCCGTAATTTTTTTATGCTACTCACGTTTGGTGTTTATTTTTTCATTCAACTAATTTTTCAACCCCCCTATATTTTGTTGCGTGCATCTATGGCTATGTTTTTTGGGGTACAAATTTTGAATTTCATATTCATTTCGAAGATTACATGAATTCAGGCTTAGTTTTTCAATATCTCGTGAGAAGTTTCACTTCTACGGCATGTCCCAAGACACACTCATTTTTTTTAAGGGCGGACGGCGGGTTTAAAGCAGAAAAAATTTTTCGAAGTGCTTTCTATGTTCTAGAACATGTATTCTAATTTCTAGTACTCCAGTAGAGCATATATACAGCGGGTTTTGGGGGAGAACCCTGTTTTTTTTCTGACATTTATAAAATATGGTGGTATAATTAGAACATATTATTATCCTTGTTCCTTTTCTTTCAATAGGATGTTTTTTTTTTTTTTTTTTTTTTTCAATAAAAATTTGGAGCCTTCGGCAATGGCCCATTCGGCCCCCTTTCAATCAACCGTTGAAAACTCGTACAGGTACTTACTCGATTTTCGTCCTGTTGTTCGCCAAAAAAGGTTGTTTGCTTCAAAAGATAAAGCCACTGGGCAACGGTGCTGAACAGAGCCATTGGAAACGAAGAGGTGAGATCGAAAAGCGCTTCGGAACGCGGCCGTACCCCGTAACTGTGAACGGACGCGTAGTCTCGAGAAATAAATTTGTCGTTGGAGTTCGCGTTTTGACGAAGTGTTTTGGTCAACGGCGATTTGTACACCGGATGCTCTATCATGGTCTGCAACTCTCGTCCTTGTTTCGTGGCAATCATTAGAATGCGAAAACCTGTCCATTTGGAAAAATTCATTTCAGCCGGAATGCTTCCGAACTTTGAGAAAATTTGACACTCGATGCGATGGTACTGCTCATGCGCATTTTGGCGGCATTTCGAACTACAGTACATGACCTGCAATATATATATACATATATAAGACTGTAGGATAAAACGAAAAAAATAAACGACTAGTTAATTGCGACTAATAATATATTGAAGAAATTAACACTTAAGTCGATTCATATTTGAGAGAAGAGAGTAGTGTTCCGTATGAAACTGTTGAACGAAATAAATTATAATTTATAAAGTAGCGAGAGTAAACGGTCAACGAATGTAAGAACCATCCGTCGAGTTGTGGCGTGAATCGAGATAAAGCAGTAATACAACCTATAATGATAGTCATATGGCCCATCTAGAGAATGAATACGTTCATTCTTATATCCCCACACCGAGCTAGAGAAAACGGAGAATCCGTTTTTTCCATAAAATTACAAATTATAAAGTACATGACGAAAGGGATATCTTAGTAATTTTTTCTACATTTTTCGCGATACAACATTCGAGGATCATTTTTTTTGTTAGTCGTACACATTTTTCTCTCGTATTTCTATCGAATTTTATAACTAAGTTTCGCATTTTTAATAAACTATTTCTACGTGCAATTGAATGCATCTTCGTTATTCTTTTGTTTACATTTTTACTTTTTTTTTTTTTGCGACAAAATTCAAAAATTTTCTATTAACGCGGTACATATTTTTCTTAACTTGCTTCGAACATACATTGATTTCGGGTATGATCCCTGTAAAATAAATTCACAAAATTTGACATAGAAACAAAACATAAAATTTTCAAAATTAACTTATTTATATTCACATTAAAGTTTCGTTGAGTTTAGTAAAAAGTGATTTGATTTAACAATCCTCACTGAATGGCACTCGTTAGACGTGTTCGTATGACAACAAACTTGTGTAAGTTTGCAGGAACAGAGGACGCTGAGTTTATTCACCATTGTAAATGCGAGTATTTTGTTGAATCGTACACAAAATATTTACATAAATTCACATACTTAATACTAAAAATAAATTTCTATCGTTATGTCATTCAAGGCTCCAGGTACCCAAGAGATCTTTCGTAGGGAATCATTTTTGTGCGATGATACAGGCGTGTATTTCCCGTTTTGTTATTGTTAATTTTTACCGAGTATACCGATTTTGATCTTATTTCGACAATTTTGAAAGGACCGATACGTATTTCATCCAACTTCTCACGATTTAATTTGTTACCATTCTCTATGAAGACAAGATCTCCGATCTTGAAGTCGTAAATTTCCCTGTTGGGTTTTAAGCGTTCTTTATTTTTTTCATGACATTTTAATGAATTTACAAATGCTAATTTCCTGTCCTTCGTAAAGTCTCCCTGTTCCCTCAGTTCAATGGGTACATTTTCGGGGAGTTTTCCATACATTAGGTAACTTGGTGCAAATCCAGTTACGGAGTGTATAGTATCGTTATACTCTTTTGTGCATTGTGATGCTATATTCGTCCACGCTTTCTTTCTTTCATCCTCATTCATCCTACATCTGATCCTATTGACCAGAGTCTGATTTAGACGTTCGTTTAGTCCATTTGAGGAGGGAGAGTCAACTGCGGTGATTACATGTTCAATGTTATTTTCTTTCAGAAAGTCGTTAAATTCCTTTGAACACAATCCTCCATATTGGTCAGTTAAAAGTAATTTTATTTGTTTTTCATCGTTTACTTTTTTACATAATTTTATAAAATCTGTTGTGGATTGACCGGATGATGTGAGAATGTGGGCGTAACGGGTGAAGTGGTCGACTAAGAGATGTAAATATTTTTTTGTACCTCGTTTTCCACCTAATCCGCCTATAGTGTCTAATGACATGATCTCATGAGGTTCTTTAGCTGGGCCCAAATGCCCTAATGATCCATTCTCTGTTCTAATACGTGTTTTATTGCATATACAGACTTGACATGAGGTGCATATTTGATCTATTGCTTTATTAATACCCTTAAAATTGTAATATGGTGTTATTATGTTCTTAACATGTTTCGAACCAATGTGACCGTATTTTTCATGGATTTTTCTGATTATGTTTTTGCCAAAATTTTCCGATACTATTATTTTTAATTTGTCTTTTATTTTTACATATTTAATGTTATTTTTATTTACGATTTTTTGTGTTGTTTGTGTATCTAGTTCAGATTGATCTTTTGCGATGTCCGCTAATGTAACGACATTAACAGTACGAATTGTATCTTTTAATTGGTTCTGGTCAGGGTCAAGAACAGGATTCCTAGACAAGCAGTCTGCTTCAATGTTGGAGGGTCCGGGTTTATAAACTACTTCGAAATCAAACTGTAATAAGTTATGTATTAGATCCCCTAACTCCTCATCAGTCCTCGCTTTTATTTTTAGATTTTTGAGAGGTTTGTGATCCGAAAAGACTGTAAATCTTTTCCCCATTAGCCAATACTGCCAATACTTGATAGCTTCCCTGATTGCGATACATTCGATATATATGGCTTTCTTTTTTTTTTGGTATTCATTTAGTTTTCGTGAGAAATATGCAACGGGTTTTTCAGAGTAATCTTCTTGTGGCTGCTTTAAAACTGCCCCAATTCCCTCAATACTCGCGTCTGTATATATGTTAATCGGTTTGTTTCTATCAAATATGGCTAGAACAGGCGTCGAAGCCAAATAATCCTTAATTTTAACAAAAGCATTCCTGCAATTTTCAGACCATACAAAGTCAACATTTTTCCTTAATAAATTGTGAAACGGTTCGAGTAACCTAGTAGCATTTGGGATATATTTTAGGTGAAAGTTTATTTTACCCAAAAACTGACGTATATTTTTCTTGTTTTTCGGTTGTGGAAAATCTTTTATTGCAACTACGTTGTTCGTTAGCGGTCTGACTGTGCCATTCCCAATTACATGACCTAGGTAAGTAACTCTGTCTTTTGCGAACTCACATTTCGTAAATTTTAGTCTGAAGCCTTCCTCTTGTATAGCAATGATTAGTTTCTCAATATGCGCTACGTGCTCCTCGAATGATTTTGAAAATATGAGAATATCATCTATGTAGTTCGCACAAAAGCTATCTAGCTCTCTCCTTTTTATTATGCCGGACAATATTCGCTGGAAAATGGCGGGAGCATTTTTGTATCCAAACGGCATGCTAACCCATTCCCAATGTCCGTGTTGCGTAATGAACGCAGTTTTATGGCGGTCTTTTTGTCGAATTGGAATTGTCCAGAAAGCTGAATTGATATCAAGGGACGAGAACCAGGTACACCCTTGGGCGCGTGTTATGAGGTCTTCAATTAGAGGAAAAGGTTGGCTTTCTGGTATGACCAGTTTATTTAAGTCCCTAAAATCAATGCACATTCGATTTTTTACTTTCACTTCACCTTCTTTTTTATATGCCAGAGTTACAGGGGATGCGAAAGGTGATATCGATTGTTCTATCATTCCGTGTTTTAATAACTCGGTCACCTGACTTTCAATTTCTTGTTGATCTTGGAATGAGCAACGATATGGTTTTTTTGCGACGTAACTATTTTTAGAAAGTTTTATGTGTGCTTCGTATTTGGTCACCTTACCGATATCGTATCTATTCTTTGCAAAACTTGAACCATACTTATCAATAAGATCGAATATTATTTTTTTTTTTTGGTTATCGAGGTGATTTGTTCGTACCTCAAACTCTTCAATCGGTATAAACTCATTCCAATTAATGCTGATTTCATTCTCACTTTCATTTTTATTTTCGCTTTCACATGGTATGTATTTATTATTATATCTCTGGTATAACTTGAGATTTTCGTCTAAACTCAAACTGTAGTCTTTTATTGTGTCTAAGCCAAGTACGATATCATATTTAAAATCCTTTTTGTTTATAATGAAAAGTCGAACGTTCTTTTCGATGTTCATTATTTTCATTTTTATTACTGTTAAGCCAATTAGACTATCGCCCCCACTCATCGTTTTATAAGCATATTCTTCATATTTTATTATTTTTTTCTCTAAGGTTAAAAAAAAATCATATCTTATCATTGAAATGTTAGCCCCTGGATCGTAGAGTGCCGAACATATTTTATTTTCTATTTTAGCTTTTATTTCGATGAGAGGGAGAATACTTAGTTTTTTTGGTTGACCTCATTAAAAAGTCCTTCAAGTTCGGTATTGTTTGCTACCTTAATGGGTTTTTCATGATTTTTATTCGTATTTCTATCTTTAAAATTTTGTCCTGCTGGATTATTCCAGCACTCGTTGATGTGGTGATAACGATCTTTGAAACCTTTCTTTTCGCAAAGAGTACAGGGCTTATAATCAGGGTTTTTATGTTTTTTGTTTCTTTCGTTCCTCTTACCCTTCTCTCCTTCTTCATTTTGTCCTACATTTTTCTTATCCTTTTTATTATATCCGGAGATGCTCTCCCACTTAGTAATTTCAGAAAGTAATTTTCCTTGTGAATCTACAAAATTCCTATCAATTTTCTCTCTCACTTCCCTAGGTAACCCCACGGCAATTATCGCTATTCTATTTTTTTCGCTCATATCAGGTAGTGCTTCGACGAGAAGGCAATTTTTTTTTATTACATAATCTGAAAATGAGGTACCTGAGAGCCATCTAAAACTAAGCGCGAACCAAATACTGTCCCAACCTTTGTCTCCGAATGCTTCGATGAAATTGGCTGACCAAGTGCTCCACGTATCCTCGAAGTTAGTTGTCCATTGGGCGGTGAACCATTCCAGTGGTGTTTTGTCCAGGAAAAGCCTCATCGCCTCGGCTCTGCGTGTCTCTATGACATTGAGTCGATCACACTCCCGATTGAATGTTTTTAGCCACACCTCCGCATTTTGATTTTTGTTGGTATATTTTGAAATAACCATATCCTTCGTGATGGATTGAAGGGATTTTTTATGGTCTGTTGAAACGTCAGGATGGACATCTTGGGTGATGGATGGTTCCTCAGACTGCAGGAAATATTCCTTAAACTGGGTGTTACCTTCTTCATCGACGTAAATTTTTTTCAATTCCGAACTGAGGTTGATTGTCAGGTTCCGAAATTGTCCGCGTCTATTCATAGCTTGAATATTCCGTGCGACGGTAGGTACCTTGGCCAGTACATCGTGTTGCGTCATTGGTTGCGCTTCGGGTGGAAAATAATAAGTTTCTGAGTCAGAGCTTAAACGTATGCTCCTAACAACGTGGATGCTGCTTCTTATGTTCCCAGGAGCTGACACGTATGCAAAATGAAAGGTGGCTGAGATCGCGGTAGTTGACATTTTCAAAGTTAGAATTTCACAAAAATTATTATTTTTTTTTTTTTTTTTTTTTTTTTTTGAAAATCAAAATAAAAGATTAAATGAGATTATCGCGTGTGTTAATTTATAAGACTGTAGGATAAAACGAAAAAATAAACGACTAGTTAATTGCGACTAATAATATATTGAAGAAATTAACACTTAAGTCGATTCATATTTGAGAGAAGAGAGTAGTGTTCCGTATGAAACTGTTGAACGAAATAAATTATAATTTATAAAGTAGCGAGAGTAAACGGTCAAGAATGTAAGAACCATCCGTCGAGTTGTGGCGTGAATCGAGATAAAGCAGTAATACAACCTATAATGATAGTCATATGGCCCATCTAGAGAATGAATACGTTCATTCTTATACATATATATATATATATATATATATATATATATATATATATATATGTCAAAATTAGCAGAACAATTTATTCGACGGAATACACACATTTCAATAAAACATATAGCGGTGGATCATGAGCCAGAATTAGAAATCAAAATTTTGCTGGACGTTATTTGCCTCGAGTAGGAAACAAGACCTAAAGACGTATTTAGAAAACGCATCTTTCATTTCATATCAAGATGCAATAAATACCTACCTACCTGAAACCTCAATAGGACACCCCTTAAACCACTGACAATGCCCCTAAATTCCAAAATTATGACTTCATCATCCCTTTCAGCTGCTTCTGAGGTAATGCTCATCACCCTACACCTACATTTTTAACATATTCAAATCAATATGCAATAAATCTCTTTATTTATCTATTTATTTATTTAATTAATTGATTAATTAATCTATTTATTAATTAGAGGGCAGTCTAAAGATATTGCGGGGCTCGTCAGGAAAAATACAATAAACTGGTCATCATTTTGGACTCGGAAATTTTAGAGGCTGGAAGAGATGAAGACCTCATAATTTTGGACTGAGAAAATTTTAGCATTGGAAATTTTAGAAGCTGGAAAGTATCATGAAGTCATAATTTTAGCTGTTACATTTTTTTGGTTACAATTTTTATGTAACATTTTTTCTGTCACATTTTTTTTATGAAAGTCGTTTAGGTTTTCCTAACTAAAAAAAACCTAAATTAAATAATTTAATATTTGATGAAACTGAATTATGTCAAACATAATAAATGATTGCTAGTCTAATAAAATAAAAGCAAGAGTGCTTTGATAATAGATTTCTTTTCTCTCTAGAAGTGTATCTTCTTATATTAGCAATACTTTAGGAGTTTTCAAATGATTTTTGCACGAGAAGTTTTGAGTTGATCGAAAACATAAAAATGAAAATATAAAAATTATATGGAAGAATTTTGGGTAAATATTACGTTTAAAAATAGTGTCAAGAAAATTCATAATGAAGTCAAAGAATAAAGTGTATTTATACGTAGGTGCGCAAGTTATTAAATGATTGGTTAAAAAACTAATAAAAGTAAGCCTGCTTTCGACCAACTTCATTAATTTATCTGGATTTTATATTCTTTTCTTGGCAATAGTTTAAGGTTTTTTCAAATCACCTCCATGCATGAGTGTCAAATCTTTTGAAACAAAATTCCGTACAATGGTGGAATGTAATATGTTCAATGTCTGTACCAAAATTCGTGACTATTAATCAAAAATTACGCATTTTAAAACAATTATTAAGTCTCAAAAATGAAACATAATAGAATGTAATAGAAGAACCATACGGTCGATCTGAACAAAAAACAATTGTCATGCCGGGATATTAAGTGTACCAAATTAAAAACTGCGACCTTTGCAGAGTTTAACAGAAATGTGTATACATATACGAATTTTTAGCTCGAAGTGTCAAAATTTTCATTGAGTTATGAGAAGAAAAACGAACCCATCCTCACCTCTGGATCTCGATACAAGATCAATTTTAATATGTAGGTTTTCGAATGCAACTTTGAAATTAAGAAAGTATGACCTTCAAGCCTAATTAGTCGCAACAATGGAGTATTCAGGATTATTTCACGTGTCGTAGGGTATTTAAAGACGAAAAATAAATAAAAATTGTCGTCTATGAGAAAAAAATCTGATTTTCCTTGCTTACCCACTACCCACAGTTATAATCATTTCAAGTTCGTAATTATGAAATTAAATCCACCGTCAAATCAACTTATTGAACCGCAAAGCGATAAATGACAATTTCGTATTTCCGCGTTAAAGAACCTTTTTCTTTTTTTTTTTTGTAAATATCGAGGTAATTTAAAAATTGTCCTCTTTGAATTGGTTTTCACATCATACTTCGGGCAATTTTCCAAAAAATATAGTACTAAAGTCGAATTAATTCAATAATCGTCTTCTCTGATTTCCTTACAGGTCAATATCAATTGGAACCAAACAAACTGTTTTCCAATAATGCTGCTGAAATGCTAGGTAAGTCATCGTTATGAAGACTCAAGTTTGCTTCGTTGGATCGAATATGTACCACAGCATAAGAGCTTATTTTTTCCAGAAAGAGAAGGGGACTGAAATTTTAATAATTCCAAGAAAAATTATCACTTTTGGACAAAAATTGGGCAGATTTTCATTTTCATTTTTGTTTTTTTTTGTTTTTTTTGAAATGAGAAAAGAAAAGGGAAAATTTGGAGGTCCATCGCTGCAACTCAGGATTGAAATAAATTCTAGGACATGTGTTTAAGGAAAGGAATTTTTCTCAATTTCTACAGGAAAATCAAGGTGGAATATAAGATCACAGGAATCATGATTTAAAACAGTTGTTCAAAAATTAGAATAGTTATGTCAGGCCCACACGTCACACATAATCGTTATCATCTATATTTCTATAATACCTATTAACTAATTGATCACATTATTGTGGAGGATAATGGTATGAGTGAAACTGTGAATACAAGTTCAACAGATTCTGACCCAATGACCAACTGAAATGAAAGAAATTTGAATTTTCATTTCTCGATTGAAAACTTTTTTATATTTTCCTTCATCAGTAGCTACAGGATAATCGGTAGTCAGTAAAAGTCAAGTAAAAAAAATTATTTTTAAATACACTTATATGAGGCATGCAAAACTCCTCCCATCAAAGACTCATGTCCAAAACTCCAAAATAAATTTGAAAAGAAATAAAAAAAATAACCCTGTCCTCCAGTGAATTAGAACTCGACAACCTATAAATTCAGAGCCACGTCGCTACCACCATGCCCTAAGGCCTTGTGACTGTTGGACACATGCAAAGAAACTTGCTTTGGAATATAAAAATTCTGCAGAAAAATAGTCGTTATGCTCCAATTTAAAATACAATGGACCCAATTTGAAGTTAAGAAATAGGTAGAGAAACCTACTATACGAACAAACCTCGGCTATAATAGAAAAGTCAACTACCATTGTTCCAATTCTGATATTCAGCTATAATTCTAAGAAGTAGAAAATTATGATTCGCACAATGAAAGAAATATATACATTAAGTCAACAAATTATAGCCTAAACAGTAAACAATTTGAATAAATCGAACAATAGAAATATGTTTTATACTACTAGGCCGAAAAAAATAAGATTTCACGGAAGAATCTCGACCGCCTAATGAGTCAAAATTATAGCCTAAACAGTAAACAATTTGAATAAATCGAACAATAGAAATATGTTTTATACTACTAGGCCGAAAAAAATAAGATTTCACGGAAGAATCTCGACCGCCTAATAAGTCAAAATTTCAATTAAACGAGTTCATCATAAAAAAACATCGTAACATTTACCATTTTCAATTTTCTTGAAAAGAAAATATAAATTTAAATTGCCTACAAATTTTCCTGAAAAAATTTAATAGTTAAAAATTGAACAATGTACAAGTCAAGGAAATAACCAAGAGGCGGCAAAGGGGGCGATTGCCCCATGAGCTTATTTTTTAATTTGTTTTTTTTAATAGTAACTTTTAAATTTTGGAAAAAATTTTGATAATAAATATACAAAAGCGGGTTCCATAGATGCTAAATTTCTGATTTTCTAGATTTTCAAAAGTTACTATCTAAAAAGAAAAAAGGGTCACTAAATAATTTTTTTCCCCCTTGAAGAAATCCTGGTTACGCCCTCAGAGCAAGTTCATGTCTCTTAATATATAGGTTATAAAAAAAAATCAATGATTTCATATTCTGGTGTACTTCAAAAATATTCTGTTATGGAGAATGGTTACGACAACTATTATGGTAAATATTAGAAATGTTGAAGAAAAATTGTTTTATTCAGTCAGGGCGCTACAAGTTATCAATCACTTTCGATTTTTTGGTTTGGCAAACTTTTCCATGTCCACTTAAATTACGATTCTAGGTTTGCGTGTAATATACGCATCAGTGTTAGTGTTTTCATGTGAAACACGTCCGTCAAAAGTGTGGTACCTAGTCGAAATTTCAAAATCGAATGAATGAGAAAGTTAAAATTTAATCAATGTGATGTAGTCTGATAACTACGATGTACTCGAAGAGGATAAAATTATTTTAAAACACTATTAAAACATAAGTGGTAAAGGAAAATATATAGCCAACTTCAACTCTTCTACAGCACTGCTAAACCAATGCAAACCGTATACCTACGTTATACGTACCTGTATTAATTAGTTCGTTTTCCAGAATATTTCCCACAGAAAATAAACTAATTATATGCCGATAAATAAGATTATAAAATCTATAGTAGGTATTTAGAAAAAAAAAAAGCTACATCGAGAAACGATGTTGCAATAGGGTTTTTATTTCGCTTACAAAACATAAAACTGGCTGAAACCAGAAGGAAAAGAAGAATGAAAAAAATGGTTATTGTAATAGGGTTTTTATCACTTCGTGAAAAAACCATAACAAAAAAGATAAGACGTTAGCATATTAATTTCTTTGTGACTAACTTCTAACTTCAACATTTGATAACTGAAATAAATTAACCAAAAATTATTTTTTACCTCAGGCCTTCCGATTCGTTAATAAAAAAGAAAGGATTTTTATGCAAATGCATATTTTGTTTTTTAATATCTATATAAGTGGTGATCAGGTAATTTCACAAACCGCAACTTCCTAATTCCAAATATACCAACTTTATATCGCATATTTTTGCACAAAATGGACTTGAATGCATATTCTTGCATAAATCAACTTTTTCGTATATTTTTCAAAAAATTAATAATTTTTCTACAAAAATCACGTAGAAAGCTCGGGTTCGGGTTTGGGTTTGGAAATATTTTACCTTTAGGATAATATGTAAACTTAGCATTTGTAAGTTACATTCTCACAACGGCAACAGTGAACTCTACGAAGAAAAATAAAAGTTTTACTGAGAGAAATAAATAACTAACAAATTATCACCACTGTATCTCGTCGCAGACCAGTACTTCGAGAGTTTTTAACACAGATATGTTCTAGGACTGGAGGTCGGTTGAAAATTTGTGTAACTCAAGTTTTATTGGGACATTTTTCCTCTTTTTTTTTTTACTGTTTCTCCCTCTTTTTCTCCACTGATTATCACTCTGGTGAGGAGCATGGTCATTATTGACTAAAAAATTTAAGGGCCATGTTGGTCACCCTGGTGATAATCAAAGGTGGATGAGGGTGAAAAAAATCCACAAGTTTCACACTTCCTAAGAATGAGGGAGGCATTGAAAATTAATTTTAAAAAAGTGTTTACTTCGTTTTCTTTCAGCTATGTATTCGCTCTGTAAACAACAAAACAACGTATATCCACATCCACCTTATTTCTAATTAACACATAATTCCTCCTATTTTTTTATCGTCGTTATCCACCCTTTCTCAAGCTAAAAATCGGGTTGGGGACTTTTTTCCCCTTTAATGCTAAAAACATAGACATGATTTAAATGTTTTTTCATGCAGTGGAAAAATTCATCCAATTTTTTTTATCAAGTATAATCATTTATAGAAAAATAATAGGATATGAATTAGCACCTCTTCGGAGTTGATAAATGAAAATAAATGTCTATTTCATCAATCTTAAATGCATACAATAGCTAAAAAGCATGAAAATCCTTTCCGTATTAATGAATTAATACTCGACTATCTTTCGATGTTCAAATATCCCTGCACCTATAGATCTACGCGATAGGTACATCACAGAACTGAATTACCGAGTGAATGACAAATTTACAAAGGTATAGTTACCGAAGAGCAACCTTCACACGGAATTAATGCTGAGCATCTTATGAAACAATGGGCGCAGTGCGAATAAGCATTAACTGGATTCAAAAAACAGGCGTACGGATCTTCAACAGCTATAATCTCACCTGAAAAAACATGCATATTCAAAATCAGTATTTAGTAAGGTTGCAAGGAGGATTCAAGCGAAACAATCATCAACGAGCGCATTGGCTGATCAAGCCTATTTTAGATACCTTACTGACAAAGGGAGCTGTGATCAATGCCCAAAGTCCTAATATGGGTACATAAAAACCTAACTGGAAATTGAAAATAAACGTAAAATAAAAATGAAAAAAAATTGTCAAACAACCTGGTTTGATATCTGTCACTGCGACGATATGAGGTCCATTTTGAGCAGCGAAATTAATTTTTATTTTATTGGAAGCATTAGGAATTTTTTTATTTTTGAAGTTCGGCGTTCGCGGTCGAGCAAAGCTATCGAAATCAATTTCTGTGGTGTCCGAATCGAATCCGTCGTAAAACTTCTTCATCAGGGATCCATTACGTAAAATATCACGTCTGTTGCCAAAATAAGTGGGTACTCTCTGCAGCAAGTGAAATTTATTTTTAATATCCAAATAAAATTACAAAAATTTGAATAAGTCGATGGCCGAATAACGTATCAACATGCAGTTTAATAGTTTACGTCGTATGGTCAAGATAGAAGAATAAAAAAATAAAAATTCACTAAACGGAACCACTGTGTTTGTATTATACTGTTTCTCTTGATCTTTCTCTAAAATTAGGATTTTCCCAACTTTACAGAATACAAATTGGAGATAAGAGAATTATTAAGAAATGAGTTTAAACCCTTCTATAACGACCCAACAAAAGTATATATTTACACGTAGGCTACTAAACAAAAACTCACGATCCGCAGATATGGCAAAACTAATTTTTTTTTTCAATTAGAGCTTTAGTTGGAGCTTAATCGAGCTATTAAAAATATTTTCGAGGATGGTTAAATCTCGCACGGAATTTGAACACTGAGGAGCGGAAAAAAGAAATATTTAGCAACTGCGTATTGCGCACTACTTAAGGGCCAAAGGACGATAGGTACCAAAGTAATTCTTGCATTTTTTTACATCATAATTATATCTATACATAAACAAACATAGAACTTTTTACGTTTTTAATCATACTACCACATTTCCATTCTCTTTTTCAGACTCCAAAAAATATCAAAAAACAAAAGAAAGAAAGAGAAAATTTTGAGATGGATTGGTGTAATCTTCAGTAAAGGAGCATGAAAAATCCTCAAGAAAGATTGAACACCCTAAATTTTGCGAGAGAGCAAAAAAATATTTCTAAATAAAACCATCTAAAGGTACAATCCAAGGTATGCTACCGGTGACAGTGTTGCTAAGCATAGAAAATTAGAATACGATTTTAACTTTATACTCACATTTTATAATAGGGTTTTGGAGGGCGCTTCAGCCGTGTGAGCCACCCCCTTAGGTACAACATTGGTTTCAGCATTCATTTACAGGATAAAAAAAAATATTTTTTTTAATTTGGTAGGATATTTCAATTTATGTATTTTCCCAGAAATAAAAAAAAATTTCTAACATTGCACATTTCATAGTCCTTGGAAATGATTAAATTCTCAGTCAAATGACAAGTTTTGAGGGCTAAATTCAATCAAATTAGGCATAACGAAAGATTTTTTTTTCCATCCGATATATCAGTGGTTCCTACTTTTCTTTGGATAGTGTCATCCAGCCCATCGTTCAATATCTTCTGTTCTCCCAGCCTCTCATTATTCCCCCGACTTCCTCACGATATAAATACAGTACATCACTGTTTCCTTCAATAATGGCTTCTATAATGTCACACAATTTTCATAGTAAGTTTCAAAAGTTCAACAGAACCCTCTCCCTTCCGGACAGTCCTCACGATAACCTCGGAGAGCTCCCAATAGAGGAACACAGTTAAACAATATAGCTAAAACACAAAGGACTTGCTTCTTAATGAAAATATGAATACTTTCCGAGGACATTTTACACACCCCACTTTCAATCCAAAAGGAAACTTTTTCGAACGCTGTTCTAATTAAGTTCAAGGAAATTGGTCTCCAATTTGTGGAAGTATAATTTCCAAAATCTGAGGGATTCCCCCACCATGATACTATTTGCATTACAGTCAGGGGTAGATTCGATATTCAACGTTTGTAATGTAGAATACGAAGAATACGTAGAATATGTCGAAAACGAGTGAAATATAGACAAGCTAATAACTCTTATCAATGTTATCAGTGCTCTGTCCACTTATCAGCATTATTTTCTACATATTCTACATGAAATCGGATATTCTACTTTACATATTCTACGCGTAGAATATGCGTGTAGATGTAGAATTCAATTCTACATCGCCATCTCTGGTTACAGTATTTTTCGAGCTATATAACAGTACCTAACCAGAACGTTATATCTTGGTGAAAGAATTCCGGCCATACGGTGGAAGGGGGCACACGTCTTGTCACATTTCACGCAACATAGACCCCACAGTCGCACAGAGAAAACGAGAATTCTCTCACCACGAGACCACTGGAACATACAACTTACCAACAAAAGCGAACCGAGCTCTCGACACTGTCGTATTTCTGATTTACACTTTTCTTTGCGGTTTTCGAGCTTCTGCCTCAACCCCTCCGAGCAGCGCAACTTCAGAGCTCGATTCACGTCGACCAGAGACAGTTCGTATTTCAGCGACAAAAGTAGGGCAGCCGATCGATTCGAGTAGGCTAAGGTTAGCTGTTCGCTGTCTGCTGGAGCCATGGCCACGCTTCTCGAGTACAGCTTCACAGCTTCGACATAATCTCGGCGACGAAAGGCGTCGTTGCCACGGACCCTCGACTCGGAAGCCAGGCTCAGCGACTTCGATGGCAAAGGCGCCGGACGCGGCAACATGTCATTCCACCGGATGAAATCGTAAGCGAGTTGAACTTTTTCGCCGACACTCGACTGGCGAATCTTCGGGAAGAAAAATTCGTGAAAAAGCAGCGGATTCGTGGCGAAGTCGAGGTCCAACATCGGGCTGGACAGAAAGTCGAACCTCTGCATTGCGGCGACCGGTCAGTGCAGCGCAGCACGTCAAAAGTGTCTGAAAACGAAAACTGCGTTGTGTCGAGACTCGAGGGTGAATTACATTATCAACCTTATTAGTTCGGTCAAGTGAGAACAAAAAAAGACTTTTATTTCGAATAAATTAGAATAGTTTCGATTCCCTCACCAATTGATCGGTTTTGGTGTCTAAAATAACATACCCACTAAAAGTCACATTCCCTCCGCCGCGGCGGTCAATATACCCACCTAAACAGTTTTTCTCATTTATCTCAGCAAATATCAATTTTTTCGAAAAATTAGCAGGTACAGTATAAAAATGTTTTTATGTAGTATTTATTTGAGTCGTCTGATGATCCCCTCCCCAGACAAATGGGCGCAAAAGATTCACTTTTTTTATTAAGCACTGATAGCGTGAGTACAGTTGCTATACTGAGGCAATAACTTCAACTTATAATGACACAATACTCACGATACATTCGTTTTTGCATGGGTGCCAAAATGGGGGCAAGGGGGTCTAATACCAACAGTTCTTCAATTTTCTTCAATTTTTTTTTTTTTTTTGTTTTAATAGCTGAAATGAAACATTGTATAAAAAAAAGCAAAACTTAGAAATTTTCTTTCAGTTTTCAATTTTTCACGGGACCTCGATGGACCTCTAATTTTACCCCTGACCCTGAGGTCAGATACCTCTGCCACCCACCTCCCCATCAGATTTAGACATTCTTCTTTGTTTTACCTCACAGTTTGTGATTGCAGCCAATAAAGTAAAAAAATTGTGGTACTTGCTCCTGTACCCTCATTCAGATAAAAACTAATGCATGATGAGTATTATGTCACTATGAGTTGAAGTTATTGCGTCAATATAGCAATTGTACCTACTCAGTTACGATTTCAGTGTATAATGAAAAGGTATAATCTTTTGCGCTCATTTTGCAGAAAAGTTGAACGTCGAATGATTAAAATGTATACCTTTTTTATAGAAAATTTAGAGTCAAACATTTTCATACTGTATTTTTTTTTCAAAAACATCAATATTTGCTGAGATAAACGTGAAAAACCGTTTTGGGGGGCATATTCCTCCCATATCTGTGGACGCTCGCGGCGGGGAGAATGTGATTTTTAGTGTGTTATTTTAGACGCGATTAGAAAAGAAATCAAAACTATTCTAATTTTTCCGAATAAAATGCCTCTTTTGACTGGGTTATGCGTGTATATCGTACGAACAATGATGGCTCATCAAATTTATACGACCTTAATTATTTAAATCCGTATTAACGATAATATAAAAAGTGTTGGAGAATTATTGCTGAATACCAACCGAATAAAGTATGATAACATTATTTTACAAGAGTAATCAAACTGGCACTATGTACAATGCGACGATGATGGATCAGAACGTGATTAATTCGAAAATCATTTGCGAGATGTTGTTTGGAAAAAGGGTACATTTTGATACCCGAGTCGAGTGTAAGAAAGGCTTACAATGCAAAATGTCGATATAGGCACAATGTAATATATTACGGCTCGTGAATTTTCGGGTTGGAGGCTCGCATAATCATAAATCATTTTTATAATTCGAAAAAAACAACAACAAAAAACCACAACTGTAACAACGCAATTTCACACAGGCTAAAATAGTATAATGATTATTTCGTTCATTTAGCAAAGCAAAGCACAAAAAATTTGTCCTCAAATAACATATTACAGAAACCAGTTCACAACCTACATTCGTAGCATATTGCGTGTGTATACGCTCATTTTGTTTTGTTTGAAAAAAGGACGAAATTAAACTAAAGAACTCTAATCACAGTACGTACAGGTTGACAGGACCTCAGTGAGAAATTTCGGATCAAGGAGAAACACACTGACCAGCCATTTTGGCAGCAGCTGCAGGATTTACCTCTACAAAGTTGTCAAGTGAGAAAACAATTTTGAAGAAAAAATTTTTCAATTGTATTTCATGCTGTAGAAATTTTTTTTTTCTGTAGCACTGGGAGATTTGACACCCAAAACCCTCACATGAATTGGCTCTGACGCCCTCAATTGCTATTAATTTAAAAATTTGCGCTCTTCTATACCTTCTGAAAACGTCCGTGTCCGATATCTTTGATACTGTACCCTACTCTCTTCTTTCTCCGAGTCCCTGCAGGTTGAGACATAGCTATCTATGCCATTTTGGATCGTACCCAGTGTCCACTCTAGTCTGATAATTACTAAATCAGTGAGCGCATTTCCGACTGTTTAAAATTGCATTTGAAAACATAACTCACTGGCCACAAATCCACATTCACCGAACTAAGGGATTTGACCCAACTTTAAACCTAACTGAGATACAGACCCAATTAAAGTAGGTATACATATGCCGAATTTTGTTCCGATCCGCACCAAATAAACGCCCTGCTCACAATGTCCAAAAATTTTTAATTCAAACAGCCGCCAATTTAAAACCAATAGACAGATTCCACCAATATTTAACCTGACCGACATGAGGGTCCGTAGTACGTATAGGCCAAATTTTGCCCCAATCCGTAGAAAAATACGCCCCTCAGTTAGTTGACCAATTTCGTTATATCCCATACATATAATATGGATAAACTTTTGAGAGGAGGGGTTTTTAGGAGTGTGTGGACCATAATCGCAATAACTATAGCGAAATTTTCCCAAATCGTGAAGTACAACCTTCTGCAAGATTCTACGAAATCTATTGAAAAAATACCATACGTATAGTAACTACATGAATAGGCGATGGAGTTCCGTCATTCCAACTCGTTATTTTTGTTTTTCAGTTCATATATTCTGCCGAGGCACAATCAAGTTCAACTATATACACATATACGTACACTTGCTCCTTAATTCCTTATCCTTAATAAGACAATATAATAATAAACCTATACATATATACGTATACAAGAGTTCGACGGGCGATCTCAACTTCAATACTTAGGCACTACAGGTAACACTAATATCAGCTTCCTCGATGAGAAAGTAATAAGTATTGTACAACACAGGTGTGTTGGTTATTCTTTCAAAACAATTATCTACTGAAAACAGGGTCTCGGCAAAAACTACTAACTCGATGTGGGGGGAAAAAATCAATTTCGAACACCAATTACATAATCAATTTACCCATAATTTCCCACAAGATTAATGAACGAATACAACTGATACTTATTAACTTAGGTAGGTAGATACACCCACACGCTTAACTGCATTGCATCAAAGCACCGAGATGGAAAGAACAAGAACGCAGAATAGTTCAAGTTTCACATAATTTCGGAAATTGGGCACATCAAACGAAGCTACAAATGACCAAAATTATAAACTGACGATATATCTCATCCCAAACACACGTAAAAACAATCTGAAGCAAAAGAGTACAAACAGTACGATCAATAAGCAGTAGGTACTTTCAAAAAAACGAAGAAATTCTGATTAACAACTGACATTGAACAACAACCAAACTGAAGCCGAGAAATAACTTTAAACAAATAACCGCAGGTAAATCACATGACAGCCGAGGCATTAACTCGCTCCAATAATTAATAAAGTAAAGTAAGTTGGTAGGTACCAACCGATGTCCGAAGGAGAAGTACTAACTATCGTAATTACTAATTTAATTTACATTAGATACTTTAACTTTACCCAACGACCCAGGGCCAGCACAAAAAACGAACAGAACACAGTCACAGTCAACGCTCGACACTCCTAACCGACGTGAAATTATGAACTTGAATTGCGTTACGCAACAAAGACAACGGTCAACATGAAATGAAATACGAAATTACGACTACGCAGCAAAGCAAAGAATGCAACACAAGCGGCTGCAGCACAAACTGATTCAAACTGAATCAATTCGAAATCAAATCGAATCAGTCGAAGGCATTCATCGAATTTAATTCCGATTCGGAATCAAGAAAAATCCCCACACTTATCAAACGTTACTCAGTTTAAGAACGACGTAACGTCACACGCAGGTTGCCGTCGAAGGGGGAAAGGAAAAAACAATAATTCACAATTACGTGGCCGAGAAAATACAAATTTTCAATTACAATGAAGTATTGATTAAGCCCAACTGTGCTGTTATATGTAACTAGCTTACTGACGTCATGTGTTCTTAAAGTGAATAGGGTATACACACACACACACACACACACACACACACTAGCGAAGTAGTGAGTACAACTTGCTATTTATAAACCAACTAAACTGTTCACTATTGTTTGTTACTACCAACCAGAGCGAGTAGTCTGAGAGGCTTATTATGAAACTTTTAACACCATAAAGAAAATTCTTTATCATGTTATTTCTATATCGCCCTAGTATGAGAAATTGTTACGACCAAGTTCATCAATCCTAATGTAGCAACTTGACGCATTAATTTTTCAACGACTGGCCGATAAATGTTAAGTTGTTATCACATTAAGTCATAAGTCTCCTGGAGTAGTCAGTGATCTGAGCAGTCAGTGATCTGAGCAGTCAGTAGTACTCTCTACCCATTGTTGAAAATTTAAATGAAAGGGTTTCGGTCACATTCTCTATCAAAACAATCGTCATTGTCACATTGTCTGAAATTCTAGGAGCACTGAACAAGTATGGGAAACATGTCGAAGAATGAAGACATACCTAATACATTATAGTGTTGCTGTCTATTTAATTAGTATTCACCAATCACCATACATATCTATTATATATAACCTAGATACCTAACTTCACTGTTTTCAGCCACTTTTGCTTCCCCTTACTGCACAGCACCATAAAGTAAATGAAGCTGTTGGTACTTTACACACACAAGTGTACCCATTTATATCACACTTATACATACTTGATCTAATGTTTGAATACGAAATACCTCATTAAAAATTTTAAGAAAATTCATTTTTTTCCCCTGTAACAAAAATTTTTGGTATCCCGATTTCAATTTTGAAGACTGATAGAACATCCACAATAAATATGACATCAGAACACACATTAATAAACACACAACACTTATTTGCATAAAAAATACATTGTGAATGATTTTATTGCCAACAGGCCAGGAGGTTGAGGCAACATTTCAAAATTCCATTAAGGTGAAAGCTCAACATAAGTGAAAGTGATAAGTTAAGTAACTAGGTTATTAAAGTGTAGATATCTGTGGTATTAATTAGAAATTACTATAGAGTTCAATAAACACCTTTTTATGCCAATTTGCCAAGTTATGGAATGGCCATTTGCTTTCTTCTGTCACAATTTGTTTCTGAAAATAACCTGCAATCTTCAGATTTAAAGCCAGTGAAATATTCAAATAATGTCATGTATTATCTATATCTATACTTCTATACTAATATACGTATAAAAGTGTTCCATATGTATGCGTATAATGGGTAATCTTAGGAACTACTGAACAATTTTTTTTATTCTATCATCAACAAGCTCATTTTTTTTTGGTGAAATAGGGTATTCATTATAATGATCTGTTCATAATTACCTGAGCAGTACTATAAAATATGTATATTTTTCATCATTTTCAATACATTATTTCAATTGTCATCAGTTGAAGGATTAAAGAAAGATAGAACAAAAGAGAAATGGAAAAAATATTGCTATCTTTGTTTCACCTTTCACTACACCTTATCATCTTTTCTCTCTTTCTTTCTGTGAAATACAGCAATTTGAATTTGATATTTCTTTTCAAATTAGAGAAACTATTGGGTATGGGTAGAATTTGACTGTCAATAATTTCTCTATAGTTGGTAGTTTTTTGGTAGTTTTTTATCATTCTAGATTTAATATTGAAGTAGATAGCACTATAATTGCTGCAAATGGATGATCTGATCATTGAGGTGAGATTAAGACCCGCATTCTTCATTAGCTGATGTTGAAGAGGTGATAATGAGTAATTAGGTTTGGCAACATTGTTGCCAAGAACCTATCACAATCACAATTTTTTTTTCTCTTTTTTCTTTTTTCTTTTTTCTTTTTATACGGTTTCAGGCAAAATTGTCATCTTAACTTCTGAAAATACCATAGCTGGATTCTGCATTATTTAAAAATTTGTTCCATGGAAAAGTTGAAATAAGCATTTGATTATTTTGTCATTAGTTTATTAGTTTTCCATTGATTTGTCTTATCCATTTAAGTAAATTCCATCTTATGTGAAATCAGTTCAGAGTTCAAAAATCAGTTGCTTTAACTTAAGTTTACTAACGTACTTGGCCTAGTGATGTTAAAAATTTCAATATGTATCAATACGTATCGATACACACAGCTGTATCAAAGTATCGATATATTGCTCGATACTCACGATATGTATCGATATATTTTATACATTCAAAATAAAAAACATAAATAAATAAATAATTAGAAATACAAAAAAGTGTGCCAGGCCACCAGCAGACAGAACACATTATGAAAGTATATTCTTCTTAATATTTAATAATTACCACGGTTAATGGCTTGTTAGGTGGAACGGCAGAACAGGGGAGAGATTTTTGTATTTTATCAAGAAAAAAAATTATGCATTTTCGATACGATACTGTATCGATACATGTGGTCAAAATATCGATACGTATCAATACCCAAAAATGCTTCGATATAACATCACAAATTTGGCCAATTCAATAATGGTATGTAAGTGGACTGTCTTGCTTCAGGTAATTTTGTTATTTTATTATTATTCTATGTTCCTAGTTTCATTATTTTTTCATTCTAGGTGCAAAGGCCAAACCTATTGCAGTTTTGAATCAAAACAGCTTGTTTGGTTTCAGTTTAAATTATTTAATGCCAAAAATAAATAATTTTTTTTTTTTTGTAAATTTGAAGACAAATGAGAATGACGTCTAAATAATATGGAAAAAAAAAGTATTCCAATCATTGTACTGCCAATACCTTAATTTCAGCTTCGAATATGCATTAGATCATAGTGTACTTTATAATTTTTATACTTATTTATTATAAAAAAAAAGAAACTGAAAAAAAAATAGAAGAAATTATGTTGATAAAATGGTCTTACTCCTACTCCCGTGAATGAGCCAAGCGAAGTTGGCACCAAGGGCGGCTAATAATTTATAATTATGTAAATTTAACGAATTCGAGAAATTTTTTACAATATTGCAACGTTGCTCCAATTATTATTATTAATTGACATTCGTGGAATTGTCCGAATTTCACGAATTTGCTTCTTTTATCCGTATTTTGATTTAGAATTTATTTCCCACGAAAATGAGATTCGACGGTTTGAAGTTTGACCTCCAGCCCACGAGGTTTGGTGGTTACGATGACAATTGTCAAGGTCGAAGAATTCGTATGTAGTTCACGCGGTTGGGAAAATACTGCGAATGTTCTTTTGTTTTCCGTTGTTTAATTGAGATCGAGGTTCGAAGGTTGGTGTGTGGGTTTGCATTGGCGTAGCGAAGGGAGATATGGGTGTTCATTGTTCAACTCAACCCCTCTCTAGAGCGGTACAGCCAAAAGAAATTCGTAACTCCTTCATTCGTTAACAAAACTAGCAACCCAGCATTCCCACATTTTATATCTGAAACTCCCCCTCCCAGGAATCTTTATTTCATTATGGCAGGGGTATGGAGGGTCGCTTTTATTGTACTTTCTAAAGGAAAATACAACTATTGCATTCAGTGCAATGGCAGAACCTGGGGGCGGGATATGTGGTAAAGCGCCGATCTGAGTCGTAGATCACAAATATTTATGTCACTCAAATTCTTCTGTACGCAATATGTATATGTATATATATATATGCCACTTTTCAGAAGAGTCAAATTTTGTAATGGCTGTCATTCGAAAACCAGTGGACCAATTTTGCTCAAATTCAATACCAAACCAGTCCATAATAGTCTCCGACTGCCATAAAAATTTCAAGTAAAAGTATTTCAATTTACAGGAGTTATCGTGATGACATGGTGGGTTGGCAACACCTTGAGAACCCATTGTTCCGAAATTAACGGATGAACTTCAAACATTTTAACACATGTGTAGCCTATGAGTGCTTCTAACACTATCCCAAGTTTCATTGCCATGGATCAAACAGCGAAGGCTTCAAAGACTCCCGAAAAGGGCCAAAATGAACAAAAAGTGGATGTATACCCTATATATGTATATATATAGTGTATCGAAGAATTTGAATGACATATATTGGTGATCTAGGATTCGGGATCGGTGCTTTTCCGCAGGTCCCGCCCCTTAGGTCTCGCCATTGCACTGAATGCAATAGCTCCATTTTCCTTTGGAAAATACTGAAACATATATATATATATATGTTTCCACTTTTTGCCAATTTTGGCATTTTTTGGGGGTCTGTGGAGCTTTTGCTGTTCGACCTATGGCAAGGAAACTTCGTATAGTGTTAGACGCTTTTATGGGCTACAAATTTGTGTTAAAATTTTTTAAATTCATAGGCCAGTTCTGGAGGAAGAGGTTCTCTAGTTGGGACTATTTGGGACTGGTTTGGAATTGAATTTTAGCGAAATTGGTCAACTGGTTTTTGGATGACATCCATTATAAAATTTGACACTTTTGAAAAATACACACTAAGTACGATTGATTGATGGCAGAGGTATTTAATAACAAATCTTTTTAAATTAAGAATTAAGATTGGTAACGCGGGAGGAAAAAAATGATGTCCTTCAAACTGAAAATTGTTAGCTATTATTTACCAATTTACAGCATTGCCACGTGCATTGATTTCATCAGGAATATTCTTTTATTATACTGTATATTAACAGTGCTGCCAGACGTACGGATTTGTCTGTACAAATATGGAATTTTTCATATTTACTAATATCCGTACGGAAAATGTACGGATTTGACCCAAAAACAGATAAAATACGGAAATCTGAGAAGAAATGACGGCAAAAATGTATATTTTTAACAGGTTATAAAATCAAGTTTTAAGAATCATTTTTCAATTTTCATTATCACCAATAATTGAAGAATTTTTATCCGAGCTGATGTTGGTCCGCCAAACTTTTTAAAAATGCAAAAAAAATTTTCTCCTCACTCCGCTCAGAAATCTCTCGCAATGTTTTAAATTTTTTGTACGGACCGTACGCGGAGGTCCAATGTACGGAGTTTCAGAAATATCATCTGGCAGCACTGTATATTAAAACCATATTCACTGAGCTTACCTAGGGTGGTGTTACAGTGCGGGTGAAGGAAATATCTTTGGCCTAAGGTAATTCCATTAGGAAAAGTTCGGCAACTAAACGTTAACTGAATACTGCAAATTTTTCATTTTGGTTAAAATTATTTTATTTCTTACTTGTTATCGATCTTTGAAGCATGAAGGATGTCAAAAATCGTCGATAAAAAGCAAAATTGGAAGGATTTTATTCTTCCAATGATATACATTTACAAGAGACATCTAACCTTCACGTTCTTATCACTATGCTCCATCCATAATTATGTAGTTATATACTATAGTTAAAGGGAACATTCACTATTTACTTGCTTAAAACAACTGTACAAGCTGTTTCCCTTTCTCATGCTTCACTTGCCCAATTTGACAATGTCTGTTTATTTGTTTTTGCTTTTTTCCCTCATTTTAACAATTTCAACAACCATTTTGGGGTCCTATATTTCGACAATTATTTTCATCAAAAATTGGACCAGACTTAAAAATTTACCCAAGATGTAGTATCGCTCAATAATATATAAACAAATTATCTTAGTCCTTTCTTGTGTTCCAAAAGAGTCCAATCAGGAGCATAGCCATAAATTCTTCAAGGAGGGGGCAAAAAAATAATTTAATCACCTCCTTTTTTTTTTATTTGTCACTTTTGAAAATGTAAGAAATTCAGCATCTATGGAATCAGCTGTCTCATATTTATTATTGAAATTTTTTCCAAATTTTAAAAGTGAGTAGCAAAAAAAAATAAAAAAAAATAAGGTCATGGGGACAAACGCCTCCTTTTTCCTCGTTGTTCCACCCTTGGGTCCAAAAATTGATTCAATCCAAAATTTTACTAGAAATTTGAATCCAGCAGCTCTTACTATCATTAGATAATATGAGGGAAGTGATATTTATTTCAACCCTTTTTTATGGACCCAAATGAAGCTTGATAAAAAAAAATGAAAGAGAGAGTGTTGCGAGAATAATTCAATGTTTGAATTATCTCAACAAATAAGATAATTTCTAAATATTATCTTTTATTAAGTTTGAACTTCAAGTTATTACAAACACATTTAAACTTTAACTTATTACTGATACTTAATAATAGTGAGACCTGATATCCATAACATCGAGTATGGACCTTAACGTTTCTACTCGACTGCTAGTTCAGGAATGAATATGTCTTCAAATAGAAGACAAGACATCACCTTCGTTTTCTTTGTTATAGATCAAAAATGGCCAACCAAAAAGGTGGCGTGACATGGAACATCCCCCAAATATGATGACTCTTATTGTCAGCATATTTGGTGGTGTTTGTGAGAAGCAAGGTAATATATAGACAGCTATTATTCCAAGAATTAGGAATAATAGTTGTCTATATTTGTGCGACACGTTTTTGTAGACGAACTGAATCATCTACAAAAATGGGATGGAACAGAGAGAATAATATCCCCACTCCAACCAGTGCAACGGCCAATGAAAAAAAAGAGTGGAAGAATTTTTTTTTATTTTCTTTTACTACACTCTGTGCACACTAAGAAGTGCGTGATGTCAGAATTACTCACAATGACATTTCAGTTTTTTGTGGGGAGAGGAAAAGGTATGACATACATTACTATAAAACAAAAAGAATAATTTTGTGCAGTAAGCAAACATCGTATTTCAAGCAGATAAGTTTGGATGTGGTTTATGATATCATGCACTTTGTAGAGTAAATAGAGTATAGTTTTCAACTTTTTGTTTATTCCAAGAAACATTTTGTTTTTTTTCTATTTTCATCAGAGACTGAGAAATTGAAACGAAAACCAAAGTTTTTGGAAAGAGAAACCATATTTTTTTGGGTTGGAAACTGAAATAAACGAAACCAAAATTCTGAAATAGAAATCAAATAGGAAACAATTAACCAATTAATTTCAAAACCATGGAAACCAAATAATGAATTATTTCCACTTTTGTTTCTTCCCGATTAATTTTTAATTTTGGGAGAATAAATTTGAAAAAATATTGATAATTTTTGAGAAATATTGAAGAAGTATTGATATATCAATATTTGAACAAAATTTTAAAAATCTTAAGTCAAGAATAAATTTTTTTCAAATGGAAATGGAACCCAAAATGGAAACTGAATGAGAAATTTTGGTAAAATCAGGAAACATAATGAAAATGGAAACCAAAATTATGGAAACTGAAACAAAAAATAACTAACATCATGATAAATTTCAGAATCTCAACTAATGGAAACAAAATGAAAAAAACATCCTGGTTTTCACAAATGGTAAAAACCTTGGAACAGTACAATTTTTTCTGGAAAATCTCATGCAAATCTGTCCAGCAGTTCTGGAATAATAGGGTTTCTAATAGTTTTTAGCTCTTACTAAGGTATAATAGACATGTAGAGAAAAGATAGGCAGGTATATGTAGAGATATTTTACATGTGGAAATGTGGAGATGAAGATAATAAATTGTAAGTTTAATTTTTCTGAAAATGTTGAAAATAAATAATGAATCATTTTTGTGGTGTGAACAAATTTTCAATGAATGAAGGAAAGAAAATAATGAAAGGAAGGAAGTGTTGATACACACTGAAATGATAGGTTGATAGCATAACACTCAGTCACTCATTAAACTAGAAGTAATCAGTAAAACTGTATGTACACTGAACAGATTATGAAACGAATTGAATGAATGAATGAAAATGAAAAAAAAAAATAGAAATAGTTTCTTTTTCCGAGTGGAATGAATTGGAATTGTTCCTCTAAAAGAGTCATTCACTGGAAGTACTTCTGGATGGAACAACTTATCACTAGTTGTGAGATCTTAGTTTGTCGCATTTTCGATATAAATCTCTTACTCCTTTGGTTCTTGATGAAAATTTTACCGTCTTCCAAAATCTGATCAGTCACACGTTTGAGACTTGGGCCAACAGTGTATTTTTTTTGTCGTAGCTTTTTTTCATCCTCAATCCACCTTCTCTTACTCCTCCTCGAATGAGAGAAGATACATAGTTTATTTCAACACCATTTTTTGCCCTCAGTTGATTTTGTTGTTGGTCTCCGTTTTGGATTTTTTCTCCAAAAATAAGTTGGTCACCCAACCCCAAGCAAGCGTTTAAAGTAATACTTAATGCAAGGTGCATAAATTTACTCTTTTTAAGAGTATCTACTCTATCTTGACAAAAAAAAATAAATAAAAGTCTTTCTTTTGGTCCAAAATGTGCACTTTACCCTTTTTTTGTGTTTCACATACAGTTAGTACCCAAATTTTCACAAAAAATAAGAAAAATATGTAAAATTGTAAATGTAAATTGTAAATGTAAAAAAAAAAGCAAATAAAAATTTAAAATTTGTATTTTTTTTTGTCAATACCTCTAGTCAGATACTTTTTATGTCTAGAGAAAAACTTGTGCACCCTGACTTATGCATTTTTTAGGAATCAAACGTATCTGTGAAGGTACAATTTTGAAATCAATTGGCTGCGTCCCCAATACATTGCTCAACCAAAATGGCGATGTACTTGGTTTTGTCCATTGGTGCTCTTAGACCACAATATTTTTATTTTGCTTGTCAGTTTTAAATTTTTGGTCGTATACTTAAACCTGATTCACCTTTGGCTAGTTTTCTAGCCACTAGCCAGCTATTTCGGGAACTACTCCGCTGACATTTAAAGTCATTAAGCCATATTAGCCATTTAAAGTTGACTCTATCTGGGTGGATAGTCTTGCGGAATCTCACTAGAATCTCACTTGGCCAACCACCAAATTTAAGTTGATTTAATTGGTTGAAATGGCGTAGTGAATTCAACTGTTAACAGAATAGTAACCCATGTAGCTGGTTAGTAGCTCAAAAACTAGTCAAGTGTGAACCAGGCTTTATTCTTCAGCCTCTGAAAAAATTTGCGAACCTGGACGAACATACTCCAGATTTTTTCCAAAGAATACCATTTATAGACTAAGAAAATGATGGTAGTTGCCAGGTACGTTCTTGTGTTTTGCGGTAAGGCTTTATCAACCCCCCTCCCTTCCCAAAAAATAGAACAAAAAAGCATTGTCGGCGGTAAAGTACTAACAGAAAGGATGGAAAAAAGTTAAAAACTTACTCAATTTGCGTATGAGCGATTTTTTTCCTTGTCAGATTTTTAGGTTGATAGTGAGCCATAATTGCTTAAAGATAGCTAATAGCTACGCCACTGCTTGAAGCTGATACCCGAGTGGAAAAAACTAGGATTTGCTTCTCGGGAATGGAAAAATAATCCACGTCTATTAAACGATAATTTGTATTGCAAAAATAGATCTGGAAAAAGTCGAAAACAAACTGCGTTACAATATCATCTCACTGGCATGCAAAAATAAAAAAAAAAAACTTTTCAAAAACTACCCCCTCCAAATACAAACGCAAAAATTCAATTTAATAGTTTCGTCAGGCAGCTTGTTGCTGGAACGTATTTTTTTTTGCAGCACTTTTTTCCTTCCTCTATTTTGAAAAATAATATTTCCCGTCGTTATTTTATAATTTTTTTTGTGTGTCTCCTTCACCGCATACCGCCACCTTCTCGATTTTTTATTCATAGAAAATACTGAAGCAATACTAGCAAAAAAAAAAAAAAACCGCCACCAGCTTTGTTCCAGAATAAGAAGAGTCATCGTAGAGGAGGAAAAAAAAATTACGTGGCAGTCTGTGTCATTAAACGAGCTTTCGGCATTCAACTTTCAGTGTACGACCGACTTTCTTTGTGTCTGTATTTTTGGGATGCCGTTAGGCTCTTCACCCTCCCTCCCAACGCCCTATACATCCCAGTAATTCCACCCTTTTGTGTGTGTTTACGAAAATTACGAAAAGAATTTCACTTCGCCTGGCGTTTCTGGTTTTAATTTCCTATAAAAAGCGACTCGTCGTAAACTTTTTCAACTTTTTATCGACTTGTTGCGCTTCGACGCGATTTTTGAAGTCTTTCTCCTCCTCCCTCGATATTTTGTGAGAACGAACGAATCTTAAAGTGAAATTATTTATTTAACGGTAAGACCTAGCATTTTGTGTAGGACGCTGTAATATTAGATTTTAAAACGTTCTATAAGAAGATTGAAAATTTATCCAAAATCGTTCTAAGTTTTTCCCATTTTGCTCTAATTCCCACCTAGAAAATCAACCCATTATGTTTCCACCATTTTCCCCACTCAATATGACCGTCTTAGCCAGACATTATTTAAAATAAATAATAAGTCGAGAAACAAAATACCAGTTATATTTAAAAATATAAAACATACCAGTTCTTCGATAAGTGATCATATTTGTAAATAAACTCGGACAAAATTATACGAAATGAAATAAAACATTTGACGAAAACACAAGGTGAAATTATCGACAAAATTTCATACGAGTAAAAAATTTCTTAAGTACAAAATATTATATAGAAGATACAACAAAAATCATAGGACTTGCATGAGCGAAGGTACAAAACAAAGTGATTTGTTCTAATCTCAGAAAGTTAGAGCCAGTCCAAAAATTTGTGAGAGAAGGAGAAATTACTATCTAGTTTCATTTCTAATAGTAGTTAAACAAAAGAACAAGCTACGAGCAGAAATGAAAGAATATATGGAGAAAAAACGTCAGATAACAATCTTTATTCTTCAATAGAAAAATGTAGCAAATTATCTCATTTTGAAAATTCAATGGATACCTCAATTTATTACTTTGTTAAAGCCCTCACTTGTCTTCAGGTGCGTACCTATCGGATTTTTCTTTGGAAGGGTCTGAGAATTTAGGTATACAAAATTTAAATTTCCTCTTTCTTTGACTGCTGTCCCCTCCCTTTTTGTTTGTCCATACATGTCACCCTCCCTCTCAATAATAAAGACGTGATGTTGATCAGGGACGTACCCTTGGGGGATCAAACACATGAATGAGAAAAAAAAAATTATAATACGGTAGTAGTATAATCTTTAGGAAGAATTCAAAAGCCTAAAAAAGAAATTATTCGCCAAAAAATGTTTTTTCGTAAATCGAACCCTTCTAGGGCGTCAGAGAGAAATTTCAGACCCAGGAGAAATAAACTGAAGGGTCCTCCTAGTTACTTTATGTTACAAAGGTCAAATGCCTCAATTGAAATAATTATATTCTATCGCTTAAAAATTGAAAATTCTCTGGCAGTTTCCTCGAACTTTGACTGAATACGAGAAAAAATAATAAAAGAAGATATAAAAGGAGAAAATATCGTCGATAGAATAATCACTCGAAAAAACTCGAGCCGTACGTTTCAAGTTTATTTTTCACTGGGTAGCAAAAAACTGTCAGTAAAAAGGAAACTTCTACTTGTTGCTCGGTGAATCAGAGAAAATCCTCGAATTCGGCGCGTAATCCGATTATTTGGGGCCAAGAAGGCTTTATTTATTTACTTATACACATTTTTTTTATTCTCAGTATGGCATAGGCCTACATGAGTTCAACGACCGATTTTTTTTTTTTTTCGAAGAGGCGAACTTGAAATGGGAGTAAAAACTTTCCAGTGGATTGGATTCGTAGGATGGCGTATGAATACTTAGATGAATCGTTAAGAAGGAGATTTGAGTTGAATATAATTTATAATTATTTAAATTAGGTCCATAAACTTACTGTAAGATAATTTGAAACAAGTGCTTTGTATCATTTGGCTTAGTTAGATTATTAAAAATTCCAATTTCTTCGCCAATTTCATGGAGGTTTACTTTTTGCTACTTGTGCAACACGGATTCTTTGATCAGTCCTAACATAAGCTATGTTCGATTTGATGAAAAAGTGTTGCACTCAAGTTCTAGGTTCTTAACAAGTTCAGTTAAAAATTGTAGAGGTTCGATGTAGCAGAGTGTGTATATTGGATGAATAATGGATGATACAAAGTTTATTGTTGGAATAAGTTCAGATTGAACTGTCACGTACGGTGTGACGTCATACGTGAAGATGAACAAAGAGTTTAACGAACGGAAGCGGCGTAGCCGCGTATGTCGACGATTAAAATATATGTTGTAAAAGAACACCTACAAAAAGTCGATGTTCTAAGGTACGTGTTGAGGAGGATTTTTCAGTTCCAATACGCCCACCCATCGCTACAATCCTCCGAATCGAGCCCATTCAAAATTCGAGAAAAAAAATCAAGTATTACAGTTGTAATATTGTCGATGCGAAAATTTCAAAACGTACATATAAAAATGATTTTAAAAACTTTATAATGATACAAAATGGTGACAAAACACGAATGGAACTACGAAGAAATTTTAGTTATGAGGGAAATCTAAAAATACGTAATTCAGGAGGAAAATATTTATTCTTGTTTTCGATCAGTGGAATTAAAATTTAATTTAAAAAAAAAATTAAAATGAACGGACAATCTCAAAAATTTTTGAAGTCCGAACATATCGAATTATGTACTTGCCTGTAAAAAAATTATTCAATAGATCAGTCAAATGTGACGTCACAACCTGTTTAAAATGTATCAGTAGTTGCAGATGGACGACACTGGATCAAAATAAACTTATATCTTATCATAAACTTATGTAAATTCCCACATAATTACAAAAAATGGAAAGAAATTGCAAAATTTTTTAAGAATTATGAGGCTCTTTTAATGAAAAAAGAATGAAACAAAAAGGTTATTAGGTTTCTTGAAGAAAGGCAAAGACAAATCAATAATTAATGTAATGGATCAATAATTTACAACTAAGAAACACAGAATAATAATAAAATAACAAAATTACCAGAAGCAAGGTAGTCCACTTACATGCGATTATTGAATTGGCCAAGTATGTAAGTACACTCTCAAGTTCAAGCAACTGATTTTTGAACTCGAACTAATTTCACACGTGATGGAATTTACTTAAATGGATAAGACAAGGCAATGGAAAACTAATAAACTAATGACAAAATAATTAATTTTTTATTTCAACTTTTACACATAACAAAATTTATAATCATATTAAAAAAAAGAAAAAAAAAGAAAAAAAGAACTGGTGATTGTATTAGCCTACCTTTTTGACAACAGTGTTGCCAGTAGTCCATACGAGTTGATCCTAAAAGCAGCAAAATGTAACCTGCAACTGATTTTTTTTTTTTAAATTTCTAATTATTAAAATTTAACTATTTTTAATAAGAATGTTTAATATTGAAATAATCTTAAAAAATCTTAATTAATTATAATTTTATCCCTTTTTTTATCACAAATTTAGAAACTAAATCCTATAGATATAAGTACAACAATAGTCATTTTGTATCCATACTTTAATTCACGTAAGACTTTCAGAATTTTAGCTGTATCTCAAGAAACAAAATTTTCACAAAATCTTTAGCAAACATTTGTTAATGTTTTTTTCAAAATTTCTGCTTTCTACAAGCAATGGTTCTCTTGAAATTGTATTTGATAGATTTAGTTGATGCATGGCTCGTTGTTTTGGCCTTTTAGTTTGTAAGGTGAAAGTAAATTTCAAGTAAAACAAGGAAAAAGCTATATAAAATTTAAAAAATAATCTAAAACTATAAAAATTTCTGAAATTTAACACAAATATCAATGAATTCACTTATGAGCTGTAAGATACAAAAAGGCGCATTGCTGGACTCATATCTGTAGGGCTCTACCTCAACTACTTATAACTTTAAAAGTTTACATGCATTATTTATGCCACCTTTTGGTGGATGGACTATAGCGAGTCTTGACAAAATGGCTGGTCGGTGATAGAAAAACAAAATGCGCCAACAGATTAGCCTAGCTGGGTAAGTTTTTGTAGGCTATGTTTTTATAGAGGCTAGGTAAAACCGAACCAACTCGAATAGAATATTTTGTTTGAACAAAGTGAATGAAACTACCTGTGCTTATCATACGGAGTTGTATGCTCATTGAACATATTGAACTATTTGTATAAACTGGAGAGCACGCAGCTGATAAAAGTATGTTTACACAAAACAAACACTCGCTGTTCGTTTTATCTTGTAATTTTCTTCCTATATTCACAAGATTAGAGGATGTTTGTCGCTGTTTACTCGGGTAAGGACTAGCAAATTTTGTTTGTTCTTATTGGATAGTTTGATGATCATTTACACCAAATGAGCAAAAAAATGTTTGTTGTTCTCCTGTTTGTTTGGTGCAGTTTAATGTAAACGCAGATTAGGCCCAAGGATATTCCAAACAAAACTAATAGTTAGAAATAGACAGCTATGTTTCCATGACAAAACAAGTCTTTAGGGTTTTTGCACAAATTGATAATAAAAACTTTATAAATATAACATAAAATTGCCTCCCTTTCTTTCAAGTTTCAACCATCCTATAGGTACTGTGGTGACACATAGCAGCGGAGTACTACAAATGTACAAAGTAGGTGATTTTGATCAGAGTGTGATTCTTGCAGCATGAGCCAAAGGCAACTCAAGTATCAATCAGCTATGTACACGTGTGTCGCACACTTTTTTTTTTACAACACCCCCTCCTACTAAAAAACAAGAAAAAAATTGAAATAAATAAATACTTTCGCCTATTCTTTTAACCAAACTTTCTGGCATAGTGGCTATGCTGCTGGCCACGGAATGTTGATGTCCAAGGTTCAAATCCATACAGCAGAGAAATTTTAATGAAAAAAACAAAGAAAAAAATCTATAAAAAATGAAGATATAGGCTGTTTTTAGTAGTAAGTAGATAATACCAGTGTATAAAATGACGCATGCGATCATGGCGATGTATAGTATCTAAATGGTTCTAAAATTGTCTTCTTTATATATGAAGTTCATAAACAGGTGTTGCAAAAAAACTTTAACCAAGCTCTGATAATGTGTAGAGGTTTGTCTGATGTAACAGAATGTGTATATGGAATAAATTATAGATGGTAATATGATATTAATTTTAATGTTGAAACAAGTACTGATTGAAGTAACTGTAACGGATTTAGTCGCCTATAGTTTTATTGACAACTACCTACATTCCTACATACAAATAAAAAAAATGTAGAATTATGTAAATAAAAATGTATTGTTTACAAATTAATCTTCTTCTTCTTCCAATTTGTTGGTCTTCTTCTTCCTTGTCACTCTTTTTCTTCACCCAACAAACTCTTCTTCTTCGTTCTTACTACTTATACACACACACTAATACCTATTTTACACTAACAACAATGAACGTTATTACACCCAATTTTGTATATAAACTCACGTTTTGTGTAGAATTTTTGTATTCTATCTCAGACAGTCTAAACTGCAATTAATATTATTTAAACATGTGTTCTTACCTGTACTGTATATACAAAATTATTATATTGTGAATTTACTCATTGTGTTTGTTATATTTTATTTAAAGACTGAATTCAGAAAGTTAAGGTCCACCATAAGAGTGTGGATACTAAATTACTTAAACAATTGGCATTTTGAGGTATTAGTATTCATTCTTGATATTGATGTAGGTACTTGTGTAAGGTATAACACATAAAGAGTGTTTTATCAGGTAGGTACGATACAACCTGATACAACCTCTTTCATGCGTTACAGTAACGATAAGATCTTTATCGGTACGGTGAAACCTATTGATTTTTTATTTACCACTTATACTTAACCAAAACAAATAATATCGTATTTGTTGTAAGATGTAGCCGAATAAACTTTTTTTTAATTGTACTGGCAATATTTGCTAATTTAAAATTGTATAAAATCAATTTTTAATTTGAAATTTTGCCAAAATTTTTGAAACAATTTTCACGAACTTTTCGAGAATTTCATTGCAACTTGCTAACAATTTTAAAAAGAACCAAATTCGAAGTTCTAACTAATTTTACCAGAATTTTTCAATTGGGAATCGTTGGTTTTCTCGAAATTGAGAATAGAAACAAAACAAAAGTTGGGGTTATCGTAAAAAAAAAAAAATAATTCATTGTTATACAGCTTTTTTATTTTATTTTTTTCTTTGGGTTCATTCTTCGACTATAGAGTTGGTATATTTGGTATATTAGCTACGAGTTTTTTTCAGGGGTGGAGTTGTACAGACGATATACATTATGGTAATTTTCCCTTCCATTTTTAAGCATTATATAAATTGAAGAGAAATAATGTGCTTCATTGGCGAATCTCGGGGATAAGATGTGAAAATTTTTTCCAAAAAAAAAGAGAAAAATTCGAGGAAAAAAATGAAAGTAAGACCACAGAATCCACATAAAAACGACAAAAACTTTGCCGAAGAGCAAAAAGAAAAAAAGCTCAACTCCACAAAAACTTTTTGTCATTTCCTCCCCCGCCCCAAAACGACGCTGTGGATTCGCCACTGATGTACCTTTGTACCTATAGCGTCCCTGTTCCTACGTCATTGCACATCGATACAATTTATTTCGATACGATAACAATGGAACCATCGATAGGTAGGTACTTTTTGGGATATCGATTTTAGCGCCGTTGAAGACCGCATGCTGAGCTGACGCATGCATACCAGCGAACAGAAACTTGAGGGGGAACGAGTGACGGACACCAAATTGGAGGGTTGGTTACCTACCTTTACTTTGTTATGGTTTAGCTTAAGCTTTAGCTTTACTCTTTAGTAGTGTCAATTCGTCGCCGGAATGTGACAGTCGTGACTTGTGTGTCGTTCGTAATCGAAAAATCAGTTCGAATACGTGCGCACCAAAATTGTGATTTCGAGTTCGCGTACAAAATTCACCGGCTAACTACACACACCTCATCCGCAGTGCCGTTGTGTTTCTGCAGTTCGTACCAAAAAATTAGTTTTTGTACGCGAGTGCAAAAATTAACGCGCAAAATTTTAGAAGTCGAATGCAAAAATCGTAGACGAAAACGATTCGTTACGAGCGGAGAAAAACGCAAGTCATGGTGTAGGTATCCATAATGCTATTATGCATAATGCAAGAAGTCGTAACTCGTAACTTGATTAGTGATATGTGTTTCGTTTGTGACGGATCAAGTCAAGTTGTGAAGTTGTGAAGTTGTGCCCGTGGACCACGCCATTCTGATTATTCCAGGTTCAGTGCCCAGAATTGCATTCACCGTTGAGAAGTGAAGTGTAGCGGATTATCGTTGAATTTTGGGTTTGTGTCGTTGAATACGAATTTTACTAACGTATTAATTTTCATTCGACTAATCGGTGTACAGTGACGGGTTCAGGAATTTTCCATAGACAGACGGTGATATACGTATTTAAAGACGAAAATTAATTTATTTTTAAGGCTGTATGTCTTTGTATCAGTTTGGCGAATTTTTTTCTGAAAGGTTTCTCACCGAGTAGCATTTAATTTTGCTAAAGGTTAACTAGCTTTGAAAAATTAATTTTTTTTGAAAAAAAAAAAAAAAGTTTCGCATTTTGATTAGGAAATTTATTGAAGCGAGCGAAGTTTTTCTATGTACCCACTAAAAGAGTGACAGTTGTGATGACGCCATTGCTCTTAGATGGCCGATCCAAAAAATACCAAAATTATCAGATAACTATTTCAAATTTAGCTCGATGTCGTGGAAAAGCCCGATTTTTTAAATTCCATCTATTAAAAAAAAAAATCTGTTCCTCTACCGGGATTTGAACAGTCGTCGCACGTGTGCTTATTATTCGAAATTTTCAATTTTTTCTGTTAATATTCCGAACCTGGGTAGGCAAGGGGTTAGGATATGTTTTTTTTTTAAATTTTAAATTGAGTGATAAATACATCGTCGATTATGCTTTTTGAGGCATTGAATTCAAATTTTTGGTTCATTTTTGGATTGAACGACTATTTAAATCATCTTTAAAATTTAATGACGATTAATTTTATTTAAAATTATTTCTATAAAATTAAAAAAATAAATCAAAATAATTAACCGGGCCTCCATGTAACCCAAAAGGGGTTGGCATAATTTTATCTTAAAATATTGAGTGATATATCGATGATTATGTCTTTTGAGGCGGTGCGATTAAATTATAAAGTCATTTTTGAACTGAACCGCTTAATGGGCTCCTATCACCCCATGTGTAAAGTTATCACATGTCAGGAAAACCCAGATATGTCAGGTATTACAGAATTAGAATCTATATCAGGGCGGAAATTTTAAAAATGTTAAATGTCAGGAATTTTTCCACTTTCATAAATTTTTTATTTTTTAAACGCTTTTATTCTAGTTTGATTGGGAACAGAATTTAGACTTTGTTTATCACTCGTATGTGGATAGAGTATAAAATAGTTATCAAATTTGCTGCTGGAGATTTTAAGTTGCGCGTTTTTACTTCTCTTATTCCTGTGGCTTTTCTCCGACTTAGAGCTGTAATTATATTATTTCAGCTCCTAAATTTTTTTCTTTATTTTGTGTCAGGGTCTCTCTATACTGCTAATAATACAACAGTAATTATCCTCACTCTTTCATGTGTATCACTGACATGGTATATAATAAAATCAAAAATCCCCTAAACTAAAAAATAAAAAAGTAAAAAATAATTTCTAAGTAAACGCTTTTATTCAAGTTAAGCACCCTAAAAAGGAGAAAATAAAATAATTTTATTTTGTTTGTATCATCTAGAAATGGTATCAAATAAAAGCGTGGGGCGGACATAATGGCAAATTAGTATAGGAATTTAATTTCAGTAGTGTGATGTCGTTGTTTCAATATAGCTTACCTATATTGATGGTAGTGAAGAGAGATGACTGATACAGGGCCATATTCTTAGTCAGTTTTTTACCTCAGGGAAAGCGCTTAAGTAATCTTTCCCTTATAGGTACTTAAGTACTGATACCACAGATCAAATATCACTGAAGTGGTATTTTATTTGAAAGCTGAGGATTGTCTAGAAATATGGCCCATTCTGATACGCATCAAAATTATATCAACCCCTCAGAGGCTTGTAATTATGTCCTCCTCCCTGGTTGAATTGAGTTGATATGGAATGGCATAGATAAGTTTGAATTCATTAAATTTGGGTGTTGTTGTTCGCCCCAAGCTTTTATTTGATGCCATTTCTAGATGATACAAGTAAAATAAAATAATTTTATTTTCTCCTTTTTAGGGCGCTTAACTTGAATAAAAGCGTTTACTTACCTAAAAATTATTTTTTACTTTTTTATTTTATTTTCATTGAAAAAAAAAAAATGATTGAATTATATTATTCTTGTCATACTCTGACACTATGTCCGTGAAAAGCGTTTCTTATTACAGAGCACAGAAGGAATTACAGTCATGCGTTTTTGTTTTGACTTTTGACATTCTGTTCTGGCCTTACCCGTTTCACGATAGAAAGGTCTGATGTGAAAGGGGAGAGCGAGATTCTCCCTATGTAATTATATCTTTAGCAAGCTCCTCTAGAAAATAAGTAGTTAAAAATTCATTAACATTAATTTCAAAACTATTTCGTAGCAAGCTCGGCTAGAAGAAACAGATTATCAAAGTGATGAAAATTTCTTGACTTTTTAGAATGATTTAAATATTTATTTTATTTTTATTTTTTTCTTTGACAAGGAATAAGTAAACTGTTCGGCTCTTTGTTAAATGTCAAACGTTAACTTTGAATAACATTGGGTATTTTTAGGTAAAAAAAAAAAAAAAAGGTAAAATAAAAGAAATCAAAATATCAAAAATTTATACTTAATACAAAAAAAAAAAATGAATAAATAAAAGTTGGCTTTAGACGTTAATATTATGGTGAAATTGAATTATACTAATAAACTTAATAAATAATTGCTTGGCTAATAAAATAACAACATGCGCATATTTGGTTGCGCTTTTTTGATTCATCTGGAAATTATCTTCTCCCAGCAATAGTGTAAGATTTTCTCAGATAGTCAGTACTCATGAACGGTTAAGCGGATCGAAACCAAATTTTAACAGAATGTTAGAACAATACCTATATGTATTTAGTGTCTGTATCAAACATTTGGTGAGTACAGCCTGAAAATTAGGCATTTTGAAGCCGTCGGTCAGACAGTTAAAAGCACATTAAAAGTCACATCAGTCCCCATCAATCCGATCTGTCGGATATCGCGCTATTTTAAATACCTACTCCTCGTCAACTGATTCTGCTCATCAGCTTCTAAGTGAAGTTAAAACGTCCAAAAGAATAGTGGGTGCAATAAATCCGAAGTTTTGTTCTCTGTTACAAGCAGAACATCGTCGATTGCTGTAGCTGTATACGTCCCTAAACAGTAAACCACACAACATTCGCAAAGACTATTTTAAAACAGTGAGAAAAAATCGTAAAAGTAATAACTATAGTTTTATGTTTTCCCAGCATCTTCCGAATGGAATCAGAACCGAATGTTTCAACATGCAACAGCATTTCGGTGCTTTTTATCGGTGAAAAAAAAAAGAAAAATAGAACAGATTTAAAATTTCTCAAAGCAGAAACGAAACGCATGTATATTTATCGCCAATAAATTTGTATTTGTACGAAATTCCCTCCCAAGAAGATGGTTACATCGAAAACGATTTTATAAAGATTATAGGTACCGTACTGTGCGCTAACAGCAGTGTCGAGCAGAAGAATACAAATTCAGTGGTACTCGTGCCAAACATATACCGCACCTACACATGTAGCGTCAAATTCGTCCATCTACTTTTTCCATTTCTTGTCGATAATAATATCAAATCCGAGGATGTACGTAATGCCAGCCATTTTAGATAACGCGTATACATTTTTGGGCAATTTTGCCCGACCGATGCGTCCAAAAACCGTCGAAAAAGGATATTAATTTGAGGAAAAACCTGCAACAACCTCTGTACTGGCGCACACGAGGAGAGAGAGAGAGAGAGAGAGAGAGAGAGAGAGAGAGAGAGAGAGAGAGAAGATGCTAAAAAGGTTTGTGGAAAAAAAAAAGATGAGGAAATTCTGGATGCTATAGCTGATAAGAGGCCACGTTTTTTGGTAGATCGTTTTACAAAAATGGTTCCAACGATTAGCCGCGAAACGTGATACGAATTAAAAGGCGAACGAAAAATGTATGTGAGCAGAAATAACTCCTTTGATGCGTGTTGCGGAGGGAAACGAACGGAGTGAAAAAAGAAATAAAAAAAATACATAGTTGAAACCCGACGAAGCTTTTGCGAAAGTTTTACCACGCGCGAAAACATTTTTTGGAAAGGCGCGAGCAATTAGAACTTAGGGCAAAAATCATCGACAGAGAAACGTGGCTGCGTTACAATATTATCGTCGTAACACATCCCCTATACTATGTGTGAGATGCTCTTAAAAGTCTTGGGGGAAAAAAAAAATTAGGTAGGTACCCTCTCATATCAAGGGTAGTGTTTTTTATTTTTTATTTTATTGTACTCCAGCCGAAACTCAACTTGGAGTACCAAAAAAATTTCCATTTATAAGATAAAGAGAAAAAAATTTAAAAGTTTTTTACGCTAATAAGGTAGTTACTACCCCACAAAGGGGTGATTTCTTCTTGCCGCATATGTTAAGTACACCATTTATGGTTTCCGTATTAATTGACTATTTAGATAATTATTTTGAACCCAAGTAAAAGGACAATAACATCGAACGCGTTCATCCTCACCATGTTTAACCTTGCACCCAGACTGTCGAATGGCATTGTAACAGTATAATTGTTACAAAAAGATACACGACACATATATTATTTTTTTATGATGTATATTTTTTAGGTACAAGAAAATATTAAGACGTAGTGAATTTTACTAGAAGAGAATTGGTAATCAATCAGGCTTAGAACTAAGGGTATGGATTTGAGAGAATTATACATTGGTATTGTGGAAGATATATAATGTGATTGGTTAATAGAATCTACGTAATTTAGAGTAAGCCAATAGAGAAACATACTTACAACGTAAGTGGGTGTAGTTATAATTTTAAGAGGAATTTGGAATAGAGCTGAGTTGTATTTTGTGTTCATGGAATAAATGACATCGTGGTATTTAGTGTGAAAACATTGTATTAGTGAGAAAAGATGATGTCAAGAGACAGGTTTTGACAAATTTCAATTACGTAATCAAGATAGGATGTTAGAATGAAGTTACAAATGAAATGGATTAATTGGGATAATATTAATAGAATACGAGAGATATATAGAAAGGATCAGTGTTGGATAGGCCCACCGGGCTACTGGGAGTTTCCCGGTGTGCCTTTTCCTTGAGAAGTTTTTGGCTTCCTTTGCCTTTAAAACAAAAAAATTTTAATACTTCTAATACAATTAAAAAAAAAAAAAAAACGCTCGTCATTAAGGACTATGAATGTTTTTTCTTATACCAGTATAGACATTGTTTTGGTAAAGGGGATCATTAGGGTTGCCACTGTAATAAAACAGAACTGGGCGCCCTTGCAAGGAGAAAACTTAGGCGCCCTTTATAGATTTTCCCAGTAAAAAAAAAATAGCCTATCCAACACTAGAAAGGATATTAAAATAAAAAATCATATGGAATTATCATTTCAGGCATCCAAATTTCCAGTCCTCAGTTAGTTTAATTCTGTGTTCTGAATAAATTCATTCGAAAGTTTTTTCACTTTTTGAGAATAAAAGTCAGTGCAAAAAGTCGTGCAATTCCTTCGAACAGATAGAGGAAAAGAGTGGTAGCTGCTACTCTGAGTCTAAAAATTCAGAATAGGTACCTGTAGATATTGTGGGCCTTTCATCCTGAATGAGGATTAGAGGATCGTCTCTTTGACTGCAGCCACACTTCCAAAAGTTTGGCCAAATTTATGCCTCGCACGTTTAATTACACTCGTAATTACTTGTTACACTGGTTGTAATTGAACCATGATAAATAAGCTTATCGCCAATTACATCGTTTGGATGCAAGGGCACATGTCATACCTTATCAGTTAGTAAGATATGACAAATAATTAACGACCAATCAAAATCGCCACCTATGTATTTATTTAAATATGTGCGCTTGTGGGTGTGTAGGTAATGAGCCATGGTATTAAAAAGCCTGAATGCACGGCTGCTGTTTGCCAGTGTTTACTGAGGTTGGCTCCCCTTACTTTGGGTGCGTGATAGTGAACAGGCAAATAGTCTGTTGATTATCTTTTGATTGGCAAATACATATTTGTATCCGTGACCAGAGATATTCTACAGGTACCCATATATACCTATTGTGCTGGAGTAAAAATGCTGAAATGCCGCTCTGAATGACCAGTAGTGTTTTTTGTGTTTTTGAAAATAAAAATTCAAAATGATAATAATGTAAAATACTTATGTACATATAGTGTAAGTAATTGAAAGAACTGAAATTTTTATTTTCGTATCAGTATTAATTAATTTGTTCAAATAAATCAGATTGCTTTTCAGAAAATGCCTCTATAAAATATTAATGTAAGGTTTAGCAATTGGTGTGTACTGACCACCAGACCACAGTTTTAAAAATATGTTTAAAATTTGTTTGAAACATTTTCCGCCTACTACACAAAATCAATGATACTCGCATCTTCTTCAGTTGGACGTAAAATTCACGCAAATTTTCAGCGTGGTACCTATATTTCATGTCCCTTTGAAGTTCGATCTGAAATAAATATACTTGTAATATGTTGGGTGTTTTAGAAGAAACATAAATTGACCTAAAATTTCATAATTTTCATAACGGCCAAATTTCAACTAAAAAATCAGTTTATCTACTTAATTTCTTGAAATGTGGCAACGACTCGAAAAGTTTTGTTCAAAAAAAAAAAAGGTAATGTAATAACATCCTCCATCAAAATGAGATGGTGTTGTAACATCTTCAGAAATTATTTTTTCCACCACCCAACGTTTTTTAATGCCCATTTGTGACTGAATAAAAAGCAGAAAATTTCAATAAAACGATAAAAAATATTGTTTGGCGCATGCTCACTTTCAAGTTGACTTTCTCATATGGCTCATCACTTTCTTGCAGGATTTGATCATTTTCTTGTACGACTCGAATACTTTTTCAGTTTTTTGTTTGTTCGTAAGTAAAATTATTACGTTAATTATTTGGTTCTATAAAAATGTTTTCGAGTCATTTTTGCAATGCTTGGGAAGATGAGAAGGGTGCAGAGATTTTTAAGTTAAAATAAATAATAAAATTATTAATTATTATTTGGTTCTAAAAGGAATAAATTTTTACCTTTTTTTGAGGAGGAAGGGGGTGTTGCAAAAATAATAAGTATGCGACCTGCGTGCAGAGTAGGTGACTACGATATTCGTGTGATTTGCAACACTCTGCTTCAGCTCGTGTTGCAAAATTCATCCTGTATCAAAATAACTTACTTTTTGCACTTGTATCACAAATAAGTATCTAGTGTTTGTATTGTTGCAAAAATCGTTGTTATTGTTAACTGTTAACGTAAAATTATACTAATTTCAAATCTATTCGATTTGACATAATTTTTTGGTCGTTCTCATTTGTTGGGCCGTTTTTTTTTCTGTCGATCTAACGACGAGTTTAAATCGTTGGTGCGGTTGGCCGTCGTCACTGTTTCCCATTTAATGCAACCAATTCCTTTTCTGCACTGGGTACGGTGAAAACAAACAAACAAACAAAACAAAACAAAATAAAATGGTAAAATTAATACTATACGTAGGTACATAGTTTTTATGCAAAAAACCCACATAAAAAGGCGACCATTCTGCTGACGTATAATTTTTTCCCCGATAAACAATGTCGTATCCCACGCATAAATTATAACGACGTTTTAAAAACATGGACACACTGTTGCACCTCCAGGGCTCCAGTGAGATTCGAACTCGTCTATTCGAACGAAATTTGTTTGCTCAAAATTACCTGCATCCATTTCGCAGTTGCTGCCTACTGAATTCTGAAATCGGCGTTCTTGTTTAGACGAATTTATGAGCAAAATTTTATCTGAAAATCTCTTGGGAAGTGAACTCCTTATCACGCGTATTAAGAATCTCGAGCTTTTACGAGCAAACTTTGTCGCTTAGGGAGTGAATATAGTTCGCGATAACTCACTCTTGGCTGTTTCATCCCGACAAAGAATTTTCCCTATGAGAAAAATACGTCGGAAACTTAATAGCCTATTCTATGACAATATTATATCTACTAAAATATTTTTGATTGTCCTTGTTTTGTTTTTTTTTTAACGTGACTTTGACATTTTGTTTGTAAACAACTTGACTATCCTTCAATTTGAGCCTTTTGTCACCACACGAAGAAAAGAAAATTATATTTTTCTTGCCCAGGTACTTGTAATTATAGGCTGTCATTGAGTCAGAAAATTCAGTTTTCAGATATTTTTTAGCAGGCTCGCATAAAACTTTCTGAGCGATGCATTTTTGGGGCAGTGTAAAAAAATGATCAAAGAAATTCTCTAAACTGAGAACTCGTCTAACCAGTGTACTTTCGTGCGAGTAAGTACCTAATTCTTAAATTTATATTAGTGAATTCTCAAGTATCACTGATGGATGCGTGAATAATGCGTCTGTTTGTGGTCAGTAGGTACCTAGTATTTACCTATTTAAGAGATGGAATATGAATCCATTCGCTTATTAGGGGTAGCCACTTTGCTGGCAAACGAAGAATTAAAATTGAATTTGCAAAGTGATTTGCGGTGGGGATGATGAAAATAATCCGTTTAATGTGAAAATAAAACGATTGATACGATTTTCCCATTTTGATCTAATTTCACTATATGTGGGTTCATAATTATAAACAAATAGGATTCGTGGGTCGTAAGCAAACCCCACAATCAGGACAGTAACAGAAGCGAAGTGGGTTGCTCAGAACAACCCCTGCCTTCCTAAAACAAAAGTGTACCACATCACATTTGTTAGAAGTGAAATTCGACCCGTCAATAAACATATTCGAGGATGTACCTATTGTACAATAAAATAGTAGGAAATCTGCCTAACTAACCTTATTAGGTTATAGGGGGAGCAATGAGTACTGCAATCCGAAAATGATTTATAAATTTGAGCACATCGTCTCACAAAACATATCCGACAATTTATCACTCGATGTTTTGAGAAAAAATTATCTTAAGCGCTTTTTGGGGTGACAAGGAGCCTAATGACTGGTTCAATCCAAAAATGAATTTAAATTCAATCTCGGAGCTTCAAAAAACGTAACCGACGATGTATCACTCAGTTGTTAGGGAAAAATTATCCTAACCTTTTCCCTTCTGAAATTCGGAATCAAAAAAAATATAAATTTCCAAATAATAAATACTCGGGTGAGAGGAAGATTCGAATCCGGTAGAAAAACATATTTTTTTTTAAATTGATAAAATTAAAAAAATCAGGCATCCTCGCGACATCAGGCCCAGTTTCAAATTGTTATTTTTTAATTTTCAACAGTTTTTGGTTTGGCCTTTCAAGAGTAATTGCGTCATCACAAATGTTGTTCTCTGAGTTAAAGTACCAGTTTCACTTGGCTTCATCTCATTACGCTTCAATTATTATGTATCACTCAAATTTTGTGTTCAGGGTTTTAAGAAAACTACGAAACGTACCAATAGGGTTGAAATTTTCACGTCAGATAGTTTTCAGCAGGTCTGAAAGAAGTTTGGTGCTTGTTGGTTTAGATCTCTTGGAGAAAACTGAAGAACAAATAATTTGTGAAAAATTGGTTTTTCCAAGATTATGAAAAAATTACTTCAAGAATAGGGTTTGTGGGGACTCTCCCATATGAGATATAGGGGCTTGGACCCCTTGACGACAGTCGCCGCTCCAAAGGGCAGGCAAACAATCGTCCTTGTGATGTTAAATACACAAAATACGTTCGATCGTAATTACCTGTACGTACTTGCAGGTAATATACGAGTACCAAATTGTGACACAATAAGATGATGTCACAATTCGTACACAAATCAGCCAGCCATCTCTTATCTTGATAGGGGATGATGCGATCTGGCCACCCTCACCGACGTACGTATTATCTTACGTACGTGTGTTTGTGTGCGTGCAAATAAGCCATATATAAACCACCCGAACCGGCTCTAAAATCGCCAGTGTTTGCCTTGGTTTTGGCTTACCCGTACTTATGTACAAAGTGGTTGAACACACTTAAATTCTGTTGAATTTCCTTCTGGTGAGAATATCTCTCACGACAAGGTATTCCACAGGGTTGAAATTTAAGTAGGAGATAGATTTCATACAAGAACAAGTTTGTCTAAAATTTCATGACTATTGTTTTGGTATTTTCCACAAAAAATGTAAAAAATTGTAAAACGATATCAATAGAACATCGATGCTGTGAGTTTTCCAATATTATGAGAAAACTACTTGCTAAAGGAAATTAGCTTATTTGTGAGAATAATTCTGGTGAAAATTTTACGACCATTGCTCCAGTAATTTAAAAACAAGGACCTTCAAAACTTCCGCAATAAAACATCGATAGATCGATATTGTTATTTAATATTTTTACTCAAAACTTTAGCCATGAAATATCAATAGATCAATATGTTTGTCAAATATCGATAACTATGGATAGTTTTTGCAATTTTTTCACGTATTTGCAATTCTGGTTTGTTTTTTAATTCGCAATGAAAATAGGCAAAGTTGGTTTTCTAGAAAAGTGTGGCTAACCCAGATTTTTTTGTTTTCATTTCTAAGTACGGTTGACAATTTTACAGGTACCAAATTCTTAGCAGTAGAGAATTAGAGAATTTAAATTAATGTAGGCTAAATAATGTAGATAATTGTTACAAACGTATGGTAGACTTTATTGTTGAATAGAAAGTCGAAAAAAAGTAATCAATTCGTAAAGTTTGAGGTATTCTCTAATCGCTACATTGTTTACAATATTAAGCAATGGCGCGTGACGTCACAACTGAACGCAATGTCTCACAGGGTGGCTGGTACACATAAAAAACATTGCGAGTATTCAAATTTTTGGTCGTAATTGTCTTAAAACAAGTGATAGGGTAAAGTTGCCCATATCGGACCACTTTTTAGTTTTTTGGCTCTCAGAAAAGTAATTTTGGGTCTGTCTTGGTGATTTTTTTTTTAAAATGAAGCTTGGTCTATTGCGCAGCTAATGGTGCAACAATGGAATGCCAAATATTGAAAACAAAATAGTTATTTGAGTTCTTGTAAGTCTCTCCAAGTGGTCCAGTTTAGGGACCCAGTTCCCTAAATTGTACCACCCTGTTTCCTAAATCGGACCATATTTCCTAAATCGAACCATACCAAAATAATACATTTAATAAGTCATAAAAATATCATAAATGTATTGCTTATTAATTTTTACAAATAGTAATTTTTAACATGTATATTGATAAATAAAAACATTGATCGTAGATATGTCGTGGGTTTTGGAAGAATGCTCTGGATTTGATCAAATTGAATTATGGCCCTATCCCGAATCTGTGGATAGCCATATACCAGACCTTCATGCTTTCTTGTTGTTACAGGACGTAGGAAGCTGCCAAAAATTTTCCCATTCTTGATTTTATATATACGAACAATGAAGTTTTTTGTTCCACAGCCAGTATCAAGAGGCCACTTAACAATCACAAAGTCACCAATACTGAATTCTGTAATTTCCCTCATCTACAAATCAAAAATGAAAAAATTTTATTAAAGCACAGATAGGTAAGAAGGTACTAGCAATCCTATTCTAGAATAAGAGAAATTAACATACTGCAACAGGGAGAACTCTAGCTTTAGAACTATTAGACTGCTTTTTCTTCAAATTATTATTTGGCCGTTTTTTTTCTCGTAATATTAGCTACAGCTTCATTTTCCTGAAAATAGTTGTTAGATTATGATATTAGATCTATAGACATAATCAACAGAAAAATAGAGATGGCATAGGAAAAAATTACCTTGACATTGTTAAATTTAAGAATTCTGTTAGCTTTTCTCTCCTCTGCTTTTTTCAATTTTTCAGCCTTTTCATTAGATTTTTTTTCAAGAACTGCTTTATAAGGTGATGAGGTCAACACTTCACTAGATTTTGCGGATTTACTCATTCGTGTAGTGTCTTTTTCACATGGTATTGGTAGCGGAGAAATTTTTTTGAGTGGTACCTATAACAAACAAAATAATTAATTCTTCATTTAGTGAATTTCTTTCATTACGTACTTTCTCAGTTTCATAATTTTATTTCAAGATCTTAGGTACCTATAAATTAATGGGTAGGTAAGTAGAAACATATAAGTACCCTCCAAGAAATTTTCACTCGATGTAGTAGGTGTTTGATCAAGAGACACTGCATCATTGCAAGTACCCATGGTATTTTGAAACAGACCCGGAGGAAGTAGATTGTCAGTATTGATAATATCTGACCATTCAAGATCAGGTTGTGCTGAATTAGGGGTATTGCTCAAATTTTTCCCAGGCAGAAAATCCTCTTCTTTAAAATATGGCGATTGGTTGGCCATATACCTGCCCCTTCGAATCCTTGGCTGGCATGTACCATTGTGGCAACTTTTTTTATACACATTATTAAAAATTTCTGCGATATCAAACACAGTCACTTTGTCTGCATGGTTTCGGATCCATATCCCAAGCTCTTGATCATAAAACCTATAAAAAAATTAGATTTTTATTTTAAATTGAATTATCTACTTTTAGAGAAACCAAGGAATAAAATTTGAACTTAGACTAAATAGGTAGGTACGCACTTTTGGAGTGGTCCAAAAACTCCAACATCCAATGGTTGCAGTCTGTGGGTTGTATGTGCTGGAAGCTGCAACATCACTATAACCATTTTCGCGCGCAAGACAGATTGCTTTCAAATTGAGGGAATGTGTTGTGTGCCCGTCAAGTAGAAGCAACACCTTTCTAGTGAGAGTTGGTCGAACAACATCAATAAAATGCAGCAACCATTTGACAAAAAGTTCGCTACTTATGTAGCCTGTTTCTGAGGTAGTCACTACACACTTCCTATTGGTCTGTTTTGGCCTAAAGCTGGGTGAGTTTTAGCCCTTTTATAAATAATCATGGGTGGAACAAAAGGAACCAATAGCATTTGTGCAACACACAAATGTTGTATTAACACCCTCGTTCCCCACTTGTGACAGTTCCAACACGCCGCTTGCCAGTACTACTGATAACTTTCGGTGATTTTTTTGGCACATTACAAAAAGCCACTTTCATCCATATTGAAAATAGTTGTGCCATCAAAATTATACTTCTCTATCAAAGACTCGAGAAGATCAAAAAACTCATTGACATTTTTTACGGTTAAAACCCTTCAAACGAGCAATTGATGTTCCTTCTGGTGCTCTTAGGGACAGTTCAGGGGTCTTTCACGAAAGTTATAAAACCACTTCTTACCAGCTTCCTTTTTTTCTTTATTAAACGGATGTGGTATTTTATTTTTTTCTGCTACATCGTATGCTAATTGCATACCTGGTAATGGTTAATCCAAAGAAGTGATCATCTAACCAGCGTAAATGGGCACTCAATTCCATTTCAATACGTGCAGCAAATACTGGAAGCCTGCCATTGATTTTATCATAGTGTGGCGCCTCGTTGACTTCTCCTTGTTGGTGTCTCTTTAAAGTAGCTTTTGGGATTTGATATTTGCGACTCGCCCTCATCAAACCAATTTTTCTTCATAGATAACTCATGAATTGCCTGTAATATATCTCCTTTTTCGTACGTTTTGCGGTATTTAACTTTCAACATCATTAAGCCAACATAAAACTTTCAAAATTCCATCAAATTTGCACTTAAACCAAGATCACGATACACAAATTTCATTAATAAAGCGGTCCGATTTAGGAAACAAACAATAGGTCCGATTTGGGCAACTAGGATAATATCAAGATTTTGCCCAAGACTACCTTTCAGTATACTTATGTCTGTCAATGGAGTATGATAAAATATGGTCGAGTTTATGCTCTAAAAAAATCAATTGAATGATTTTCCTTTTCTGAATTATTTTGAGCTACAGCCCCTAACAAATACGAAGAAAAAATCACATCAAGATATTGTTTTTTTTCTAAATTGCCATAAAATATTCAAAATGAATCAATCTGTCTGAATTTTTGAATGTAGTCGTGTCAACACTGGTACATTCATGTTATAAAACCAAAAAAAGTCAGAGCGCTAGTAGATCTGCTATTGAAAGTGGTCCGGTTTAGGAAGTGGTCCAATATAGGCAACTTTACCCTATCTAGTTATTCGACATAAATTAAATTTTAGAGGAGGCGTCAAGGAATGAAGAAGATGAAATTATACATCAAATCGATGTTTTAGAACTATATTATAGTTGTCTTAAGGGTTAAGCTTACTGACATTGAGTTAAATTATTTTCTCTGCTTCCAAGGACTCAAATTTCTTTTTTTTTATTTCTTTTTTTTCTGGAAGCTTCCTCTGTATCTCTTGTTTTAAAACAGATAGTGACGCACCTGACCCACCACCAAAAAATTATAAACCAAATTTTTTCGAGATTTTCTCTCCATAAAAATAATATTAATAATATTTTCATGTAGTAAAACTAAATTTTTTTTTCTTTTTTCTCTTCTTTGAAATAGAAATATTATATTCGTAGCCCAGGCACTTGACCAAACTTGTCTTTTTATTTCTAATCATCTATTCCTTCTTCTCTTCTTCTCTTCTAAATTATTCCCAAGTTACACTATATTTCTTCACTTTTTCTTCATTTCACGTTTTCACTTAATTCTGTTCATCTTCTTATCTTTTCATGCTCTCTCTATCATGCACACATTTCTTTTCCTCACATCATTTCTTCTCTTAGTATAATTTATTCTTCTTTTTCCCTCTATTTTTTCCTTCCGCTTATCGCACCTCCGATCAAGTAACCTGGTTCTACTTTTTCTATTGCATTATACATTACTCTGTACAAATTATTATCTGTATTCTGTTTCCCCTGCCTTTTTCTCTCATCACTTATTGCAGTTGTCAGTCAACCAAATTTAACATTTTTCTTCTACACTCACTGTCATTTTTGCTCTCGAATACCCAGGACATATTATTATTTTGTGATTCTTTTATTTAATACATGGCTCTTTTTATTAAAATTTATTGAGTTTTTTCATCTGGCATGGGCCATTTTTGGTGGTGTTAGCCCAGGTATGTAGATATAATCTGTACAGTAATGTCTGAGCCCAGGAATACGAATAGCCTAGGTTTATAAGTATTTAATTTTACCCAGGTATGATCTAAAATTCGAATTCTCGAGTATCCTGGCTGGTTATTCAGATTGGACATGGGTATTCCTTAATGCTGCTGTTCAGTGCGGCTGATTTGGCCCTGGTTCATAGACATATGGTAAGTGTTTGATTTATAATACTGTAGGTATTGCTATGGGGAATGGGTTTTGCTTCCCGTCGCATACCACAATAGGACCTAAAATTTAAAGCCTACCATACTTTTCATGAGTATCAACCACACAGTGCGATTATTGGAAAGTTTTAAATATTTAAATTTTACACGTATAGGCATAGTTATGTTATTATGTCAATTTACATCTCTACGTGCCAATCCATCTTTGAAGTTTTAATTTGGTTTTAGTTCTGCCTGAGTTCTATGAAGCGAAATACACAAAAAATTGATACTTATCTCAAATAAACAACAAATTTTTCTTTTACCTTTTTTCAGATCCTACACCCATAAGAATATTAGCTGTCGGGTAAGCCTAGGTATAGTGATTATGATATTTTTATTTTATATCGAACATTTTTTTCTATTCGCCGAAAGGACAAATGCCATTAAAACGGTCGATTACGAATTTATAAGCAACATTTACACAGCACTAAATTATTTTTATATTAAACGTATAGCGAGCTCGTATCTGGTAATAAACGTGGAGCAAAAATAAAATTATTGCCTGAACACAACCTGCTGTTGTATGTAGGTTCTAAACAATCAGCGAACGTGTATCAAACGATTAAAAATTTCGCGACGTAAGCCAAAGCTTCCCTTCCTCTCTAAATACAGCAACAGCAACAAGAAGTAAAAAAAAAAAGTTAACAAATTGCAAAACACGAATGCCAATTAAAAATAACCTAACCTCTCCCTCATTGTTCGGGGTCCTTCCTATGGAGAAAAAAAAAGCCCTTAAAAAGTCGTAAATCAAATTAATTTCCCCTCGGGGGTTGATAATTGTAATCGCGTACCGGCTTTAATAGGTGTTCCTCTTCTTTTTTTTCCTTTCCTTTCTTTCATTTTTTCATTTTCATTTTTGCCAAAAACCGTTAGTTACACTTTTTCTTGTCAACTTACATGAACACCCTATTTTTTGTGTGGCAGCCAAAATGAAAATATATAAAAATGGCAGCGCTTCGAAACGTATGTAGAAGGGAGTGGGGGAGAGAATGAGTGGATTCACAAGTATAAGGTCACGCTGTGGGGGTATATCGAATCGCAGATGGTATGGAAAAGTGAGACCCCAAAGTTAGAAAACCAGGAGTGTACCTACGCGTGTTTATGGTCGGAAAATTGAAGAAAGAAAAAAAAAGAAGAAGAAAAATCGCCGTCATATGATCGGATGGGGGAGTGAGGAGGAAAATTGAGATAGGATGGAGGAGGGGGGAGGGGGTATTTGGTTCCCGAGAGGGTTTCGTAACAAACGATATCGTCGTTCGCCGCCAAAATACCTTATGATTAATGGGTGAGGGAAGAAAATTATTTGTTCGTAAGAAAAGGTGGGAGCGAAAGAAAGAAAGAGAGGAGGGAGAAAAAAAGAAGAGAAGAAAAAAATACTTGCAGCTGGTGTCGAAAATTCGTGTACTGGAGTCGGTTATTGTTTTCTGCCGAGAATGGTATTATGAATAAATTGGATGAGGGGGTGGGGTGAGGATCGACATTACGAATTTCCGAGCAAGAAGTTTAAAGCAAAGTAATTGTTGGTAGCGGTAAATCAATAGAGAAGTGGATGGTTTTTGGGTTTCGAGTCTTTGGGGACCTATTTATTTGTAGTTGCACCTCTAAATAAAATTTATAACGATTTATCATACTTACACAATGATTACCGAGTACGAAGAATGAGTTAAAGTGGAGCAAGGGGCCCAATACTTCAATCAGTGGGCAAATAATGGCAGTTTGAAGATGGTCATAAAAGGTATAGTGCACCTACCATCAGACTCCCTTTGGTCTCGAAATATGTCAAAGTAGCAACACAGTAGTTTATATTTTATTTTTGTATTGGCACAAAATATTGATGCAGCAACTTAATTGGTGAAATTTAAGAAAAATCACATTTTATAATACTGCCATTTGTTTCATTCCTCAAAAGCTGATGGCTAAAGCTTTCATTGGGTACCTAAGTGCGTATTTATCTATCTTGCAAAAACCCGGTCTTCATTACCACTCTTCGAAATTTTATCACTCATTTGGAAAAAGTTTCGCATCCGTACAGATAATTTCACTTAAATTTAGTCAATCGATGATGAAAATAGTACAACTATACGTTCAATTTCCAAGTTAGATAATAAAATATCGATGATTCTTTGTCTTTTCCCTTAGGATTCATTTAATTTTCTTCTTCCAAACACGAACCCACGTGCATTTCGTAGGCATAAGTGGGAAATGAAACTGGCAATAATTACTCGCACTGCTCATATATGAAGCTTGCCTCATTTCATTGCATCAAACATGAAAGTAATTACTTCGATTCGCAATACCTGTTTGGTAGATCGTCGTTACATTTCAAATGCTCGTTTTCCTGTGTCTTTGTTACCTAAATCAGTAGGCAGTAGGTACCTACGTAAAATTCGTTTTATTTCGCCAATTGACGCACCTGTTTAAATTGGGTTGTGCAAATTATCTTGCCAGCGAAAGAGGTGAGGAAATGACCAATCTCCCATCCTCACAATTGTTTTCTTGTTACCATTATTTTAGGGAGGAATTGCTGTTAGCAAAGAGCAAACCTCTGACCGAACAGCTGTGTAGTGTAGTCTATAAAGTGTGTTACCTATCAGCGAGGAAATAATTCTCTTGCACTTTGATGCATCGAGAATGCATTTGTTGAGAGAAAGGTTCAAATTGCTGGAGATTCATTAGGTATTTCATTTTATAAGAACACCGTGACAATGATATCAAATTTTAAATTATTGGGTTTGATACTAATGGTTTATGAAGAAAACAGCAGAAATTATTAGAGAAAATAAATTAACATCTTTATACTTGACTTACTACAGACAACAGTTATCGTGGGCGTAGCCTACGATTCCTCCACGAGCCTGGCGGGCATTTGGAGAACTCCTGTATTGAAGCGATGTAGGTACAGGAGGACTGGGCTGAGGTGGTCGCCAACAGTCGTTGTCAGACTTCAGGTGTGAGAAGGTGTGTGACGACAAACTATTTTTATAGTCCTCAGACGTTAAATACATTATTATATACAAGTGCCGAATCCATAGTGGTGTCCTACCACTATATGGTAGCAGAGACAATGGGGTTCCTCGGCAAATCGGATCTTTTTAATAAAATTTGATTTAAATAAAAACCTCGGAAATTAAAACTCGAAAGAATTTTAATCTCTCTCTCTCTCTCTCAAAAAAAAAAAAAAAAAAAAAAAAACGGTAAATGAACTAGAAATAATTTGTTTCCAATTGCTACTACAATCGCTTCCACTCATCAAACGAAGTTTAATTTATTTATTTTATTCAACTTCACGGCACAAAGAAGAATCGAAACTTATAATAATTTCGATTCTCTAATAGGAAAAAGAATTCGGAAATAAATATAATTTTTTTTCCGGACAGACAATAGAAATTCGAAAACAATATTCTCGAATTTATACACGTCAATATAACACTTCAAGGTCATCTGAAATCTTGAACATGAAATAAAAAGTACGTGAGAATAAAATTCCCACGCACACCAATAATTATCATTGATGCAGAAATATTTTAAATAATACAAATGCCTCAATGAACTCGAAACAAACATTCATTTATACTCATATCAATAAATGTAATTAATCGATACCTACCACCAAAGTCGTAGGCATCTAAACAAAGTCAGGTTTATTTCCCGCTACGTGAAATAAATAAAAGACTAAATAAAAAATACAACTTTGCCAATTGATAAGAAGTCGACAAAAAAATTGTAAAGTCAATTGCAGAAATTAATTCATTAATTACACCTGCACTCATATCAACAGCTCATATTACGTATACCTAATCCGTAATTAAGAGTGAAATAATAGTCCGCTAATAGTAACACGTATATTATCTGTAAACTACAAGTAAGTTTACGCATAAATGTATACGTAATACACAGGCGAATTCATAGGCTAAGTTACGTATATACAATACGTAATTAATAGCAGTGAACTACACATCAAATTATATGGTCCTACCTAATGTGTAAATTAGACGTAAATTTACTCGTAAGTTTACATGTAAATATATGCAAGAATTAATAGGTAAATTCTTATGTATTTGTCAGAATATTTACCCATACACCATGCGTAAATATATACGTAAGTTCCCACGTAATGGCGACAAAAAATCATATATATAATTTTTTCTAGCCGCCTCCAGCAAAAAAGAAAGTTGAGGATTAACAATATCCTCAGCATACCTACGTATAGGCGGCAAATAAAAGATCGGCCAAAAATATAAGATCAATTTGCCATACACCCAAAATCCAAAGACAAGCATAGCAAATACCTAAAAAAGGTCTTTACTAAGAATGCCATCCTAAATAAATATAATAAAACGTCAACTTTCTATATAAAAATATATATAGTGACAAAGAAACAAAAGAAACACACATCTTTTGTCTCGCCTACAATTTTCAGAAAAAAGGTCTTCATAATAAACATCTGAAGGCAATAAAAAAAATGTTGCTAGCTAAGCAGCAATGATAACATTCTTGAAGGACAAAAGAACACAAGTTAGGAGACTAACTCTTTTGTCCCCATCACGAATGCATTTCAGATAAAAAACCTCACAAAAAATCAACAGTTTGTAATAAACATACTACTACAAACACACCTGCAACCCCTAGAGTTCCAGCAATGCAATCAGCACTATTGGACCACGAGATTGCAGATAAAATAGATCGCAAAACCCAATACGCACAAAGATAGTCAATCAATTCTTCACTCACTTTTTAAGTCTTTGAAGAATGTCTCCAATTGACTACAATTACATATTTTTGTGCGTTATATTTGCAATCAATTTTTTCCGGTGCTTTAATTATTATTGTGCGATTTTTTGCTATTTGTTTAGCTAAAAATTACATACGTGATTTCCAAGCCCGTCTGGCAAGGAAATATTGTGTTTGCCAACCTTTGGCAATTCGTGAATCGCGTCCATTTTTTCAATTTTCAAATTATTTGAAAAAATTAAAATCGTGCAAAAACATATGATTGTTCACAAAAACCGCATCTTCAAGCCAACCAGAGACTCAAAGAGGCATATACTGGTCTTCGTTGTTCTACAAAGAAAAAAGTAAATCCAATAATTGGTAAGTACACGTTCATCTTACTGATTATCCAAAGTGTGGATCTGGAGATGATGTCGAATCTACAAATCACTTCGTCGCGTGTATAATAATTCAAAGTGTAAACGTGAATTTCGCGCAACCCAAATGTCGTACATTAATCACTAAATTTTGATCTTTTACAAAAAATCAAAATTTAGAAAATTAATGAAGACGGATTTAGGCGTATTCTCAGGAAAATACTACGTAAGCAATATCGGAAGCCATATTGAAACGCTCCGTAATTTTTCTGGAACCAGTGCGCTTAGGTTCGACACAAAAATACGTAATTAAATAAACTCTCTTGAATTTAGCCTAAGGAATTAAAGTCCTCAAAATCCCCAAAAAATTTTGAGAACCAAAAATAATAAAAATTAATTTCGCGAATCCCACAGGGGTGAACGAACAAATAACTCCCCAAAATAAAATTGCGTATTTAAAAAATCGGTAGTGAATTTTTAAATTGAACAAAAATGCGACCCAATTTGGGAAATTGTCATTACGCCCCAGGGTCACGCCAAAATTTTTTCAGGTCTAAAAAACTTGGAAAAATTACGAATTGCAAACCTACAAATGGGAATTTCAGCCTAATGAGGACCTAAATTCAGAACGATTCGTAAAATGAAATTAAAAGACAAGCTACTAAATACGAACTAGAGACCTATGGACGGGACTTTCGTTCTTATACAGGCCCAAAATCAATAGTTCGTACCAAAAAATTAAAGATAGGTTCAATAACACGAAGTGAGGACGTATGAACGGAAAGTCCGACCTACCCAGGACTGGACAAAATAAATTAATTTCGTATTATCAAAATTGTTTTTGGGAATTTATCAGACAAATTATTAACCTAGGAACGGGGAAATTTAGTTCATTGACAACTAAAATTCATATAATAATTCGTGAAATATCCCCAAATAATAAATAAAATATGAAATTATAATAAATTATCCAAAAAACAAATTATTCGGAATACCTAGGACTGGAAAAATTAGTCAAATTCAAGGATTAATTTTTAATAATAATTCGTGTAAAACCCTTCCAAAACGAGGTAAAAATCTCAAAAACATAAAAATAAAATTTTTTGAGATCCATCAAATTACGTACGGAAATTTGCCGCGCATGAGTGAAATATTTTCCAATAAAAATCGATTTTTTTTGGAAAATTAGTCGTGACTCAGAAAAATCTGAGAACCGATCATTGCGCCCATGGGTCATCGCAAAATTTTTTAGGTAAAATAAACTTAGAAAAAATCATTTTGCGCCCACTCATTTCCTTCGAAAAAGATGATAAACTTTTCGGAAAAATAAAATTAAAAACGAAAATTAATTAGATAGGTCTCAACCAAATTCATCAACAAAATTTTCAAAGGTGTCTAATCCTTTAAAAATATAGGTGCGTCTCAAAAAAAAAAAAAATTGAGAACCCATTATTGCGCCGCTGGGTCATGCCCAAATTTTCATTTTTCTAAAAAACTTGAAAAATATGTAAAAAAATATGTATATATACATGTATTAATATTTTTTTCTCTTCACTATTTCGACACGATTAAATCTAAATTCAAAATAAATTTAAAATTACTTTGAATTTTACAGATTATGTTGACACCAGGAGGAAACACCCCAATCCCACCGGATCTCACGCCTTATGGTCTGTCAACCAGTAGGCAACAGGTGGCACCTCAAATTCCGATGGAGACAGCAGCTCCAGAGGAAAACACCGCCTCATCCAGCGCCAAGTCCCCCATTCAGTGCCAAGTCCCCCATTCACATGGCAGAGGCCGTAAAAAAGTTAGCCCAGGAAACTGGGGCCACACACGAGACTCTCGAGAGAGAGTTGCTCAAGAAGGCAAAAAAGGCTGATTGAGCTATGGAAGAGAAGAGCGAAACAGGCTCTATCTTCAGCGACGAGGGCACTGTTGATAAATACGACACCCTCATTGAGCTGTACCTAGATTCCGTCTCATCAGCCGGAATCTATATCCAGGAACTCAACCTCCTGATGATGTCACCAAACGTCACCCTAATTGTTGCCCGCAAACAAATTCCGGTCATCAACGGTATAATGTACGAGCTGCGGACACCACCCCTGGGAATTCAATCCCAGAGGTTACTACTGGCCCGCAACTACAGCCAGAAACTATCAGGGCACCTAGGCCTAATAGAAGCCATGTTCCCATTGGCCTCCACCTCAAAGCAGATGGATACCACCTTGCCAGCGCCTTATCGTGTCTGCAAGCCATCCCCCGAGTCAACCACCAGCCAGCAGGAACAACATCAGCCACTTGCTGAACAAAACTGGGAGCAGGAAATGAGGGTGGAGGAACGGCGATGTGAGGAGCAGCGGAAAGCTGAGCAAATTGAAGCTGACCGCAGGCGCCAAACGTCGCTACATGAAATGGCGCAGAGAGCTGCTGAGGACCACCTGCGCAAGGAGAAGTACAAAAAGGACCTCGAAGCTATAAAGGCTACAAGGAACAAAATTGTTAAATCAGCGCAGGAGGATTACGGAATTACCTACGAGGAATTCCGTGATCAATACGTCATTCCGGCCATTTGTAAAGGTAATAATACACCTACGTACAATATTGATTCTGATAACCCTAATAAAAAGAACCCTCAGAACAACAAAAATAAACGCGATTCATTTGATTGGACAGAAGATCTAGAATCAATAATTGACTCTAGACCCTCGCAACATAACCGAACGAATCGCAACACACTTAAGGAAACAGAAAATGTTATCCCTCAAACAAATACTCCCTCAAGTGTATGAATCAAATACTGCTCTCGTACCTAAACCTATCGTAGGAAGCCCACTACAAGCTCAAAATCAAAATAAAATTATAGATCCTATTCTCCGATGTTGGGAATCGGATCCCAATGATGATATTGAGCAACCGGCTATGAATTTATAGGCACCTAAATATCACCTAGAACAATTGGATGGTTCACTTCTGACCTACCCAGGATTTATTAGGAGTTTTAAAATGTATGCACATTTACGTAAAGACATACAAGTGCCCCAAAAAATTAATCTTTTAGAAATGAACATTCCTAAAGATATATCGAAAAAATTTAATCATTTTGCTCCTGACGGCTATAAACAACGCCTACAATTCCTACACGATAGGTATGGGGACCAAAGCAAGGTACAAGCGGAAATTTGGTACCAAATTACCAAATTTCCAGTCACTCGTAATTCAATCTCATCCATACATGATGGGATGGATGGGATAGTGGTTCTGATTGATCGTTATCGATTGGTCTCAATCGTTGTTGACGAAGAACAAATTTTCAACGTCACTGTAAAAAAGTTTCCACCCAGAACATATATTAATAATCTAAAAAGTAGTGACAGACATGTGTCACACCTATTTTCGGCAATACGTGAATTCATAAAAATTCACGAAATGTTTGAAGACAAACACTCTTCAAACCAAAATTATGAAAAACCAAAAAGAGGGCAACCTAAAGGCAACCACACCTTTTTGGCAGCCACTTTTCAAAAAAATAACGAGCAATCAAATCACAAGGGAAAAGATAAATCTAATCCCAACCAGCAAAAGAAATAATTCAAATAGGGATAATACTAACCCAAAACGACATCGTGACTCTTCTGTTTCAGAACGTCAAATTCAAGAATGGCAGGTCAAAAAAGCTCAGGATACACCGAGATGTATCCTGAACATGCCCAACACACCACAAAAGGCCTGTGTCTTTTGTGGTGAGAAGCACCAGTCATTTCTGTGCTACAACAGGAGGTGAAACACGATGCAACAACGGCAGCGTGAATATACTGAGCGCAAATGTTGCAGAAGATGCACTCAGTGCCACGTGTTGGAGCACTGCATCGTGGAGCCATCGAGCCATTGCAAGTGGTTCCAGGGCCTGGCTCAGGATCATCATGCAAACCTGTGCCCCAAAGCTCCGTATCCCATTAACAAGGGACACGGAGAACGATGGTACGCGACACTCAAATAACGAAAAGAAAATTTACACTTGATTCACCACAAGTTTCAAAACAAAGCAATTTTGACACTAATGAGTCATGTGTTCCACAGAACGTGCCATCCGCTGAAAATGTGGAACCATGAGAGGCGCCTACAGAGCTCACAGTGGAGCAGAAGAAGTGCTTGCCAATAAGCAGTGAGTACTTTTCAGCTTTTATAAAAAATAAGAAAAATTTGACTTTCTTAGTTTTCCAATCGTACGCTCAATCACCATATACAAAACAACCAATCAAAATACACGGTTTTTTTGATTGTGGAAGTATTGACACCTATATCACAAAAGCATACGCTCTCGGATCCTTAAAATTAAGAGGATACGAAACAGAACTTTTGAGATTAAAAGGCGTTGAAAATCAAAAATCAAAAATTTTGAAATCCTGCCTAGTAGATTTTGAAATTATAACACCAAAAGGTAAAATAGTTCAAATTACCGCAAAAACGTTAAATAACATAACAAAAAATTTGAAACAACCTGACCTAACAGAATTTTATAAAAAATTTTCCTAAACATTCAGATATAAAATTCACAAAAATGGAAACTGAGCATACGATTGACCTATTATTAGGTAATGATTATATGTGATCTTTTGTATTGCAAATCGAACATATCTCACCGATTATTACTCTGATTGAAACAGAATTTGGTCATATGTTAGGAGGTATGCTTCCTAACCAGACCCAAATCGATGAACCCTTTACGCTTCTCTTCTTCAATAATCCACAAGAAGTTGAGAATCTAGGGCGTTTAGATGCAATAGGCATCAAATCAAATAATCTGGAAGAAGCTCAAGCAGAAGCTGAAGCTTTAAGACTATTTTACAAAAACGTAGAAATAGTCAACAACAGATACCAGATAAAATGGCTATATAAGAACTATCCACCACCCTTGGCTGATAATTATAACCTAGCCTATAAAAGACTGGAACATCAATTGCCTAAAATGCAAAAGATGCCAGAATTTTTCAAGAAATATACGAATATTTCGAGATGTTAATAAAGTTGGAAATGATAGAAAAAGTAGATCCAAAACAACCTGAAGGAGTTATACATTATCTCCCTCATAAAGGAATTTTGGATCTAACAAAAAGTACACCGCTGAGAGTAGTATTTGATGGATCGGCAAAAAGAAAACAATCAAAACATTCAATAAATGATTGCATGTTAAAGGAGCAAACCTTTTACCAGATTTGTTCCAAATATTAATATCTTTTCGCAAAGATACCTACACTATAATAGCGGACATTAAAAAAGCCTTCCATCAAATAGGGTTACATCCTGATGATAGAGATGTAACAAGATTCCTATGGGTAAAAAATCCATCGAAACCTTTAATAAAAGATAATATAATTATCTTTAGGTTTCGACGAGTGCCATTAGGAATAGTCACGGCACCATTTCTATTGGCAGCAACATTAATGCACCATTTCCAACAAACAAACCCAATTTTCTACGAAAAATTTAAAAAAAATTTTTATGTAGACAATTTGGTAACATCGTTACCAACACATCAAAGTTTGTTAGCCCTACACAACGAAGCTAACAAACTCATAAAAGATATTTCAATGGAACTATCTCAATGAGGAACAAACTGTGTCCCATTAAGAAAAGACTTTGATCCCAAACAGGCATTAAGCAAACCTCAGATCAAAGTCCTCGGCCTGACATGGGATATGGATAATGACATAATATTCATTAGTTCACCAAAAATAAAGGATCAAAATCAAAACTGGACAAAACGAATCTTTTTAAGAGCCGTTTCTCAATTTTTTGATCCACTTGGTTGGTTTGCGCCAGCATTCATAAAACAACTTTGGAACAAAAATTTTAAATGGGACAAACCTTTACCACAGTCACTACAAACGACAGCGACGCAACTGGTAAAGGATCTTGGAAAATGCATAAACTATGTTCTACCAAGGCAAATTTACCCAGGGACTTATGACCCGAGTAAATGCCAACTACATATCTTTGTAGATGCCTCAAAAACAGCTTTTGCTATGGCAGCATTCTTACTTTTCAGTAATCCTGAATCAAACAAGAATGCAGTCAGATTTGTCTTAGGAAAATCAAGAATTGCCCCAATGAAAACTGTAACAATTCCCAAATTAGAATTGTTAGCAGCACTCATTGGAGCAAGAGCGGTGCACAACTTACGTAAACCACTCGACTTAGATAATAGCCCAACATATCTATGGTCAGACAGTAAATGCATTCTAACATGGTTGTTAGAACGCAGAGTACTGACCCAGTTTGTATTGAACAGAGTTATCAAAATTAAAAAAGTAGAAAATCTACAATTTTGATACGTTCCTTCAGCAGAAAATCCAGCAGACATAGGCTCAAGAGGAGCAACGGTGGAAGACATCTTCCATACGAACTGGTGGTCAGCTCCTGAATGGCTTAGTAACAGTCCTGATACTTGGCCAGTAACTGACCTACACATAATCCAGTCATTACCTGACACAACAGAAGAAGAGCAAACTACACAAGTTTCTCTACTTTGAGAGAGTCATTAAACACTTCCGAAAAACTTTCAGAATTGTTACCACAAGACTATGATAAAATGTTTGACAGTCACAGACCTGCCAAACTCAGCAGACAACTTAAAGCTAGGAAAATAAAAATACCCAAATTTAAGTTCAACACAATCAACCACGTTTGTGAAGTTAAAATATTTGCTACACAAACAGAACAAGAACTGAATCAAAATGACTCAGAACTTAACCAACAAGAAATCCAAGATAGTTCACAGAAATTCTGGATTTATCATCTAAACCAAATCGACTCTCTTAAAGCACAATACCGTATGAAACAATCATACATGAACCAACTAAAACACCGTTCAATATAAACATAGAAAATTTCAACACTCTAATCAGTCTTAAGAGAACTTTCTACCATTGCCTAACAGCAATAAGAAAGTTTTCAAGAAAACGACTTAATAGAAATAGGTCAATTTCACCATGGGCAATATTACCAAACAATTATCAATTCGCACTATTATGCTTCATATATGCAGATCAGAGAAAGCACTTTTCTGATATATTCAAAGCATTATCAACATATAATGCACCAGAATATGTAGCATACAAAAAATTCCACATTGTCATAGACGAATCAAGACTGTTAAGACTTCGGAATTACATACCAGTAACGCCATTTACTGAAGATATATTATCTCCAGTATTGTTACATCTGAAGTCCTACCTAAAAAAATTAATACTATTAAATGTACATACATTAAATAGTCATACTGGCATAAAGTTTACGATGGCAGCATTTTGTAGAACATATTTTACACCAAAGGCAATGAGAATACTACTAAGTATTCTCAAAAAATCATGTCTTATATGCAAAAGGCTAGATAATAGACCTTATGCACAACCAAAACACTCAGGAATGCCGGACTTCAGACTAGTGCCTTTCACGCATCCATTCACCTACACAGGAGTGGATGTATTTGGTCCATATTCAGTATTTGACGAATATCTACCAAAAAAGAAGAAGGCACTAGCAACACCAACCCCTCCGGTTTACAAAAAATGGATATTAATTTTCACATGCCTATCCACCAGAGCCGTATACTTTCTATCCTTGTCGTCACTGACAACAGGAGAAATATGGGTAGCTTTCCAAACGTTCTTTGCTGACTGTGGAACACCCAAAGCAATGCTGTCAGACAGTGTGGCCCAGTTCAAACTGATAGCAACACACTTGCCATAGTTCTGGGAAGCAATAACGTCTGACAGCACCATAAAGGATAAACTCCTACAAAAAGGGGATCACTTGGCATTTCACACCACCCAAAGCTCCTTGGTATGGTGTCACATATGAAAGACTAATAGGAGTATACAAGCAAGCATTCGAACGTGTCATGGGGCCACATTCACATCATCGTCACAATTTTCAAGCTGCGCTTAAAAATATTCAAGTGATGATGAATGAACGTCCCCTCTGTCCAGCACTAGACAAGGCGGAACAGATGACGCTGACCCCAGCACACTTTATGCATGCTAAACTCAGAAATTTCACCTTAGACCTAGATAAACCCTTAGAGGAAACAACTCTAATGGCAAAAAATCTACAGAGTCTATGGAGAAAATACCAACAAAATTTACAACAGCTTTGGGTGACATGGAAAAGCCTCTATCTTCCTTACTTAAGAGATAGAGTCCCTAAAGGTGTAAGCAATGCTTATCGCACCGTAAATTTCCAACCAAGAGTTGAAGATATAGTCCTTGTCCTAGACATAATGGCAAAACCAGGTGTCTACAAATTAGCCACAGTAGTCAACCTGTTGACATCACGTGATGGACAAACACATCACGCAGACATTAGGTTACCTAGCTCAAAAATTGTGAGCAGACCTATTAAGTTTTTAGCACCACTGGAGCTAAACACTTCAGAAGTAGCAAACCAAACTTAACAAGTTTAACTCCTACTTTACAGACCTGTAAAAACGCACATAGACTCACAAATTTAAAACCCCAATGGAAAGTGGCACCATTGGAGTTAGCTATCTTTAAAGTCAAGACAGCACTTGTTCTGCCAAACACTTACTCTCACTGTCCAGCAACCTCTTCAGGATAATAGCGGGTGAGAGGTGATAGCAGGTCGCGACCAACCAAAATAGAAATTAAGATAATAATTGTCTCAATTTCACTATCAGACTAGCAAACACTAATACACACAATCTCTTTTCCTTCCAGAGTCACTCCTGTATGGCGCCAACCAATAAATTACCCCTCCAGCCTCCTCGAACCCAATCCGCAAAGTCTACAGGGGTACAACTCCACAGTTGGAGACCCCCAAGGCCTCCAATATAAACAAAAAAAAAGTTGTTTTTTTTGTACATAGTTTTTTGTTTACTTGTTTGTTGTTGTTGTACCTCGATAAAGTACAATTTTTTTAATGTTTTTATTCATTTATAATAAACAATAATTTTGTACTTCTGTCTATGTACTTTAATGATTTTTTACAGCCCTACGTACGACCAGTCTTGGAAGACTGGTTGTGGACACCGCCCCCAGTATCGTGGGCGTAGCCTACAATTCCTCCACGCGCCTGGTGGGCATTTGGAGAACTCCTGTACTGAAGCAATGTAGGTACAGGAGGACTGGGCTGAGGTGGTTGCCGACAGTCGTTGTGGGACATCAGGTACGAGAAGATGTGTGATGACGAACTACTTTTATAGTCCTTGGACGTTAAATACATTATCATATATAAGTGCCGAATCCATAGTGGTGTCCTACCACTATAACAGTTGCTTAATATTCTGAATACTGTGCAAATAGAGATGGGAAAAAATATACCCGTTGCATTGAAATATATTTATGTGACGAAATTTAAAACATTTTACTGTTTGTTCGTACTCTTTTTCAAGTTTTTCGTTTATTCTTGGTCCAGTGTAATCGAGTATTGGTCTTATAAAAATGATATAGACCACAATGGAATCACCTTTTATCATTTAAAAACTTGACAGCCCTTGGGCAGCAAAACCATAACAAATTTTGCTCCTCACTTATTGCACCATATTGTAAAATCTTATTGTTTTTTTGCGCAGTTAAGGTTAGTGGTAACGTACACCGAGTAAAGAAAAAATAGAACCTTAAAATTACCTCTTTTTGCCTTCAGTTGAGCTAACATACCAGAAAATGTGAATTTTACCATTAAAAACTTGGTACAAAATGCGTATTAATTCCAAATCTATTAGTCTTACTGACCTGTTGTTTGTTTAGTTTGATTCAGCGTTAAAAAAAATACATGGAATGTCATGTGTTATGTTACGTACTTCCTGATATTGCTCAGCTCATTTGGTATATTCTTTTTCTTGCAATGATCTAAAATAAAAACTAAGTACTGTAAAAAAAAAAAAAATCAAATTTCATTGATTTCAGATTCAAAATTGAATACACATTTTGTTTTTCTTCAAAAAGTTTTAAACCTTGTATGAGTCGAAATGATTTTCAATTCCGATTCTTTGAAACAAAATCAAATTGAATCCCTGATCCTTGGAAAATCATTCAAAATTTCAGATTCGTCGAATCTGTCAAACGGATTTGAATAAAGTTCTCAAATCCAGTTTCTTTTTTGGATTCAAATCACTGATAAGAATCCTGTGGGTGTGTGTATATGTAAGTACACGACACAACACAAACACTAATGTTGGTTGGTTGCGTGTTCGCTGTAGAGTGTGCGTGGCGAGCCCAGTATACAAGTTTAGCTGTACAGATGAAATATACAGCTGTGAGTGCAAAAACATAGTTTGTGGATTTGTGTAAGCAAAAAATTGTATTTTTTCGACTCGTGTTTTAGGAGACAAGGAGTGTTATACACAAAAAGTGATAAGAACACTTTTTGTTGGAAATTTAATGCTCAGCATTTCTTGACATAGCTGTTTTTCCGCCACAGTTGATATTTCCGTAGAAAATTGAGAAACAATTGCCCCGAATCCCCACTGAAGCAAGCGGATTTCGTCGGTGTTGAATATCTATAATTTTTAGTTTTTAGCCACGTATCGACACCTTTACTACCTAAAACCCTTTAGTTTATAAATACTGGTCTGCACAGCCCCACTGAAGTACAAATTACATAACATATTGTCGTTCATACCGTACAGTCCACTACAGTACGAAGTATACAGATTACAGTAGCCTACTTCATAGAATGCAGCACTCACTACTCAGCCCTGTGTAGTATACTCGGTAGTAACTGCTCAGCAGGATTTAGAGCATTATTCTCTTCAAAATACTGCCCTCTTACTGAGTAGCACAAACTGAGCCGCACAAATATGGCCTTACACAGTTTTAATTTCCTGACTGGGAATAGACTATAGCCTTCATTAAATTAACCTCTGGATGTAATACCACACCTCTTTTGCTTCACAGTTTCCACATGTGAGAAGAGTCTTTTCGTGCTATTGCACCCCCCTCCCAGGCGTTTCTGATTACAGAAGGGATGGGCTGCTCCGGAGCAGTCTGGTTTGAAGAACCAGGTTTTTTAAAAGAGCTGGTTCCTAAAACTGCCCTGGTGTGATAAAATCTGCTCCCTGGTTCTTTCTGCTCCGATGCTTCAGAGACCAAAACCAATTTTTCTGAGTTTTTTCTGACGCTGGTTTTGTTACCTATTAGCAGCTAAATTGAGTTCGGTTCATATCATTTGCCATTAATAACGAAAAGAATCATGAGAGATACGTTGGATATGCAGAGCTGAAATTTTTGTGAGTTGTTACAGTATATTGGTTTAAAATTCTGTGAAAATTTCAGCTCAATCGCACATTTCATTTCCAAAATATTACTGAAATTCCGCCAACTCCTCAATTAGATTGAATCCTTATCATTTTAATCACTCAATCTGAACAGAATTTCAGCGATATCTTGGCAATCGAAGGTAAGATTGAGCTGCAATTTTTTAGAGATATGGAAATTATGTTAACTAAGTAGTTAAAATCGTACCCTTGGTTCTCGAAATATCGCTGAAATTCTACAACTAGTTTTAAGTCATATTATTTGCATAGGTATTCCATATAATGAAAGTTATCGAGAGGAATTATGAGAGAACTGTTGGTTGTAGAGAGCTGAAATTTTTACAGAATATTCAGCTAATATACTACAATATCCCAAAAAAATTTCAGCTTTCTACCATTAACAGTTCTCACATAATTTCTCTCGATAACTTTCATTGCATGGAATTGAAAATTATGGAATTTCAGCAATATTCTGAAAACAAAACGTACAACTTGAGCCAAATTTCCATGGAATCGTTTGTCAACATATTACCTACCTACCTCAATGTCTTTATTTTCACCCAATTTCTTTTGGTAACTTTGATTGTATTGAAGGGAATAAAGGATACTACTTCTTAATAGGATGAATATTAATGACAGATAATGCTCAATCCAACATATGGTTAAGGTTACACTCATTCTTGGTTCAATGATTTTATTTTAAATATGATCGGAGCAGTTTGGGAGCAGGGAGCGGATTGAAAATCAAGGTTTCTTGAAAAACCAGGAGCAGGTGAACTAGGTTCCACAAATGAACAATTTTACCCATCACTAGATTACAATCAAAATTTGTCGTAATCAAATTCAAATAAACTGAAGAATGTAAACGCAAAGTCGTTAAGCAATGTCACCCTTCGATGGCGAATGGTTAAAAATTAATATCGGAAGGATGCGATTTCTTCGAATCGTTCCGCCTAATTTGACGAATGAAAAATGTCTGATATTATTGGCGATGGCGAACCGAGTGAAACCAAGGGTAAATAATAATAATGATAATAATAATATAATAATAATAATAATAATAATAATAATAATAATAATAATAATAATAATAATAATAGGTAAGGTAGGTATAATAAATAAGATACATTGGAAATGCGAAAGCGATTGCACTGTCCCCCTCCCGTTCATGGTAAAACACCCTTTCGAGTAGAAGGAAACTTGTTTCCCTCTCTTCTTCGACCCACCCACCCTTATCACCCCTCTCGTTCATAATTCGTAAAACGGTTTATTAATTTTCCACAAATCTAATTTACGGAGACCTACGTTCCATCGCTTCGGATTTGAAACGTACCTATATAATATACATATATATAGGTACCTATAAAGGTATATATATACGTATATATATACCGGGTATCATTTTACTTTTCTCGGCTTTTTCTTTTTGGCTTCCTCGTCCTCCCCTTTTGCCATTTATTTTCTCCACCTTTTAAAACGTAGATTACCGGTGCGGATATCGTTCTTTTACATTTTCGTTATTGGGTGTACATATCTGTGAAAAAGTTTATCTTTTAATTAAGTTCACAAGAAAATTCGATAGAGTATAATTTTTGTGAGACATCACTCGGTACGAAAGTAGGTTTTAGGTGCTGAGGTCGGTGTAAGTCAAAAATTTTATCCACGTACACGAATGATATTCGTGCTGTTTGGAGAGATGGGACGTCGTCGAGGGCAAAATAACGCCAAAAAAGTTTGTAAATAAACGGATAAGCAAATAAATAGCAGAGTGGGTGGCATTCGTCGTCCTAAACAAAACGGATAATGAAACTTCGACATTTGTTTAACGAAGCGAAAATGGCCTTTTTTATTTTTTTTGTTTTGTAAAAATATCATCGGACGTGTCTTCTTCGTGTTACTGCAGCATTTTTTTCTTTGGTTTACTTTGAAATTGAAAGAAGCATAGTAATATGGTAGCAAATGTTGTGAAGGTTTGAATTTTTCAAAAAAATAAAGGCAAAAAGGGCGAAAAAATGCTAAAAAGAGGAAGAAGGCCGTAAGGGGGGAAAACATATCAGTAAACAAAGTTATTTGATGAAGGTTAACATCTGGTGGGAAGATGTCATTCAAATTGTACCACCAACCAGACAACGTAGGCACCAAGCACCATCAGCTGAACTTTTGTTGACTGCTGATACAGTAAGTCTGTTCGATAGTCTACGGTGAAAAGTTCGACATATTAATGTTTTTTTTTTTTTAAACTGTTGGTTCGATTTAGAAAAGTGCGGCATTGGGACTTTAAAACAGACTCTGTTCGATTTACCTGGAAATAAAACTAAAAAAAAAAAAAAAACTTTTTTCCTAAAAGGTACAAACTGATCCGACTCGATTTGTTCCGATAAAAAGTTCTCTTCTTAGATTGGTACCTATATGCGTTTTCTTCACAAAAATTTTTTCGTTCTCTTTGATCTATCAGTTTTTGTGTTTTTCCTATTCACAGAACCAAAACCACAATAAATAATCTTACAGTTAAACTGAAAACTAACGTTTGAGGCTGCACAGGGGCTAAACACGAGAACGATTTAAAAACAAATTCGTACTTAGCTATAAGAACTTCTTATCGTGAGTAATATTAATATTGTTATCTATGCAAAAACAGTTCTTGCCCATACTGTAGATAGAGAGCTGCCTCCAAAATTTCAACGTTATTCGGTGGATAGATAGGTCCCGTACCTACATTAAAACTCTTTATATTAGAAAATGCTGGATTACATTTGCCAACAACAAAAACGTAAGTCTGCCAGCCAGTACTGGCGTGTTTTTCCAGGGGTAGGAGACTAAACAAGTGGATTTTATGAGGTCTAAAACGTCATATTTCCAGCAGATTGCTCTCAAGTTGAGGAAAATTATGGAAAATTAACATCAGTGAGTAAAGTCGTGAAATTTTGCGTAATTATTATTGAAGCATAGGGAAATGTGTTTAATAGTACACATTTCGTTGGAAAATTGTCGCTACTTTCTTTGCAAATGAACCTGCGACCTTAATTTTGTTTATGCATATTAAACAAAAAGGGTTGGTTGTCCACCACCAAAATTTTATTTCATTTCAGTGAGTAGTTCATTGGTCGCAAGTGTATTTGTAAAATAATTGTAGTAAACATTAATTTGTAATAATATGCTTTTATTAAGGGTAAAATGTTGCATGAAACCCAGTTCCCTAACACGCTGTCATTATAGTGGCCTTAGCCTCTAGTTTAGTTTCATGTCCATTAGATTAGTAAAATACATTGTCACACTCCACTTCACCAAAGTGTAACTGTCTGGCAACCTCCTCAACACCAGTATAGACTTCAGCACACTATGCACTGTTGCCAAACATACTGTGCCCTGTGGGTGTGCAGTAGCTCGTGTATCTATGTTGCGATAGTCATAGACATACACTTGCAGTACGATGATTGCAGCGTTAAATGAAACGCACGCACAGGTTGTCCTCAGCACTACACTTTTGTTCTCAATCCAGTTATCCTATATATAGTCTAAATTCACATTCACTTAACGAAGTGGTGAATGAAGAATGGTAGGTAGTGAGTTAAATAAAAGCCTATTGAAAACGAAAAGTCAGATGAGTATGGTTGCCTAATGATTTGTAGCAATGATCATTTTCTTTTGTTATTGTATTTGGTCATGCTTGTGGTTGGTGGCACTAGCAGTGGTTTACTGCAATGGATGCCTGTCACAGTCGTTTTCTTTGGGCGCTGGCTGCAGCTGCATGAAATCTTCAAAGGCATACCCATGTGCTGCCTATGTCTATACGTTTTCAGATGAAGATATGAAACAACATTAGTGTCTAATTGGTCATAGACCATACCTATTCAAAAGTTCTTGCGCAGACAGAGCTTCCACATCGACGGTACCTATATCTTGTCACCATTTTTGATGTCCAAGAATTTCAAAATGAGATTTATAGAAAATTTTTAAATTTTCTTTCAGTGAAAAAAATTGTTTGAACAACACCTGTTTACTGGCAGGTATAATTGTACATATAATTTTTATATATCTATCCACAGAAGGTACTACTGCAAAGCTTTTATTGCAAAATTCTAGTCATTCGTCTGTACGGACATTTAAAATGGCTCAGCAGTTATGGCATAGATAGGTTTTGTACCCAGCTCAAAGGTACATCATACAGATTCTGACTTTCGTCTACAAAGGAGGAATAATTCTTTAATTTCTATAATTTTTATGGTCATTTTGCCTCGCATATTAGCTTGAAAACTGGTATGCATCACTATAATAGTATACTGATGCGTGTTTCTCGTCTCTTCTCGACTTCTCCCTGGATGCTGTAGAGCTAAATAATTTTTGCGAGTGTAGCAAGAGTGTTGGTAGAACCTCGGATTATTTTTGCATTTTCATAATTTTTCCCTTCCTTCATCGAAGAATTGTTTAAGAAATTATGGTAATTATGGGAAGCGATCAGTTTAGCCAATTTCCCTGTATGAGTGAAGATAATGGAGAAAATTCACGACATACCCCAACGCATCAATGCATTTATAAGCCTAAACTGAAAATATATTCTACGAGAAAAAAATATTTTCCATTCGTTTTCAAGAACGTTGTGTCGTTGACTACATTGTATTCTAATAAGTGAATAGCAGATGTTGGATACTGTGGTTTATTTCATTGCAAAGAATTTCAACTCGCATCATTTGCAAAACTAGGACTCGAACAATTTGAATTCGCCTCACCTCACTCTTCAACAACTTCCACGACCAACGTTCGTATAACAATTTTTCCGTGTCGGAGAAATATAATATTCGTTCGAATGAGAATTTCTTTTCATAAAAATGTCGTCCAACAATAGCTGTTTTTCCCCCCACAAATGAGGAAGCAAACGAGTCTTTTAAATCGATAAAATGTCACCATACTATAGCCTCTTCAATAAAGTCGAACGATGGGTACTCGAAATTTTTCAAACATTATCGCCTTCGTTTACAATACATTCATTCCTTCGCTTCTGCGGCTTCAAATAATAGCTTAATGCCAGTTGAGATGTATATTTTTTATTTTACTTTTTCCATCATTTTCTGTCAGTATGAACAAAATAGATGATTTATGCGGCGAAAAACAAGGTTGATAGTGTCGACATAGTGATAAATGAAATGGGGCTTGATCAATGCAAATTGCTAAGTTAGTAGAAATATTTGCCGAATCTATATGTTTATAAAATGCTAATCCCTTCTATAATTGTCGGTGGTTGGGCAAGGCATGATTATGTGAATGGACCTAAATTTATCATACCTAAATAAGTACCTACCAAATAGAAAAAAAAGCTTCAAACATGCCTTTTTTTTTCTTTTCTTTTCTATATTAAAAAACAAAATATGTAAAATTTTAAATCAGAGCCTCGATAAACATACTGAATGATGTATCACACAATAAAATATGAGAAATCAAAATTTGGCCTCCTTTTAAAGCTCCTGGTGGTGGAAAAATGGGTCGAATCGAAAAAAAAATGAACGTCAAAACAAAATCAACTCCCTAAAAAATATACCTGGTAATGTATCGCATAACAAAGTATGAGAAGTCAAAATTTGGCCTCCTTTTGAAGCCCCTGGCGATTGAGGAATGAGTTGAATGAAAAAATCAATGCAAATTCGAAATTAGCCCTCCAAAAAACATTTCTGCTGATGTATCCCACAACAAAATATGATAAGTCAAAATTTGGACCCTTTTTGAAACCTCTGGGTGTCAGAGAATGGGTTGCATGAAAAAATGAACGTCAAATTAAAAATCAGCGCTCCTAAAAATTTACATTTTTAATACCACAAAATAAACTACAAAAGGAGAATAAATAACAATCCAAAAACCCTTTTTTTCATTATTAGCTTTTCTCACCAATACTCTAGACCCCTATGTTCTACTTTTTATTATAATGGGGGCTTATCTCCCAAATCTTCTTTTTTCCTTCTTTTCTACATTAAAAAAAAACAAACAAACAAGTGCTTATCACCTAGATGGGGGAACTTTTAGTATGTTGTTGAGGATAGTATTCCTTAGATTTTTTTTTAAATTCCTGCTTCTTAAGAGTAGTTCTCGAACCAAATGTTTATAATGCCTGGCCATTCAAAAAATTATTAGAATATAATTTTTGATGGAATCTCATCATCGAGTACATTGAAAACTATAATTGAAGATTACTTGTAAAAAATATATAACTGCATGATAAGTTGCCTGCTACAACTCCAGTAAGGCGATGTATCAGTAACTGTGTATTTTTCACGTTTGCCTCCTTTTCAGTTACCACGTATGTAGGTATTGGTGAAGAAATTTGATTCGACTCAACAGTAGTGAAGTTATGTCTTGATTCGTTTACAATATGGAAGCGCCCACTTCGTGTTACCTTTATTTGGTTCATACCCACCTATCAGCAACGAGTTTTTTCAAAAATAAAACCGGTTTAGTTGGAGGATTACTGAGGAACAACTAATATGGTTGGCTGTCATACCAAACGAAGAAATTCCAATAGGAGATCTTCAATTCATTTCAGGTGGCTGTACATTTTTCCTTTCGTTTTGTTATTGATGCAGTCCGTGGCGGTGGTCTAATCGAAACAAATCCAAACTGGTTTCGTTCAGTACTGAATCCAATGGATACAGTTGACGTCAGTGTAAATTTTACCAGCTTATTTGAAAATAGCCTGTTGCTCATGAACATGGCTTAAATTCGTTTGGTTTTGTTTCTGGAAGCGAATCCATTTGTAAGTTAGATTAATCGGGAGGGAAGTAGAAGAGGACGTTTAGGCGTTCAAATCTCTATTAAGTAGGTAGGTATAACTTATTTTGGAAAATATGTCAAAATTTTTTGGAGTAAATTTTCTTTAGTTTCGTGTTTTGAGAAAGATGATCTATGAAAAAGTGGATTCCATTCTCGAGTTTTAGTCACCAGTGCAAAATAGTTTGCCATTATTCACTATAGCCTATTTATGTTCAGTAAGTGTAGTAATGTTTCATGCGGAAGAATTAGTCATATAATCGTGCTATTAGCGGAGGAAAGCTCCTACTAATGTACAACATCTTAAATCCTTGCACAGGTACAGCTTCTGTAATCAAAATATATGTTTAAAGTCGTTTCAAGTGCGAGTAAAAATATTCCTGGGGAAAATTTAATGAAAAAATTTTATCCATTTTGTGCGATAGGAAAGCTAGTCTCTTTTAAATTTTTATATAGTGAAAGGTTTAGCTTTTCCTCAACAGAGGCAAGTCTAGGATAAAACTTCTGAGAAGGGGGAGGCTCATTGGACGGTCATGTTTTCCTTTCAAGTGAAAATAAGTAGAGTAGATAGTTTTCTTATTTCTCTTGATAGAACTCAATATTTTTCAATTTATTTATGGATGAGGGCTTCGGCAGGTTTTTGGTGGGTCAAGTTTCCTTGGCCTTCCCTTGGTTTCACCTCAGGTTGTCAGATGAATAGGAAAAGAAGACTATTTCTAAAATTTCATATTCAAAAACATAGGTAGGCATGCATTCCTTCTACCCACACTTTATTTATCAGTATTCGCTTCGTTTGATGACCTATCTTGAATTTTAGTGAAAGAAAAAACAACGTTTGCAAAATATACCTACATCAAAACTCTTTATTCAAGTTGTGCAAAATATTTTTCGCGATACCCACCCGAAAAATATATTTCTTAATGCTCTTAACTGAGCAAAAAGAAGCGAATTTCGGTGATTCAATAATCTGAGCGAGTCCCAAGCTGCGCATGTGCGTGAATTTACTTTTCAACATTGGGGTAAAATTTCCTACTTCACTTGTAGTTGATACGCGCAAAAACATATTTTTTTGGGATGGGTGTAGCAGAATAGTTATTTGTGAAATAAGTGCTTATTGTAGGTGATTGCAGCACGAGTAGCAATCAACTGCTTAGAATACTATTTTTATTAGTGCCCTCGCCCCCAAAAAACAAATGAAAAAAAAGTGGAGAAAAATAAATATTTTGGTAACTGGCAAACATAAGCGCAAAGTATCATAATTCTTTCAGGGAGTAGTCGTAGCGCGTTGGTGAAGGTGCTAGTTTATGAATATGGAGGTTAGAGCTGTTCGATCCCCTGTAACAAACATATTTCTATTAATAAAACAAAATAAAGAAATAGTGTATCAAAAAGAAGAAAAAAAAAGAAGGTATATTAAAGTGTATCGTAATGTTTAATGAGATTTTAGTGCGCAGGTGTACGAAAAAATGAAAGTCATAGTGTTTAATAATGTAATAAGTTAGGTTAAAAAGGAGTTTTAAAAAAGTACTCTTGTATAATTTGAAGAAGAAAGTAGGCAAAAGAGAAAATAAAATTTCTTACTTTTTTCCAAGACAAAAAAAACAAAAATTAAAAAAACAACTGATAACACGCTACATCGCTAGACATGTGGCAACAGGGTTTTTACTTTATTTTTATATGATATTTTTTTCTTTCTTTTTTTTTTAAAGTTTGATTTATTTGTCATGAAGAGTGACCATATGGTGACACCATTAACATCAATTATGAATAAAAATTGCAAATAAAAAAATACAAATAATCGAGAATTTCAGAAGTGTTTTCAAAAAGAAAATAACTGTTGAAAGGAAGTGATATAGCTATATATTTCATTTAATAATACTTAACGAAGGCAAAACGGTTGAAATTAAAATATTATTGTCAATTGTCACATTTTCCATAAATTTATGGAAAAATTAGAATCAAAAAAATAAATGGTCACAGACAACATCATATAAATGGATGAAAATTTTATTTTCAATTTTTCACAGTTAAAAAAGAAAACATGAAATACAGGTTGAAGAAAAAGAAGAAGGAAAAGAAGAAAAATAAACAAATAAATAAATAAATATTCGCAGAAATTGTCATAAAATAGAAAATTTTATTTTCACAGTTAAAAAAAAACATAGAACTCAGGATGAGCAGTAATGAAGGAGGAAAAGGAAAAACATAGAGGAATATGAGTGCATGTCTGCGTGTGTTGAAACATGTGAAAGCAGCTCTGAAGTTGATTATCTGGTGTACTTCAACAAATTGAGTGAGTAGAATAAAAGCGTATAAAAAAAATCAAAGTGTTCATGCTTCAAATATCTCTGCCACGCATCAACCGTGGTATGTATGTATTTTCCAAAAGTTTCATATTTGGTAATGGCTGCCATTTGAAAACTAGTGGACAGATCTCGCTCAAGTTCAATCCCAAACCAGTTTTTAATAGTCTCCTACTGCCGTAAAAATTTCTAGCCAAAATCTTTTAATTTACAGGAGTTATCGTGATGACATGATGGGTTTGCAATATTTTGAGAACTCCTCCCTCTAAAACCAGCAGATGAATTTCAAAAATTTTAATACGAATGTGTAGCCCACAAAAGCTACTATCACTACCCCATGTTTCATTGCCATGGGTCAAACCGCGGGGCTCCACAGACACTCAAAAAGTGGAAATATATATACATATATATTGTGTACAGAAAAATTTGAATGACTTATATGTATAATCGGGGCTTTTCCACAGATCTCACCGACAAGTCCCGCCATTGTACCAAATGCAATAGTTGTATTTCCAAAGGAAAATACATTAAAATGACGTTAAAAAATAGTGTTGAAATCCCCTTCTTCACATTCAGTTAAGAGGCCTGAAAACGTAGTAATTCAGGTTGAGTATTTCAACAACAGTCGCCACCCCAAAGGGCAGGCTAATTACTCGTCTGTACGACGTTAAACCAAACACAAAATACGTTCGATCGTAATTACCTGCAAGTACATGCAGGTAATGTACGAGTACCAAATTGTGACATCACCAAACAATGTCACGATCCGTACACGAACCGGCCAGCCATCTCTTATCACGATAGGGGATGATGCAACCTGGCCACCCTCACCAACGTACGTATTATCTTACGTACGTGTGTTTGTGTGCGTGTAAATAAGCCGTATATAAACCGCCCAAACTGGCTCTAAAATCGCCAGTGTTCGGTCTGGTTCTGGCTTACCCGTACTTACGTACGAAGTGGCTGAACACGATTAAATTCTGTTGAATTTCCTTCTGGTGAGAATATCTCTCACGACAAGGTATTCCACAGTAGGTAAATATCAATAGCTCTGTTTGGCAGCACTACACCAACTTGCACCAACTTACATCGATAGGGCTATTCCACAAATATTCAAGCAAAACTTGGCGCAAAGTCACACAACATCCCTACATTTGAGGAATCACCCTTCCGGTGTAGGTTTGTGTAAGTTGGTGTAGTCCTGTCAGACAGAGCTAATGATAGTATACTAAAAATCTACTCTTAGCAAAGGCCTCGATCGAGACTAAGACTCGACTGTGTCAGATCAAGAATAATACGAAAAATTGACTACACCAGACTTGGACGAAGAAAATGACTCAACTGAGAAAGTGCAAAACCCGATTGGGCCGTATTGAGACTAAGACGAAGTGTTGTCTGTAGAAGCGCAACGTCCGAACCAAAACTAAGTATAATGATACCGGGGGAGTACCTAGCCAGGATTTCTTTAAGAGGGAGTGGGGCAAAAAAATGTTAGTTGACTTTTTTTGCTCGTCAATTTAAAAAAATTTTAATAGTTTAGCATCCGTGGAACCCGTTGTCGCATATTTATTCTTAGAATTTTTTTCGAATTTTAGAATTGACAAACAAAAAAAAAAAAAACAATACCGCCCCCTTTGCCGCCCTTCGATGATGCAAAACGAAGACTAACGTGGTCCTGCTTCGGCTCGTCGTCATCGCTGGCTTGTGTGGGCGGCTCTCTTAAGCCCGTATTATATTTTTCGATTTGACCAGTTTCATCTTCATCGAACGAAGGGAAGGGATGCGGCTGGAAATTCAACTACGAAATTCGGTAGTCAAAGGCCAACGGGTAGAAGGCGAAGGGGAGGCCACTCGAAACGAGCGCTTCAACCACTTTTCTGGACGTCTGCAAACGAAGGTAATCGGATAACGCGTCTGAATTGGTCGCCTGTTTTGTGGCTGCTGTAGTTTTTATGTTTGCAAACATATGTCGACCTTTCACTCGACTACGGTATGTCGAATTCATCTAAAAACGTTATAAACGTTGGCGAAATGCAAACCCCCTCCCCCCCCAAAAAAAAAAAAAAACAAAACAAGAAAAAAAAGTAAACAATTACCCCCGCTAACCCCTCTGTGGCTGTCACCTTTTGTCGGTATTCGTTTACACAAACGAAAAGGGTGCCTTGTTTTCTTTTTCCTTTGTTGACTTACGCCCACCGTCTCCTCTCCTCATTTTCATCTTTGTAACGTTCTTAACGAGAACCATACGGTAGCCGTCCTGTACACCCAACTTCTACATTGTGGTCTTGACGACTTTTCTTCTTGTTTCACCTGAAACTCCCCTCGGTGTTTGCAACCACTCGCCGCTATTCTATTCCTCACCCTTAAGGTCTCGAAATTGGGGTAAACGTTTCACAGAACTGACTAAATTCGCTACGTTGTCATAAATGAGAGAGGCGAAACTTCTCGTGGCTTATTTATCGTTTTGTTTTGACGTTGACGAGGATAATTGAATGAATTCGCGCCATCGCATAGTTAGGTATATGTTGGATGTTGGATGTTGGATGTTGGATTTCGTTGCGCTGTAAAAGATTTAAGCCATGCTGAACTAGAATTACCAAAAAAAAAGAAAGAAGACTCGTGTAAACAAACATTCTGACTCCGTGTCATTTTAATAATTCTCATTTTACTCGGTTTAGTTGCTTCGAATTAGCGTGACAAATCATCGTCGTAATTATGAAACCTTTTGAAGTTTCGAGTCTATATTTTCTCAGGGTTGCCACCTTGACCCAAAAAAATTACCGGTGACCAATTCAAAAATCTAATTTTAATTTATTTTCAGACAACTTCAATCGAATTAGCGACATTTTTTTCGACTTAGCTGCATTTGACATAAAAAAAAAAGTTGAAAAAATATGCAACTTTTTTACCATGTTCGCAATATAGATATTTTGTCAAGTTTTATTTTAATTTTTTTAAATAAGTAACAGCGTCCTATTTAGGATTTGTCTATGGTAGAGAGGATCTCATGATTGAAGAAATAATTTTTTAATACGGTTTTTATTATTTTTTTGTTTTTATTTTTTCTTATATACCTACTGTGTATTTTAGTGCCTTTTTTAGAGCTTTGAGTGTGGGTAGTCAAATTTTTCCACGACAAACAAATTATGTCCTGTTAAAAAAGTTCTCTATCCTCAAAATTGAAAGAACTATGATTCGTTTTAGTCTGGTTTTTGGGTATTTTTTACATTATAATAAATTGGAAAAATTCTTTCATTTTTTCCAACGATGTATTCTGGTAGAACGAAAAAAGAAAAATACTTAAGTTACATAAACTTGATATGAAGTTACACAGCTTCAAATTTTTACTGCTTCAGTTCTTTAATAATTTTTTTAAAGTTCTAAATTTCCAAAAAAAAAAACAATTAACTGGTCATAGCTTTGTTCGTTGTTGTCATCGTTTAGAGCTAGTAAGTGTTGGCGGTTTTTATAACTTTTTAAGTTACTATCTAAATAAATTACTAGTAACGTTTCTCAAACCACCTCAAAATTTGGGTATATTTGGCACTGACAGGGTCTTAAAAATACAATGACAAAATTTACCTGTAAATGGTTCGTGCAATTTGAAAACTGTCACAAGAAAATTTGATTTGAATATCAAACGTTTGTTTTTGTTTCTTGATGTTTGAATATTGTGGCAACAGGTAATCGAGATGAATAAGTGTGCTTGCACACTCATCGATCACCTAGCGGGCTAGTGGACATACAGTCCATAAACAACCTTTTTGCGCTCATGGCTTTACTTCATTAATACTGCCAATTTTACTACTTATTTTGGCTCACACACATTATCATCTGTCTACAGAACATGCAGCACCTTCTGACATTTATGGTGGTGAGATGTATACTGAGGCGTCCAAAATTAATCGGCTCTGGGCTAACTAGTAAAACTAGTTGTCCTGTCACAGTTGCCATATTTTATGAAGAGTCCGAAATGAATTGGCTCATAAAGTCAAACTTTAATGTATAATGGTGTTTAAATGTTAATGACATCACAATGTCTTAGAACTAGGGCATCATGCAGTTGAAACACTGATTCGAGGGGTCTTGATAGTATGACTTCAAGACGTTTTATTTTTTTAACTTTGTCAATATCCTACGGCTGAATTTTCTTTGACTTGAATTAAACTTCTTCGGACACTATGGAATACGGCTTACCTTGTCTTCATATCTCAGCAAATTAATATGAAGAATCAGCAATAAGTGTTGGGTGTCAACAGAAGAGCCTAACAAAGTTTTCAATCCATAAGAGGATCGAAACTTACAAAAACGAACAGCAGAATTATTTTGTCAAACACTATAATTACAAAAGAATTACAGTGTCGACAAAGCGGATAAAGCAAAGTATAAAGCGGAAAAAATAAAATAATAAAAAAAAGCTATGGCAGGCAAGTAGGGGAAACCATCAGAAAGTTCTTTTGTTTTCACCTAATTGTTTGTCTTCATGAGAGATGGCAATTTGGTTATGTGAAAAACCGCTATCAGAAGCTTTAGACTTCCGAGCTTTTTGTGTGTGAAAGGATGAGGTGAGAAAATTACTGACATAGATGAAATACAAATCCACTATGTGCTAAAGAAAGCTCTACACGGCCTTTAATTGACAGAGTAATGCAGTCATTTTGAACAAAGCTTGTTTTAGGTTTGTCTGCAACACATTAAATTTCCCTCCTAACAGATGTTAAGAACTCCATCTGATTGTATTGTCAACTAAAATATCACCTCGTAGGTGTTTACAAAAGATCGCCTTGAAGTGCGATATGAAACTGACATTTTAAGAATGACTTTTGTGTCGTCACTACTGATCCTTCATGACACCAAAACATTTCTAATTTGTCTTTTGTCTTACCTAACCTATCCTGAATTTGAACTACCATCCTAGTTTGTCTTCAAGGTAGATCCAAGCTGAAGTATATCTACATTCTCAGATGGTACACTTATTAATTGCCTAAATGAGGACTTTAACATACTACTTGAGACTTGGACTTGCTACTATCCACCTACACAAGAAGGACTGTTTGTAAAAACGAACCTAGTACCGGGTATCATCAGAACAAGAGTGAATAAAGATTAGAATTCATTTTTACAAGTTAGTTCTTCTTGTCGGCAAAGTTTCCCCACTTAGTTTTCTTTAATGGCTGTTAAACATGCGATGCTGATAAAATATAAGCGTGGAAATTAATATAAGCGATTATTATAAAGGAACAGCAAATATATATGTCGACATACAATAACCAAAGCATGAGCGTGCATATGATAAAGCAAAATAAAATAAAATAAATTCAACTGCAAACCAGCAGGCAAAAGCATGGAGAAGAAATGATAAGGCAGATGAAATTGACTGCATTCATGTTATTTGATGGGTTTTTACTCTCCATTGAATTTAGGTTCGTCTTCATTCATTCCATGGTGCCAGTCTGTCGAATCGAACCAAATCATTTTGTAGAAAACTGTCGAATTATGAATGTGTCGATACTGAAATAAAATATATTAGAATTGCCTGAAAGAGAATCAAATTCCATTACTGTTGTCATGACTTCATCTGAACATAAGTTTGAATTCGGACAATATAATGTCTGAATCTATCTTTTAATTTTAAGAAGATGTCTTCATACTGTGTCGTCATTAACAGTTTCGAAATAATTTTTATTTTGTCTTCAAAAAATCTCAGACTTCTCAATACATACATCTGTTCCCATGAATATGAAGACAGTATTTCGTTTTATTATCAAAACTATTTCATTTTGGATATTTGTACATGTTTTGTAAGTTCTTATTTTTTGAAACAAGTTTTAAAACAATGATAAACAATTGCTGGGAGGATGAAATTAGATACAACTTTCATATTGAAAAGTAGGAAAGAAACATTGAAAAGAAAAATGGAAATCACCTAACTTCGAATTTATTTCAGTCTAATTGACCTTGCGAGAGTGGGATGGTTATTCATTAGAAGCTCCCCTCTTGTTACAAATTAGGTAGATTTTCTTTGTTTAAAAATCACCTTTATAACCAACATTCTTCTAATAAAGTAATATATAAAATATTAAAATTTTTTGCAAAAAATTACCATTATCACACAAATACGATACATGTGATAAAATATACTGATTCAGTATTATGTTTTCAAAATATTTTATGGATGAATTTTTAATTTTTGTGTCAAAAATCATTATTTTTTTTAAATGAAAAATTATTCCAAGTTCTAACACAATTTTAGGAAATAAGTCGATGAGTCTCTTTTCTATAGTGACAAAAATTATGAACTATATATATAAAAAAGGCATGCGAGGGTCCCCCCTCACATATTTAATGTGTAAACATTCAGCTGAAACACAATAAATATGTATCTAGCTTGTATGTGTGCTTGCATGTAACGCACCGCCAGCTTGACACGGATGTCTGCTTGTGAGTGTGTGTATGTGTGTTATGTGACCAACAGAATTTGAAACTGGACAGTGCGCCATGCAGTTTTTTTATGCAATCTCAACTTTTTTGTTTCTAATATTTTTTTATACCCGGGAGGAAGCGGACTAGAGAGCAAGAATGTTTACACATTAAAAAAAGAAATAATAATTATAATATCTGAAAAAATCCTCAACTTTGCAAAATGAAGTGAAGTGCAATTGTCTACGTGCTGGTTACGAAAATATAATCGAGATTTTAGTGTCCGTATTCAAATCTAGTGTACGAAGGACGGTGGGGATGGAGAAAATTGACCTTTTGCTGAGATCGGGTTATTTAAGATTAAAACGAGTCTTTTTCTCGATAAAGCTTAGAAAATTAATTTTTCAGGACCATTATCAAAAGGATAATAGAGGGAAAATCACACTGAATAGCTAATAAGTTGGGAACACATTGACCAATCAAAACCCAAATTGGTAATTCTGGTCCTTGTGTGGAAAGTACTACTTGAACCAAATTTTGTAACTATTGAAAGAGAATTGCAACTTTTATTGAGATAACATGAAAAATTACCACCTCGAACAGACCCAAGGAATGAACCATAACACCAATAGGAACCAAATTTTGAAGCATGTTAGATATACTTTAATTCAATACCTGTACCAAATTTTGTGACTATAGCTTGAAAGTTAATCCTTTTAGAATCATTAATCTGCCAAAAATGCGACAAAATCACTCTTACCTGACCTACAGTAAAGCCTATCCGCACAAAAATTGGTAGGTATTGTCCTTGACCTAAAACACACACACACACACACCCACACACACACATACACACACACACACATACACATACACACACATATATATATATATATCGAATTTCAGTTCTATATTTAAAATTTCGACCTATACGCTGTTCAATAAAAAATGCATATAAACTGACTTACTGGACGAACTGTGTGCTCGGTCCGGACCAAAAACAATAGGGTTCATCCTTAGATGGATTTGAATATATGTGTTGAATTTCGAAACCATCCGATCAAAATTACGCCTGGAAATGGACTCAACGCAAAAGGGGGTACATATTAAAAAAAAAAGAATTTTCAAAAATGATGCCAAAATGCTCAGAAGATCACGAAACGAAAAATGTACCCACTCTGTCCGAGTACTCAGGCAATTTTAATAATTAGATTTTTTTTTTTTTTTAAATCTACTTAAGAAAAAGTATAGATATTTAAGTACGTGGATGCATCCGTTCAGTAGGTATACCTACAAATGGGTCGAGTTAGGGTTGCATTGTAATATTATTGGCCCCTGCCCCCAGAATTACGTTTAAAATATAAACTTTTTCCGATGAATGGGGAAGGGGTTACCGAAATCGAAGTTGAGAAAAATGTGCCAAATCGTCGTGTAGAATTAGATACTAAATTTTTGAGGGCGGCAAATGTTTTAAATTTTAATTAATTCAACAAAAAACGAAAAACAATGAATTTGGATTTTTTTTTTCAATTTTCCACCTTGAGCTGAAGTCTGGACCTCAGAGAGAAATTTCCAGCTCAAGGGAAATAAAATAATCGGCCCTCTTAATGCCAACTGCAAGATTTATCTTTGGAGGGGGTTATAATCAGAGAGCGAAAAAACGTTTAGGTGTTCTTAGCAGTTCGGTGTTTTTTTTTTATCCTTGAGGGATTTGAGACCCAAAAACCCTCGATGAATCTGCCGTGACGTTTTCTTTAAATATTTACTCGAAAATTGGGTTCTTGTGGGCCCTCTGAATTAGTTCGAACCCGATATCTTTGGTACCCTTTCACTTTCTCTTTGAAAATCTGGCTGAAGCCCCCTTCAGCATATACGTTAGTATGGCGCTGCGAGTCAGGGCTGGCCGCTCGATTTCTTCGAGGGTTGTTTTCTTGATTTTTGCTACTCAAGTATAAATTCAAATTTTTATTTTATTTTATGAACTCACTGAAAGTCAAACTTTGATATTTTTCAAAGAGATTTCCTTCTCAGGTAAGGACTGCCGTTTTCGTAAAACAAATTATATAAAAAAGTTTGAAAATTAAAATCAAAAAAGTTAATTTGAAATAATTAAAAGTTTTACACATTTTTTAAAATAGTAAACGACGAGGTTTTTTCTGAAAATAAATGCAATGATGGTTAAATTGCAGCGGCAGACCTGATGTGGTTGCGTTATTCATAATTAAAAATAATACGTGAGATTACTTGGTTCTAATTTTTTTTTTCTGGGTTCATGTGGGTATTGAACCCCCAAACCCCCCTTGTGGCCGGCCAATCTGTGAGCAGTTGGTGAAAACGGAAAACTTGAAAGTTCATTCTTATAAAGTCTTTTTTTTTTTTTTTTTTTTTTTGGTTTAGCATTCAAAATAAGTTCGCTTTGCCCGAAATGAAATTCTGTTGGTTTAATTTTTTGGTTCGATACGTTTCCCGCTGTTAATTTTTCAAATTCATCGAAAAATTGGTTCAGACAGAAAAATGTTTTCTCGCTGTTGCCGTTTGCTGTGTATTAGGTGGGGGTAGGCTACTATTAACCGCGGTTATAAGGGATGAAGCTGATGATGAATGCAAAGAGAACTAGCCCCGTGTGCAAAAAGTCAGCGTAGTATTGTATGCAAAAATTTTGGTGATCAAATGAAAAATATTTAGCGTCGGTGGTAATTCGAGTATAGGTAAGGGACGAATCAATTATGCAGGTAGGCTACTGCAGAAAAAAAATTCGTAATGGAAAGTGTAAAATGGAGTATAGGTAGTTTACGTACGGAAACGAAAGAGCTAACGGTTGTGCGGCCAAACATCCACCCACCAAACCAGGCAAACCCTCTGCCCTCCCCTAAGAATGCTAATTCATTCGCACGAGCAGATATTTTGTACCTTTACTCGGTCCCGCACTGAAATAATACGCCGAGAAATGCACTTTTTTTTCTCTCCTCCGAACTTCGATATTTCTGGGCAGACAAAAGCAAATGCGTTATCAAACGTATAAATAAATACTCCGTATAATCTCTCCGCCTCCTCGTTCACTCGTCGCCGTATACCGACATTAATTTGCGAAAGCTGGAGCCACCAACTCATCGCGGTTAATTACCGAATATTTATACGAAATGTGAATTTGGCGGTGCTGCTGGCGAAATAAATGGCCAACCGCAATGCCGCGTGGCCAAATTGAAAGGCCTTTCCACCCTCGCTGAACGACGTTCTGCGGGTAGAGGTGGTGCCGAGAGGGCTGAGCGAGTATTTTGAGGCCGAGTGTATGTGGGTCATTACTTGGAAAGCGAGGAGAAACCGCGTGGGTTTTGTTGAACGAAAGTTTCCTGAGAATTCACTGAAAATCTGACGACTGATCATCGTACGCAAATAAATTCGTAATGTAGGTATGCCGTATAATTTTTGCGACAACCAACCGAAAAATAGTACATTTTTCAATGCCCGTCGTCAACTGAACGAAAATTAGCGAATTTCAGTTCGACGCGAAAAAATGTTATTGGGCGCATGCGCAGTTTCGAATTGATTGCTTTCTTGCACGGCTCGACTACTTTCTCAGTTTTTAGTTTTTACTCTGGAGTGTTCACTTAGCACTTTTTGACGTTTCCTATTTCTAGTTGTGCTAACCATCATAGAAAATTTTTGACCGCTGCATGTCATCTTAATTTGTAAACAAACTTCGTAACACGTAACACATTTATCGCAGAAATGTGTATCCTTATCAGGCTGTAATATTTTATAAATCTTGATAGCTGAGTGGCTAAGTTCACGACTCAACAGCCCCGGTGATGCGTGTTCAAACCCCGGAGAGAACAGAAATTTTTTCAATTATTATGAATCGAAACTAGCGCTGGAATCCTTCTAGTGATGGTTAGTAACATAATCGCTTATAAAATGGGGAATGTAAAAAAGGTACAAGTTACTCATCCACAGAGGAAGTGTATTACTTATTTTCCTATAGTTTTTATCGACTGCGTAGGGAGGAGGTTATATTATCTTTTATAAGTCTATCTCTATCTCTGGAACTAATGGAATTTTGTTTGTTCCGAACAAGTATTTTACTAAATAGATTTTAATGAAAGTAGGCTCAAAATTTTTCTGACCATCTGGAGAATGTCTTAGGTTATTCACATTTGAAAATAAATAAGTTAGAAAGGTGTGACTGAAGAAAATGTGAATTTAATGATTGAAAAAGTTACTGTCATAAATTTGGGCGTATCCACCAATAAGAGCTACTCATTCAGATTAAGGCAGTCGGTATTTTTTGTTTGTTTGTTTTTTTTAAATAAAATTTATTATTTTTTTTATAAAGTAAAATTTGTAACTAAGTAATTATTTATTTGTAAAAAACTTTTTGAGTCATTTTTTCTCGGGTTGAAAGGTTGGAGGAGAATGAAGATTTTTTGGTTAAAAAGAGGTGGAACTATTTTTTATTATTATTTGGTTATATAAAAACAAAAAATTTTTCTTTGTGAGGGATGATGTTGCAAAAAATAATGTGTTATACACATGCAAAGTAGGTAATTGATACTCTTGTGATTTGCAACACTTTCATTGGACTATTGTTGCAAAATTCACATTGGAAAAAAATTGCCTACTTTTCTGCCCTTGTATCACAAATAACTATATTATCTCAAAAATCGTTTAAAACGAGTTATATAAATTAATAAAATTGTTCTAAAATTTAAAGCTAATAAAGATATTATAATGTCTTTTAGGTAGTATAGATCTTCTTATATGTTCTATGTTCTTATCATTGGCAATAGCAGCTAATCTATGAACTATCTCTGTTCTATCGTGGATGTTTTTTCATTACTTCTGATTATTGTTATTAAGTATTCAATGTTTGATTGATGACAAATAAATCTACTTCCAATTCTTATAAATATTAATTAGATACTCCACAACAGATATATTATTAAAAAGTAACCAGCAATTGTTTGAAAAAAAAGCATAAACTTAAATGTTTGTTTGAAAATATCATTGGAAAATTGACTTTAATTTCTAGGAAGATAGTTGTTCTTTTTCCCATCATTAGCAAATTTTACCTTTTGAATGAATAAATGACTAGGTTATGCTACTGTGGAATACCTTGTTGTGAAGAGGATTCTCAACATGAAGGTAGCCAACAGCTATTTGCGTGTTCTGCCACTTTGTACGTACATACGAGGAAGCCAAAGCATGGGAAAAAACTGCCAATTTTTTAGCCAGCTTTGAGAGTTTGTGTAGGAGATTTGGCACATGCACATAGACACACATATGTACATATGTACATATACGTATATTATTTCATCATCTAATTACATCATCTCTTATTAGTAGTTGATAAGAAATGACGTAAGACATTTGCTACCATTTTGTGACATCGCCAAGATCTTTATCTATTAATTAGTCACGGTACAAATGTCATATCTTATCTGTATGTATGTACAGATAAGAACATACAAATATACAGGTGTGCACTATTTTGTTTCATGTCTGTGTAGACAATTAATAAGCCAGAATTTTGGCGGCGACTGTTGTCGTGGGGAGCGAGCCCCTATACCTCATACGAGTCGGTAATCCCCACAGCTATCAACGTTTAAATATTATTTTGTTATTTCTCAAGTTGAATTTGTGGTTGTGCTACAGTTTACCGGTTGCAAATGGAAAAATTTTCAATTAGATAATATGGAGATTCAAAGCTTCTCATTTCGATCTAAGGTCCACTTAAAAGTCACCAGTATTGTGCCATAAAGGCATACTGGACAGTTCTCTTTCTCTTATACTATTTTATGAACCTGTTATTCAGCTCTTTATTAGGAGGTTAAAGAACAAAACACAAAATTATTTGTAAGTACCTACGTAAAAGAGAGATATTCTACATTCTGTGTACGAGTGTATACAAAGTTGTAGATATAGCTTGTTTTTAACGGGAGTAATTTAACTAATTTTATCTCTTTCACGCATAGGCTAGAAATCTTATTACCGTCTTATTCTTTAAACTACTAGACTAATCACCGAAGCTGGCAGACGTTTCGTGAAATACTCTGTTGGTATACCGTACAAAATTAATAAAACTCGTTGAAATCGTCATCAACATGAAGACGTGGACTTCCGTGGGATGAAAAATTGATAAAATTATGGTATACCGGTTTAAATAGACCTAATGCACCTGGTTTCACCTGTTGCGAGGGGGAGTTAGCAAATAAATAGATAGGCCTGCGGGACCGAATGTTTCAAAATGAAATTGTTTAGGTTTAATGGCAGGTTATCATTCAACGATGTAACGAATTTTTTTCTATGTTTACAGGATGAAGGATTAACATATGTCGTTGACGGTAAAATGGCCGATTGTGACGTGAAACTGGCCGAAATTTTAGTCCTTTTTTCAATCTTATCGGTATCCAGCAGCAGTAATGAGAAAAATAATATCACGTACTTGGGTAAGTGCAGCTTTTCTCACGAATTTCCTCTCTGAACCGTCTTAAAATTGAATGCAGCGTCGCTAACCGCTGTGAAGTGTGAACAAGACCTCTTCGATTGTGATCTATACCGTGAACCTAGTCAATTCAAGTCGTAAAATCACGAAATTGTCTTAAAGAGAGGAAGAAAATACCAAAATGAGAGGAAAGTACCGAGGGCAGACGTGAGTGACTAATTTGGTGCTGTGGTTTTTTGTGGGCTGACAACAAACATGGTCAACTGATTTCGTCGTGATTATATAACCCTCTTAACATCACATGTTCCACCCTATGGTCTCATTTCTCTGCAATGCTAGCTCCATTATAGCTCGTATGCATAATATAGCACACATGTGTTGATAAAGAAAAAAAAAATCGAGAAAAATTTCGGTTTAGCCCATAATAATACGTACATATAATTTTAAATGTACCCCTTTAGTCTTTGATTGCATTCTACTGCACACACGCCTTCCTATGGAGAACGGTTTCATTATTAATAATTATTATTACTCGTTAAAGGCGCAATAATTTGCGAAATTATAAATCCACTGAGTGTTTCATCCAAATCCTGAACACACGGGTACTTAGAGTTTGAGAGGCAATAACACTGAACGAGACATGACCTAATATGTCATCTAAAAATTTTCTTAATGTACTTTGGTTAACTACTGATACAGAAGCTTTCACCCAATGACAACTTCAACATTCCTCTGTTCCTTTAGCTCCGATTTTACGATTGTATTCTATAAAATATTTATTATTCACGTCGCCTTATTCACGACCTGGACTGCAATTGGCACCTTGGCTTTCCGTAACTCTGTACCACTTTATTGATGACCAAAAAATATAAGACGAATTTCGGTCCCAAAAGCGATGAATTTATACATCATTCTGCAAGTATAATAATTTCTGACGGTAGTAAAACGAGTGAAACCGTAAACAGTCTTCTGGTGACCCTGGTGGGCACTTCTTGATTTCTAAAAGAATGTTGTCTATCTTCTTCTATCCATAAATAGAAATTGCTTTTTTTTATCGCAAAATCACGCCTTTCCAACTTGACAGACTTTCATGAAATTTTTACCTGTTGGTACCTATCTTGAGATGATTTCTGCCTTTAGTTTCGTTTCAAAATCTCTATTCTTACAGCTGTAATTGATTTCTAAAGTTTCAGTTTGGAATCTGTTCTTTTCAAAGTTTGCTTTCATTTCCTATTGATCGTTTTTGTTCAGTGTCAATTCCGATAAGTGAAAACTCAAACAATCGAGTGCTTTAATGAAGTTAGAAAGGTTTTAATCTTAAAAGTTCTAGTTTTTGGAGTGGTTCTGTTTGAAAGTTACATCACAGTTCAGCATTTACAGTTTTAGCGTCAGTTCTATGAAGTAAAAACTCAAAACTTCATAGTTAAAATTTACAAGTTATTTATTGGAACCACGATCGAGTGGGTGAGTCAGTTTTCGACACACCATACAAAAATTACCTTTGATGCCTTTTAAAATATACGCATCAAGATTTTTCGGTAAGTCGGTCATTTTTCGAAGCACCATAAGTAGTGCTCAGTTTAATTGCAGAAACATGAATGAATCGTTGGTAAATCAAATGAAAGCCATTTTGATGACAAAAATACAAGAAAAAATTATGTAGCCACGCTCATAAGCTGGAAATAAAGATTTGGTTAAAATTTAAATTACATGTTCGCAGTGCCGGCTAAGTATTGGTTTTCACTCAACGACTGAGTCAGTCATAAAATCACGTCTGCACATTGTGCAGTTGAATAGGATTTATGGTTCTGCAGTAAACCTGAATTGCTTTTTTCTAGGTAGGTAGGCCTTTATGGTGGAAAGATGCTCCCGACAGTGGTAAATTGAAGATGATATGTAATCCCATAGAAAATAGTTCATGGACTGAGGTCTGGTAAATGCAATGGTCGACCCAGCGTTCTTTTCCACTCGGTAATATTTAACTATTCAAGGAAATGGATTTCTGCAGCATTCCTCTCCAGAGTGGTAAGTTTGAGCGGGGCACCCACCATGGTGATACCAAATTTTAGAACTATTGGAGGAAGAAATGGGCAAGATCACGATTCAAATGATCCAGATCGGATCAAGGATCAAGAAAAAAAAAGAGATCTAGATAAGATGAAAGATAAAAATTTTTCATGATTTAGATCAATGATCAAATTACCGATCAGATCATTTCAAAAAATAATGATTTTGCAGTTGTTTTTTATTTAAAAAAAAAATATATATATTTTAATCCGCCTATCGGTAAAGTTCAAGGCCGCCCGCTGGATCTCCTCAAGGTTTTTTTTTTCGTTTCTTGCTACCTAAGTGTAAATTCAAATTTTTATTTTTACGAGTTCCCTGAAAGTCACACCTTAGGATATAAAAAAAAAATGGAACGATGTAATGTGACACGTTAAATGCTTCTGGCTGATAATTTTGCGATTTTTTTTTGGCAATGTGAAGGTGGGGATGGTTGAATTACAGCGGCAGACCTGGTGGGGTTGCATTATTCAAAATTAAAAATAATACGTGAAATTACTTGGTATACTAATTTTGCTATTTTATGTTTTTGGGTCATGGGGGGTCTGAACCTTTGAAATCTCATTCCGTGTGGCCGGGCCTGCTAAAGTTTTGAAGTTTGGTTGACAGTTTTGCATTCGACGCGAATATTTTACATTCAAAATATTACAGAGAGATGAAAGAATGTCAAAAAGGTGTAAAAATGCAAGAAAAATCTTAGAAAGTCACAAAACAGAGAAACAATCAAAAGTCAAAAGTGTACCGATCTACTCGTATTCATGTCATCTGATCTACGCATCAAAATTTCCAAAATTTGAGCTGATCTGGATCAGATCAAAAATTACGTATTTTTTGTGATATTCGATCTAAGATCACCTATGATCTAGATCACGCCTATCTTCACTTAGAGGTTCCTGGTTCGTCGAAGAGCTACATGACTTGCCGACTCGCTGTTTTATGGCGAGTCAGTTTTTGACGCCCCAAACGTAATTTGTGTATGATGTATTGAAAACTGATCCACCCTGTATACCTGCCTGGTATGGGTGATACCACTGCCCTCAAGTTAATCATATTCGTGCTTTCGTTATATCCGTTTGATTTCAGATGGAATAATGATGTTCGAAATCTATTATAGATCATGTATACCCACGCGTGGCTTATGTTTTCTCCATTATTTTATCTCGTTTTACCCTCCAGCAAGATCTGTAACTCATTGAACGAATAGAAAAAAATTCATTTCAACTTTCTCGTTCAATTTCGCCGTACACGCCACGCCTCAGCATCGTGGCGTGGTATCATTTATTAAAAATCGAGATTAGCCCAAGATTAGAACATCAAAGTTTCGCAAACATACAAACCTTTTTCCAACCCCTGTTTTGTTGCGCTCGCACTGATTGCCAGCTAAACGAAAAATTCCCGCATGAATTATAATAATAATATTGGCCTCGTCGATATTAATTTTTCATTGTTTGTTCCCACCGGACCTTGTGGGAGAGGGGCTGCGGGTGCACGTACGAACGTCTGTGTTGCCACACGTCGCACGATTCAAACCTGCTCCGCCGGCATAAACAAAAATTAGCATGTCATATCCCGCAATTAGGCTACAACCGCGATTATAGGTAAGCAGGGAAAAAACAAAAAATCAAAAATCAAAAGCAAAGGCTGCTCGACGCTGCCGCCGGTTAAAAAATTAGTTCAGCCCTCCAGCCGTGTGCTCGTGAAAAATGATCGCGTTGATATTAGTAGAACGGGGCGTCGGGTCGAGGGGTGTGGAGGTAGCTTGTGTGCGAACAACGAAGCAAAATAATGGGGGAGGGGGCGTAGTGGCGGTGTATTAAACGTATTTGTGGGACAGAAAACGGATTTATTAGAAAATGGTTTTTGTCGTCGACGCGAGTATGCGAATGAAAATGCGGTGAAGCTGATGGAGTGACGGCGTAGGGGGTGGCAAGGGGTTGGAGGTTGATGACGTGCAGTGATACGCGGAAATAGGGCAATTAGCGCGTAAGGCTACGTTATGTTTATTGTTTTTGGTTGTTGTTGTTGTTTGTCGGTAGGTTTTTTCTGTTCGTGTCTTTGTCTTTCTTTTGCCTGAATTCGGTGTCTGGTTGCAGGTACACACCTATACACAATATCATTGTGCGCGTTTATTTAACCTTTTCGATCGAGAAATTCGACGAAATAAAAGAAGAGGGGAGGAGCGGAGAGGTGGTTTGAGGAGAGACGAAGGTATGTACGTGTGGTAAGGGGTGTGTTTACGCGCAGGGGCACGTATAACGTCGAATGGTATATGGTGAATTCTTGTTTGTAGGATCGAGTAACAGGGATGGGCGAGAGGCTTGTTGAAGTGACGGGGGTGGGGGGTTGGGTTAGCGGTGCGTAGACTACCCATATTTATCAAACAAAGGCAGCCTCTACGTACGTAGCCTAATACATATCTGTATATGTATGTGTGTGTATATATATATATATATATATATATATATATGTATGTATATTGCGGATAAAAGCCGTTCGAGTGTACGAAGCTTGACGACGAAATTACGACAGAGTAGAATCGGCACAAAAGATTTTTAGGTGAAAAAATGTGCCAACGACGTTTACACAACAGTGTAGCCCATATTATAGGAGGTGCGGGGTATGCGGCGAGGAAGAAGTTGGTCGAAAGTTAAATAAGAACTCTCTGCCGGGGGATATATGGTTAAGGCGGACGAGATGGTGGCAGGTGAAGAATGAGGGGGCTGGGTACGTCATCGTTGTGCGAGGACGTTTCTCTGGTAGCAGTTTTGCGAATATACGACATTTTCTTGACGTATGTAATGTCGTGGTCGACGTTGGAATGCCGATTTATAAATTTTGTTTTCCCTTTGACAAAAGGAATGCGAAGAACTAAAGCGAAACAGGGGGGGACGCCGGCGGCGGTGTTAAAATGAGAGTTTCGAAGCTGGCGGCTGGATATGCGAAAAGGTACGTCATTTCCAGCAGGGGTATCATTTGGACATTTTCAAAACGATTACTCCGGGAAAGGTAATTTAATGGTTGTTGCGGAGCCTTCATTACGTCCAGTTTTAATAATAATCTGCTGCGTAGAAACATCGCCCGCTTGCCTGGCAAAAAGTGCGGCCTTTGTGAGGATGGCTCATTTTACGACTTTGCGACTACGTCAAAGGTGGACGTAGCGCATAAATACGTAGTAAGTTCATAATTCGCCAAATCGCTTGGAACGATAAACGTCTTTGTAGAAATATGTTAAGTGTAGATTAATTTTATTTTCCTTATCGCGTTTCTGAGACAACGCGAATGATACGTAAACAAAATAATGAATGTAAAAGTCAACGTCGTAAAAAATCAAAAGATTTTAAATAAAAACCAGCTTAATGTACTCTCTTATACGTGTCTATTTCAACCTGTCTAACAAAGCAAAGGCCCCCTCCCCGCTTTCTACAGTTTGTGGTAGTCCGCAGTTTTCGCTCACATAGTCTTGTGGGTTGCCTATGTTGAGTTTGTGGGCAATGTATACTCTCCATAGGTTTCTTTTTGGTGTTCTCTTTTTTTACTCCCAACATTTATTCATTCTTGTGTGTACCTTAGTGATGGGTAGTTCGTTCACGAGTTAGTTCTTTTGAACGAATCCTAGAAGTGAACTAATCGATCATTTAGTTCACTTCTAAATGAACTAGTTCATTAGTTCTTTCTTTTTTGATAGTTCTCAGTTCTTATCAGTCTACTCTACTCAATCCGTTGATCAAACTGAAGTTTAAGTAGCAGTCGATGAGTGAGTCAAACAATTAACCAATAATTCTAGCATGAATTTGTGAATACAAGATCATAATATCATATAATAAATCAGTTGATTTAAATGATATGAGCTAATCAAGAATCAGTTGATTGAAGTGATTGAGTTGAAAAATTTACTGAACTACTGAACTAATTGAACTAGTTCATTGAACTTGTTCACTTTGGTGAAGCAGACTCAATGAACTAAATCCGCAAAATGAACTAAAATTCCCAACTCTAGTGTACCTTTTTGTGAAACTAAAAGTTGACACTTTCTGGTGTCGAGTAAAAGATTTTAATTTTAGACGAGTGGAAAATACGTCATACAGACAATGTTTTTGCATTAGAAAACAGTAAATTGCAGGCCAGCGATATGTAAGAAACAACAGGGTGGAAAATGACTGTTTTCCGCACCTATGTGGTAAACAAATTTTTACTACAATTAAGAAGCCAACAATTGTCGAAGTCTAAAATTAAAATTGTATATGTGACAGGATTGGATAGTATGCGTTACCTTGGGCAATTACGTCACCCGGCTTCGCCTCGCTCCGCACAAATTTTGCCCTCGGTAATCGCATACTTTTCGCTCCTGTCACGTAATCTACTAAATATTTTGTTCTCGGTTCTTCTTCCCATAATTTTTGCACTCACGTTGCAGATTTGGAGTTTGTTGACACATATGGATAAATTGATTATATATAATATTTTCACCCATCATTTTTCCATTTATTTTACTAGCCACTTATTATAATTATTTGAAATTACTTTTTAAACATTTTTGGGACAAAAATCAGTTGCAATTTGTAACTTTTTAATGGTACGTCCAGGTAAGATACATTGCACCGGCTGTGATCAATTACCTGATAACAATCTCGGTGATGTCACCAACCAATACCAAACGCATTGTGGCATTTCTCATCACCTCAACAAAGGCAAGAAACGACGCAACTGATGACATAATACTGTACGTATGTGTACGTATGTGTAAGTATGTGTGTGTGTGTGTGCGTGTGTGTGTGTGTGTGTGTGTGTGTGCACACGCGCGCGCGCGTTAAATTCGTTATATAAACTCTCAAAACTGGCTACAAAATTGCCAGTGTTTGCCAAGAATTTGGCTCTCCCATACTTTACAGTATGAAGTGGCAGAACATGCAAAACCTGTAGAAAACCTTCTACGTGTGAATATCTCTCACAACAAGGTATTCCACAACCAAATTCCAATATGGTATAATTGTTTTCTATTCCAGCCTTTTCCAGTCTTCCTGTAATTTAAATAGGTACATTGATGAGAACTTACAGGATACACCTTTATCAAAACTACTATCTCAGATTAAGTAAACTGGTTTTCAAAGGAATTTTAAAACATTATGCAAAACATGCGAACTACCATTAATATCGGACAATAATAGCAATAAGGTGAAATTCTATGCATTACGAAATAAAGATTCTTTCTATTGGGTTTTCTGGATTTTTTTATTTATTGTTTTAATCAGTGCCTCTAAAGAAAAAAAAAATCGCCTTTAAAAAAAAAGAAAAATTCCAAAGGACTTTGCCTATTTAAGGAAGGAATTGAGATCGTACTAAACTTTTATAAAATATGTTTTTATGGTAGGCTTTACCTTCTATTTTGGAAGACTTTATATAGGAATTCGAATCCTTTAACTGTGATAAATGGAGAATTTGAATTTCAAATTGCAGGCCCTCTACCTATAATTATTACCTACCATATATTCGAGGCTAAGTAATTCATAATTCATCTTTCGATCAGTCAAACTTTTATATTATTGGATATTTGCGGGTTGTTTTTGAAAACTCGGTAGGGTATAAGGAAAGTAGGCAGCTATTCAGTTCGTAGCCTATATAGTTTCCACACAGGATTCCAAGGGTAGAAAGTTAATCATGGGTGAGGGGGTGTGTGTGTGCTTAAAATAAGCGATGACGTTTTTTTTCTCGAATGTGAAGCTGTCCATCAATATTGGAAAAATTTTCTAATCCTAACGTCCATTGGGACTGAAGTTTTTGTTTCTGTAGTCTATAAGTACGTTGAAAATATATGCATCAGTTTTCATTTTTTCGTAGCTATTTCGAAGCTTCTTGCTGAAACATTTTTTATTGACGCCACTGGCCCAGAAAGAGAATAATAGGCGTGGATGGAAATACTCGCAAGTGAATAAAAAAGAAATGACGATGCGTCTCTATTCCTCAGGCGCATACCTATTTGAACGCAAAATGCATTTCATTAAAACGCATCAGTGCCCGACGGAATTGCAAATAAGCTGTTAATTAAACTTTTTTTCTCATTTATCAGGTGCGCTATAATTTTCTTCTTTCTTTCCTCGTCGCTTTTCAATCAACTTTTTTCGTCTGCGCAACGGAACACATTAATTCAAAATTAAATCCGATTTTGAAAAGCGAATAATTTGTATTCGACGATCGCGCGTATTGAAAAGAAATTAGGTATCAATCCGAAGTGAAAATGGAAAGAAGCAGTTCAGTGGTGGATGAGAGCAGTTATATATATTCTTACATTTGCACTTTTACAAATGCAAAAGAAAAAAAAAAAAAAAAAATCTAAAAAAAATAGCATTTTCACACAAATAGTACATTAATCCATCCAACTGGATCGAAATGGGTGGATGCGTGCCAAAAACGAAAAGGAGGGGGTTGGGTTCGTGAAATATTCCTCGACGATTGACAGTATAGAGAAATGAAATAGAGATGGAAAAAAAAAAAGAAGGTAATTTTCAACTTTTGATCACATCACTCGGATTTTTTTTTCCTGATACTAAAAACGTTTTTTAGTTCGTATTTTCATTTTTTACTTTTTTTTTTCTTTTTTTTTATAATTTTTTTTTTTTTCTACTCCAATCGATCGCAAAAACCACGTGAATTATAGGGTTTTTATTACGGGCTGTAGCTTCGGTAATCATTTTACTCCGGGTATACCTTTGGGAAATCAACATGCAGCCGAGGAAAACGTTCGTCTAACTAATATTTAGCCATTGTGACAGTCGACCACATAGCGGATTGCCTTCGTCGAAAAGCGGAAATAAAAAATTTACCCTACGCAACCCTTTTTACGGTCGTGTGTTCGACTTTATTTGCTCCTTTTTCCCTTTCATTTCAACGAGAGTCGACAATAAATTGTGGCTGGCACCAGTTGCTGATTGGTATTTCATCGTATTTTTCGATAAACTTGAATAAAAATCGGAAAAAAAAAAAAAAACACATATAGATTAGAACGTTTAAATAGTGTTTTGCTATACTCGAATTAGTCTATAAGAAAATAATCTTACAAAATTGACAAAACTCGGTTCTCCAAGGTAGAAAAGTGTGGAGAGAAAAAGTTTTGAATTTTTCAGCAGTTTCGTGCATTTGTCACTCCATTAAATGAGTGACTAGTGATAAATTTATCCATTGTCCAACGTACTACATTTTTACTAACGTAGGTACTCGTCCATCGCCATTCGTGACTAATTGATTAATTTATTGTCAAGTCACGAGTAAATGATCTTTTACGGGCATCCTTGAAGATAAATATGTGCCAAGTACCAAGTGTCATCCTATGTGATGGAATGTCTGTGTGGTAACGTTCGCGGTTTTCGAGCACACGTATTCACATGGCATTACCTATTTCGAATGCCAGTTGGTTTCTACGTTTGCAGTCTCTGACAACAATTGATTCGAATCCCCACCGTGTAGAAAAAAGAAGAAATAAATGCGCTGTCTCGGTGTACGCAAAAATCGTACGCACACTTTGGGGTCGGAGTCTTTCTTTACCAACAGATTCGTAGCTGTTCTGATACGAATTGGGGGGCTGGGCTAAATGAAGCAACTGGTTCCCCTTCGCCTGTAAAAGTTTTATTTGATATGGTGAAAAGGTGTTGCATTCGGTTTATACGTTGTCAACAAGCTCTGTTAAAATTAAATTCTGAAATAAAACCATCGGTTTTAGCCCTGTGTAAGTTCTGTGAAGTGGCAAAAAATCAAAAAATTGATACCTATCTTTAAATGGAACGATTAAGAGAAGAACATCACGCGATACAAAAATAATATTGTATTTTGAAAAGAAAACTATTCATCGGCATCTCCGAACTAAGTTGGGTCAGAAGGTTCCGCACTTTTGAATTACCGTAAAACGGGGTGAAGCGGAACAATTTCTGAGGTTTTTTTTACCATATCTCTCGTTCTAATTGAGATAGAGGGGAGGTTTTGGTCATAAACGAAAGATTTTGAGTTAAAGAATACGTACCATACATACTAACAACGTCCAAAAAATTCTAATATTTTTTTTTTAATTTTTGAAAATTGGTCCGCTTTATCCATAGTTTGGGGTGAAGTGGACCACCCATTTTTATTGCCACATAAACACACTGCATGATGAAAAACTGGTCCTCTTCATGCCTAATTCTTGTTAACATTTTATCACACCTCAATTCTTTCGATAAATAGTAAAAAAAACAACAGGCAGATACAATTTATATTTTGTAACGAGAATATTGGTTACAAAATAATTAAATACTCGTAAATGTTAAAAGGTTGTATTAAACAAGATACAAAACAGTGAAATACTAAATAGTAAGTTACAATAAGAATAATAGGTTAATAGAAGAAGGTGGTAGAAAGTGGTAAAATGTACATGGTTACATGAGTTTTTATAGTTAGAAGTTTTGGGAGGAGAATATGGCGATTTCTTGGAGAGTGGAAATGGTAGTGATATGATTGGAGAGTTATGACAATACAAGTTTAGATATTGTCCAATAGGATTTAAGGAAATGACATAAATGGTGATTTTGGGTATTTGCAATATCTGCAGAATGGTTTCATAGAAAAGAGTTGTTATGAAAAGTGTATTTATGTTTGTTTATAAACATTGAATGTAGAACAACTGAGTCAGTAAAAGCAAGTAAAGACTTGTTTACATGACGTCAATATAATGAGAATTGTTTTAGGTGATTGATATATATGTGAAATATATATATAAGAGAGAGATATTATGAATGATACGAAATTATCATTACATATCCCATTTATAAGGTTTTTAAAAAAAATGCAAGTCAAAAACTAGTAAAAATATTACAACCACGAATAATTTGAGGGATGGGTAACAATTTAATAACATCATGGTATTCAATTGTTTCAAAATCGTCGATGCGTGGAAAAATGAATTCGAATTTTTGGTTATTATAAGAACATAAAAATTTTGTAAAATAAGAACATTCTCCATTGGTTTTCAAGTTAACTTTTATTACTTTTCCCACAAATTGCTTTTCACTGTAGCGAGTAAGAATAATTTTAGGGGCCTCTGTAGCAACAACTTCGTTAATTATTGGAACAGCAGAGGGGGTTTGTCCACCATGCGATTTGAGCTCAGAGTTGATTTTTACATGCTGTAAAATAGTTGTTTTAGGGACCAAATATTTTTTCGAAGCTTGTCCATATGTCAGTACACCTTGTTGAACCAATTTTGCAGTACTTTCCAGGGCTTCTTGGCTGTAATTTTGATTTTTTTTCAAACCAAGTAGCAGAACATATTCTCGAGGCATTTTTTTTCTATAACAAATTAAATATGTCAGAACTGACATAAATCGCGCTTCCAGGATACCAGGGGGTATTTAAAAATCATAAGCATACATTTGAGAACACTTACCAGTGAAAAAAACTCCAGTTTATTGAAAATGAAATATTTTTAAATGAAATAGTTCAACTTTGGTGGGAAGTGAAAACAATAATATTTGTTATCTACGTTACATCGAATAGATCGGCATATTTTCATAGAATACCATTGATATTGTATACCAATGCGCTCGTTGAAGTGTCAGCCTCACGTTGGTCTTTGATAGAGAGCGCTATCTCAATTAGGGCAAGTTCACTAGTCACAGAACAAAGAAAAAACACAGATCGGTCCGCTTCACCCCGTTTTACGTGTCAATATTTGTTGTGATTCTGTCCTGATCAGTCGAACAATGTTTTCAAAGAATTAGTTGAAAATGTTTTCTAAACTATATTATCGGATTTTCAGAGAACTATATAGTTCCGCTCTTTTCTAAAGAGAACAGCTGATTATGAGAAAGTGCGAAGAGTTATATTTTGTTTTTCGTATTGAACCTACTTGTACTGTACTCCGATTGCATAAGCTTTGTCTCTGTTGTAACGGAAATCCCACCTTCACTCATTCTTCATCATCATCATCACGATCACTATATATATGTCATACGTACACTCTCGTCGCGAAGTGCTTTCCCCCTACTACTTTCGATCGTACATTGCTGTTGCTTCGCCATTTCATATTTCATTTTATAATGTATTTTTCATTCGTGCAATAAACCTCAAATTCAACACAAGTCTCAAGTTCTTTCGATCCTCGTTCTATGCGCCTCACATCATGGTAGCCATCGCTGCGGTAGAACTATGAGGAGAGACTTTAAAATTTAACAAATGAAATAATTTTTTTTTTTGATTTTATTTACTGTTGCGCGAAAATCTTTCTATGTTTTCTGTTGAGTAATATATGAAGAATTAATTGTTTTTTCTTCTCGAGAAATTCAAACTCGAAATTTAATTTATTGTTGATTTTTTTGAAAAATTCAAAATTAAATCATAAATCTGAAGCTGAAGTTCCCGACTTAATAACGGCCGAACCTGGAAGTCATCGAACGCTAAAACCAAGAAGGACCGCCAAAGAGATCGAAGGAACAGCCCAAGGAAACCTGCTCCCGTCGTCGAGGACTCATCGCAGATCCACAAATCGAGGACCCCAATTTTTCGGCCAACTCCAAACCAAATTTAAGCAGGTAGTACAACGGTAGACAGCAAATTGCAGAAAACTGGATTATTCGTCAGCGCAACAGAAGGAAGTAAAGTAGAATAATTTTTTCATTTTTTGTAAAGGTAATATTTATTGAAGCTAGTTATTTTTCGAGTTTGCATAATTGTATTTTTTGAACTGAATCTGAAAAGAGAAAATTAAGTAATAATTAAATTTTTATGCCCCCGATAATAAGTTTGTGCGAAGGAAAATTAGGTGAATATAATATTGAAAAGGAAGAACTAAAGAATTAATTAATAAATTTGAAGGAGAAAGAGTTATAGATATAAAAATTGAAACTTACGATTTACCATACGTCACATATTTCACAGGAGAAATAGTATTAGAGTCCTTTGTAGTGGATATATCCGGAAGAATAGAAAAAATTAGTAGCCTAAAATATATTAAAATTGTAGAATCTTCAGTAAACTATTTTTCAAATAGAATCTATAGTTCAGAAAAATCAAAGGAAAAGTTTATGAATAGATTTTTTAACTAATAAATAATAAAAAGAAACTGGAAGATATAGAAGGAAATAAAGTTGAAAGAAGCGAAAAAGAAAATTTAATAAATAGAATTGAAAAAGAAAAAATTGAAAATAAAAAATACGCATCTGTTTATAATAAAGAAAATAATTTATTAGGTTTTGATAAAATAGAAGAAGAAATGGCATCCCCAAACGAAATTAAACCTATCCAAGCCCCACTGGGAAAAGTTTTTAATGGGAAATATTATTTGGATTGGCGTAGAATGATTATATCTGCAATTCGAGGTGCAGGATATTACGACATCTTTGGGGAACACGAATTTTTACAATCATATATAAATAATATTGATGATTTAAATTTTCGGCCAGATAAGAACATGTTAAATTACTGCAAAATGCAGGATAATGCAAAGGCGTTTATATTAGAAAGAGTATCAAATGACATAACAAAGCAAATACGAGATTGCAATACAGCAATTCTTATGTTAAAAAAATTAGATAATATTTATGGCACGAAAACTTCTGTCACTGCTAATATAGCAAAGGCGAAATGGATGGAATTTAGATTTCAGCCTGGAGGAAATATGAAGGGATTCCTAAAAAAATGGGATGAGTTAGTAACTGACGTAAGAGATAGTGGTAAAGAGGTCACGGAATCAGAGGAACTCGAAAATTTGCAATTAGCCTTATGTTACGAACAAGCAATTGCAAAAATACAATACGAAAATTTGCCTTCAAATGAAAAAAATTTAGATAATTTTAAGAGAATATTAAGAGAAGACTCTGACCAGAAATTCAGGGATCAAACTTTAAAAAAACAGAATGGTAATAATAACCAAGTCAATAATAATTATAGAAATAATAATAATAATTATAAAAGGAATAATTACAGGGGAAGATATAATAATTTTAGAGGTAGAAATAATTATAGAGGAACCGGAAATGGTCGAAATGGTTACACAAATAGTAATCGAAATAATTTTAATGGTAATAATGGAAATTTTAATAATAATGGGAATAATGGTATCAATAATGAACCAAATCAAAACCAAAATAGTAATTCGAATAGTAATGGGAATAATGGTAATGGAAATTATAGAGGAAATGGTTATAGAGGAAACTCAAATTATAGAGGTAATAATTATAGAGGCAACAATTACAGAGGTAATAATAGAAATTATTACCAAAATAGTCCGAAATGTTATAGATGTGGGCAGTTAGGTCATATAGCACAAAACTGTGGAAATAATAACCAAATAGAAAATAATAATAATAATAGTTCTAATAATAGTCAAGGGAATTATCCCCCAAAAACAAATACACCTCAAATAAATACGAATAAAAAAGACAATTCGGAACAGCAGGTGAAAATGTCTTGTATGATTAAAAAATTCAACAAAAATAATAATGAATGGTTGTTGAACGAATTGATCAATAATAATAAACATAATAATAATAAAAATTACGATATATTAAATCACAGAGCAATATTAGATGGAGCTGCAGAAGTACATTTGACATCTGACTTAAATAAATTAGTAGATGTTAAAAAATTTGTAACTCCAATCAAATTACAATGTGCAGGTAGAAATACTTTTTTATATGCTACTCATACGGGGAGAATGGTGATCAAAGTCGAGAATTCTAACAAAATTCAATCATTGATAGAGTTAAATGATGTTCATTATGTGCCGGATTTAAATCTAGATATTATTTCAGCCATAAAAATTACGAACACAGGTATGATCAATATAGATCAACAGAAGGATATAGCCAACATATACTTTATTGAAAATGCTGAAATAATCATAACAGCAAAAAAAGAAGAAGGAATCTTTTATATATATTATAATATCGAAAATAAAAATAAAAATCAAAATAACACTATAGATAATAATGAAAATAATATAATATGTGCCCCAGTTACTCAGAATATAGATGATGAATGGGATGATTTTACTGTAGAATTAGAAATTCAGGATGATGATATTAATAATGAATCACCTGAGGGGGGTATAGAAGAAGAAATTATGGAACAAAATAATGAAATTGAGGAAATACCTCAAAAAACACAAATTAATAATAATATAAATAAAAAAATAATAATACATAGGAGACTTGGACACTTAAATGCTAGATATCTGCAAAAGTTAAAAACTCTAGCAGTAGGCATTCCCGAAAATATAAATTTTAGGGATGAGGATTTTGCTAATTGTCAAATATGTTGCATTGCTAATAATTCGAGATTGGGACATAATAGTGTTAGAAATAAACCAACTCGAAAATTGGAAATAACATCCTCAGATATTATGGGTCCGTTTACGCCCTCAGTGGCAAATCAAAAATATATATTAACTTTTATAGATCATTTCTCCAAATATACGTTTGTCATGCCTATAGTTAGTAAAAGTCAGGTCACAAATGAATTTAAGAATATTATAATATCTATGAAAAATAAATTTCCTGAGTACCCCATTGGGACTATTAGGTGTGATAATGCCAAGGAATATACTGATATTAAAATATTAAACTATTGTAATGAAGTTGGCATAACAATGGATTATGTGGTGCCATATTCTCCGGAATTGAATGGTGTTGCCGAAAGGCAAAATCAAACTTTAATGAGGAGAGTACGGGCCATGCTAATAGATGCCAACCTCGACATAAAATATTGGTCCTATGCTGTAGTAACAGCGGCATATCTAATAAATAGATCCCCCACAAAAGCAAATAAAGAATATAAAACTCCCTACGAATTATTTTATGGGACAAAACCAAATTTAAAAAACCTTAAAGTCTTTGGAGCACTGACGTACAGGCATATTCCTGTGGAGGTCAGAAAACAAAACGCCACAAAAGCCAAAGCAAAACAAAAAAACAAAATTGACCCGAAGTTAGCACATAGAGCTGAAAAAAGTATAATGATGGGTTATACAAATACGGGATACTGTCTTAAAGATCCATATAATACAAAATCATATATTTCATGTGATGTTAAGGTAGACGAAACTCAAAATATTAAATCACTATTAATAAATAATAAACCATTAACCATAAAATCGTCAGATTACGAATATGATTTAGGGATAACTAACCCTGTAGTCATGAACATAAATATTAGATATAATAAAATATATATAGAGGATAATATTCCAAAAAATTATTCTGAAATAGAATCAAACCCGTTTAGAGATGATTGGATTAAAGCAATAAATGACGAGTTTAATTCTCTCGATGATATGAATGTGTGGGAAATAGTCGACTATGATCGCCAAAAACTTATAGATACAAGGTGGATTTTCACAATTAAATTTGATGAATTTGGAAATCCAAAACCAAAGGCAAGACTTGTAGCAAGAGGTTTTAAGGATAGAACCGAGTACAATATTGCAGAGACCCATGGACCCGTGGCATCAGTAGGGACAATTAGATCATTAATATCTATAATAAATAAAGAAAAATTGATTATGGTGCAGTATGATGTAAAAACTGCGTACTTAAATTCACCAATTATTAAACCTATTTTTGTCAGGAAACCTGAAGGTGTAAATATCAACACCAATCAAGTATTAGAATTAAAAAAGTCTATTTATGGATTAAAAACATCCAGTAAATCGTGGTACGATCTTTTAGATACAAAAGTAAGGGATATGGGCTTTACAAAAACAAAATGTGATAGATGTCTGTACACTATAATTAATGATGATGAAAAAATATATTTTATAACCTATGTAGATGACATTTTAATTGCATCAAACTTACAGTCCTCAATTACAAAAATAAATGAGGAATTACAAAAAGATTTCACAATTACCATAATTAACAATCCAAGATTTTTCGTAGGATTAGAAATAAATAGAAATATAGAACAAAATACAATAACACTTTCCCAATATAAGCATATAGATAAGATGTTGAAGAAGTTTGGAATTTCGGACTTAAAAAACACGAATACTCCAATGGAAACGGGATTAAAAATAGATAAAATTGAAAATGGTTTAGATGACACAGAATATAGATCAATGATAGGTGGATTACTGTATTTAGCAAGACTTACAAGACCAGATATATTGTTTCCTGTAAATTTTTTGTCTCGCTTTCAAAATAATTCGAACAATACTCTGAAAAATTATATAAAAAGAATTTTCAGATATATTAATACCACAAAAAATTATAATATAATATACAAATCGGAAGGGGATGGTATACAGGCCTATATCGATGCCTCATATGCACCCCAAGTCGATGAACATAACATTGATATAAATAATTTAGGAAAAGGAAAGTCCATAACTGGCTTTATGATATTTTCTTATGGAGATTTAGTAGAATGGAATTGTGGCAAACAAACCATTCACGCATCCTCTAGTACAGCAGCCGAAATAATTGCGGTTTATGACGCATTAGATACCATAAAAGTAATACAACATATGAATTACGAAATTATAGGTGAAAAATTATGTGTAGATATAATGGAAGACAATATTTCAACACAAAAAATATGTTCTGGAGGCAGTCAGAAAAGTCAAGGGCCTTGATGATCAAGTGTTATTCAATTCTGGAAGCATTTGAGGAAAAAATAATATTTTTTAGAACTGTCAGTTCGGAGAATCAATTGGCGGATATTTTGACAAAATCGCTAGATCGTTCAAAATTCGAAAATATCGTAGTCAAAATATTAAATGAAACGAACATTTATGCATAATATAATATAAAAATAATAATTCGTTTATTTCAAAGTCATAATATATTTCGAAATTCATCATCATAAAGTACAAGTCGTCCCAAGTCCAAAATATAAGTCGTAACATGAAAATAAATGCTTAAAATTTAACCTTCAATTTACTGCAAAAATGCACTCAACAATACCATTTACCAGAAAATACTTGCAATAGATAAATGCTACAACTCTCAAAAATATTAACAAAGAAAAAAGCAAGAAAATCGAGCAAGAAAAAACCCTACAATTCGGATAATAAAAACCCTATACACTTTTGAACAACCGTGAGAGAAATACACGTAATATTCCCACACGAAGTAATGAAAAGAAATTTTCCAACAATAAATACAATAAAGATTAAACTCATTACATGACCGCAAATTAAGATAAGTCGAAAACGTTCCTTTATCATACAAAACCTCGTAAGCGCCAGTTCAAATACAATAGCATACTCGAAAGATAAAGAAGCGATGCAATGGATATTATTCTACAACCTTTTTCATGTCATGTACAACAGATAATACCTGTAAAACGTAACGTTTCTGATAACCGATCGTGTGCCTCATAAACATTGTCAATTTATTTAATAGTGATTATTTTTTTTCTTTCTTCAATTCTTATATAGACGTAAATGTTCGAGAATATTTTCAGAGCACACTTCCGAATATATTTTATATTAGTCATCAATATATACGAAAAAACTTTTTGCATGTTACCATTTTTATTTTTTTTTATATACATTTTTATAATTATTAATATTTTTTATTCGATGCCATATATTATTCAGCATCACATATTAACCTACTATTGCATGTATTTTACTATTTATTTATTTATTTATTTATTTTGAATTATTATTCTCGAAGCACAGCAAACCAAAATTTTTTTAGAAACATAGAGTTACCATAATATTTAAATTAATACGATATCAACATTTTTTTTTAGAAAATATTTTATTACGTATATGTCATTTTTAATATTAACATTTTTATATAAACAATAATAATTTTACTTTCAGCGTCGAACATGATGAAGAACTCATTCGATAAAATTTCAGGGGGGTGTTGTAACGGAAATCCCACCTTCACTCATTCTTCATCATCATCATCACGATCACTATATATATGTCATACGTACACTCTCGTCGCGAAGTGCTTTCCCCCTACTACTTTCGATCGTACATTGCTGTTGCTTCGCCATTTCATATTTCATTTTATAATGTATTTTTCATTCGTGCAATAAACCTCAAATTCAACACAAGTCTCAAGTTCTTTCGATCCTCGTTCTATGCGCCTCACATCAGTCTCCATTTACATGCCAATCGTATCGCATCTCATTATTGCTGCACAAGGAGGGGTGTAAGTGAAGAGAGGCGGCCGTAGAAATGAATACGGATGAAACATTACGTCTTTTTGGCGGTGGCGTAACTGCGTTTGGTGATTTCTACTTCTTTTGAACTGATAAATTAGAGGCTCACCGGTTCAGTGCGGGCAGCCGGCTCCTTTAGTGAATGCGCACGCAACGTGTGTTCGATATGGGTGAGAAATGCTGCGCTTGAAGTTTTAGTCCTCGACTACGTTTATTAGAGATTGGTTTTAAGTTCCACTCTGTAGGACGTATTGATTTTGCGAAGTTGAAAAATTCCAAAAATTGATACCCCATCTAGAATAATGAGAATAGACTAATTTTCTGATAACAAGGAAATGATAAGTTAAGATATACCGGACTTGTGATGCAAATAGATGAGCACTTCTTTGGAAGAGAACTTTTCATTGGAACCTGCACACCGAGTCGGGTTAGTAAGATCGGTACTTTTTATGAAGAAAGTTTGTTTCGAGTTCATTCTAAGAAAATGGTACTGCCTATGTGGAGAACTAGCGTCACACTTTTCCAAAAGCAGCAACTTGTTTTTAAATTTAAATACTCCTAAAATAAATCCGCTCGTTTTCTTTATCGAACCAACTTTGGGAGTATGAGAATCGGAAATAAGCCTTCAACCTGAACAGCCATAAAAAAATTGTGATTTCTGACTAATTGTTTTTTGATATTTTGTGCGAGGAACCTACATGCCAGCCATAACATATAGGTACTACCTACGTAATACCTACGCATATATTCTGAATACGTAACAAACTGTTCACTCCATGAAGGAAAATGACAAAAGCATTCTTCGACGTTGACAAAAATGTTTTAGAATTTTTCAAAGAACAAAGAGATTATGTTTTGAAGGAATTGACGACACAGAAATATGTAATTTATTTGGAATTTCCTGATTGTAAGTATAGGTATTCACGCTCACTTTTTACCTTAAAATTAACCTCACAAAAGGGTTAGGGGTGGTAATGATGAAAATTATCCGTTTCATGAGAAAAGAAAACGAGTATGTATGTGTCCTCCAAAAGTTTGTGTTCATGGTTCTGAGAAAACTACCTGGTGGATAGGGCTGAAATTTTTACGTGAGATCGTTCTCATATTGGAGTAGGTCTAAAAATGTTTTTTGCCTCTGGGTTAATTAGTTTCTGAGAAAACTGGAAAACAAAAAATTCCTGGAAAAGTTGTTTTTCCAAGATTCTGAGAAAATGAAAAAACGGATCAGTGTTACGCTAGAAAAAGAGTGATATGTTGGTGTTTTTACGTCTTTTTGACGTTAACACTTTTACTAAGTATTTATTTGTAGAGTACATCAAATAAATACTTACAAACTATAAAGATAAGCTTTTATAACTAAAATATAATTCCTAGGTATGCACACTCTTATGGTGGACCTTAACTTTCTTTGTTTTGTAAGACTTCGATTAAATTCAACGCAGTTATATTTTCATTTACAAGTAATAAAATCTCTGATAGAATAATATTGAATATCGAATATTAAGAATTGAAATTGAACTGAACAGAGGGTTCTTCAATGTATTAATTTTTATATTCTAATTTTTTATATGGTAAGTAATAGTGGGATTGGTTTACTACGATTAGTTGTTACTTGAAGGAAGGTGAATTATCATTTTACCTGCTGTGGGTAGATATTTCTAGGAAGCTACACATCTGTGTATCAATGAGGTCAAAGAACACAATTGTCTTTCATTTGAACGAATTATTTTTATCGAATTCGAACGGTACAATTTCCTGTTAATTTTGTTTCAACAAGAAGAAGAGTCAAAATCGTGTAATAATTTGAAAAATTAGTAAAATTATTACGACTGTGTAACATATAGTCGTACATTTAAAAAATATTCGTCCATATTCGTTACAGTCAGGCTGAAGTTTTCATGATACACTTTCCTTATGTTGATGCAAGTTTCTTAGAAGTTTGGTGTCTATTAATTCAGCAGTTTCCGAGAAAACTGGAGAAGAAAAATTTCTGAAAAAAATTTTGTGTTCCCAGTTTTGAGGAAACTACCAAACAAATAGGGCTGAAATTTTTACAAAAAATAGCTATTATGTGGGAGCAATATCGATATAAATATTGAGTAAACTGGGTTTTCTAGCGAAGCATTGCGGCGCTAGAGATTGTTTTCCCCATAAAATATGAAAAAAGTTCTATCCTATGAAATTCTGCATGCAATGGAAGCGTATTTTGAATCCCATTTCTCCATTCTGCTGAACCACTTGAAGCCATAGAATTTTCTTCAAATAGTAGGCAGCCTGATTTGTAGCGGAAAATCGTTGAAATTTTTCATCGAATGAAACACACTCATTTTGGGTTGATTTTTATTATTCGAAGAACTCGAATATTAATTAAATCGTAGCGGTGTAAAAATGTAATTTCGCTATTTCAAGCCCCCTCGATTTCAATAATTCCAACAGAGACAAGGCGCGAATTGCGAATGGAAAATATTTTAATGACGAAGGTTCGTTAACGCGCTGTATTGGTTGGTAATCATTTTCATTAAGAGCTATAATCCCAACATCCATCTTCTCTGCAGTGTTCGAAGACTTTAATTAATTTGTCAAGTATCCTCATTTTTGTGTGGGTATTTTTTTATTCGGAAACTACGTATACAGTGTCACTTCGTACAAGTGCCCTCAGATATTATTATATTTACATAAAAAGACAGAAATTGAAGAGAGTCATTGATTTTTTTCTTCTCTTTATGTGTTTTAAGAAGAAGAAGAAGAAGGGTTGGTACATACCTCCAATTTTTTTTTTTTTGTTTTACGTGATCTGAAGTATTCTCGTTTTATGTGACGATTCATTTAACTTTTATTTAAAAAAAATATATGTATGTATATGTATATATGTTTCGAGGCTTTATGAAGAGATGAATTCAAGTTTTTAAGTTACAGAAAAAGGCTAGAAGTACTTAACTATGGTTGAGTAAAAGCTAGTGGTAGGCTCACTGGCCAAACTTGTCTCTCTAAGGGCTATCAGTTTGAGATCCGGTATCTTCGGTAATCATGGGAATTCCTAAATGAAGAGTCAGATGATGAAAGAGGCGACAATGAAGTTTCGATATGGTAGGCTATCAGAAGGAAAGTTTATCTTAAATGGTAATCATGATCAATATTGTCTTCTCCTCTTTTCAAATAAATATTATTACATATGTATAATGCGTCACAAATTGAGGAATTTCTCATTTTGAGATGATTATTTATAGGCTAGGTGTTGGGTGGTTATGGTTTACCTCTTCATTTGATCGTCATTCTGTAGTTTGAGTGAACCATTCCCATCATTTCTACAGGTAGGTACACAAAAACAAAAAAAAGGGCCTTTTGATGGTCTGTCTAATTATAGTCATACATGATGACAAATCAACTTGCTGTTTTGTTGATGGGTAATGGTGATTTTATTATGTATGATTGTTCCGTCACCATTTTGCAGACAATTTAGTTTGTCCAAAAAAACGTTGTCAAACAAAATATAGACGACTATTATTTACAGTTATGAGAATACTAGCCGCTTATATTATACCTGTTCTCACGGACAAACACCACCAGATATGCTGACAATATAAAGTCATTATATTTGGCGGATGTTCCAATGTCACGCCACCTATTTTAGATCAGCCATTTTAGAATATAACAGTGAAATTATAGACAGTGTGTTCTCTTCAAATGAAGACGAATTCATTCCTGTTACTATTCTCAATCAGTAAAGTTAGGGTGTCTACACTAGACGATTGTAGATCATTAGGTTTCACTAAGAAATAAGATAGAATTAGACTTAAAGTAAAAAAGAATAGTTGAATATTTAAAGAGTGCATATTTTCGCGGTTATTATTTTAAAAGATTAATAAAAAGATAATAGAGAAATTTTCTCTATTTGATTAAGGTTTTTCTAAACTTTAGAAAACACTCAGTGCAATGATATCGTGGGAATTGGCTTCCAAATTTTAGTAGTTCATCATAGTATGTACTTTAAAAAACATTATTACTATAGTCAGTTTCAAATAAGAACAACATGACGTCATAGAGACGTTCAAAATTCATAATGATGTAAAGCGCAAAAACATAATTATTTCTGCATAACATTTTTTTGATGCAGCCTTCGTTGAATAGAGTGAATCTTTATCCTTGCCTTTCCCTTTTGGTCAATCTGCTCGGATGACGTTGCGTCTTTCTCATTTGGTATGGACTAAATATATATAATTTTGGCCTATAATTAATTATGCCTACCTATTTACTTATGCTTTTTTTGAAAAATTTATTAAAATAACTCCTTCAACATGGATTATAGGCCACATGTTTAAATAACATATTTTATTCGTCGTATCGAGTACTATACATCAAATTTCCATAGATTCTCAATTTTATGCGGATTAGCGAAAGAAGTTGTATGTGCAAGAGCATTTCAAAACTACTCCTACCAAAAGATGGTATGCAACTTCGTATGCATACGTCTACGCAAAATGTAGAGTAGTGATTTCTTTTCCATAGTCATTTTATTACAGTTGTTTTATTAAATGCCTACAACCAATAACCTATGTTTTGCAGTCGATATTCAGTATACATATTCATAGATTTACCTGAGAACTAGCCAATCTGGAGACGTAGTTTGCTGTATTAGGTGAATCAATTACAGATACAGTAAAATTTGTTTGTTCGCCATTGATACTGTTCTTATCCCTTTCCAATTGAAACATCGCACCGCATTTTCTTTTTGTCCCAACTCCCATCTTTCTAGCCTCAGGCTTTTTTCATAACATCTGAAATATAAAACTGTGTGTTAAATTTGTCGTCTATTTGTATCCTTCAATGGTTATTTATTGTCTTTTTTTTTTTTTTTTTAAATCGTTTTCTCTACGAAATGTATTTAAATTTTTAGGCCTGATAGATAGGTACTAAATTTACACATAAAAAATCGATGAAGACCAAAAGTGTGTATTTTTTGAAAAATTCATTAATTTTTTTTTTTTTGAAGAGCTAAAATATTTACTATAAACAAATTGAAAATGCTAGTGTGTAGTTACTCCTTTATTTTATGATTATACTGAATTTGATGAGAAAAGTCGCCTTAAAGAAACAGGTGTATGTATGTGTTTTTTATTTTGAGGAAAATTCTGATTTCCGTAGGAGGACAGTGAAGGCAATTTAAACAGTCAGCTCCTTAATTTTCTCGAATTCATGGCTTGAGAATATTCAGTGTTCAGGCCCCAAGTGTTTAAGCATAAATTTTATAAATATAGTTTCAATTACGATTCAGTATGTGACTTATCCGCCTTGATTTCAGGTAACTGCAATACCGCTTTAGGAATGGAAGAAGGACGAATACCAGATGCTTCCATTACTGCCAGCTCTTCGTACGAACCAAAATCAGTCGGACCGCAAAATGCAAGGTAAGTTTTTAACTGTTTTGAGACATTCCTTTATACAAGTAACAATGCGACCATTTTTTTTTTTTTTTTTTTCATAGAAAAGAAAGTTTATTACTTTGGGGTTTTCGTATATTAGGAAGATGGCTAGAGAATTGTATGGAAATCGAATAGTTGTCGTTGCTAAAGTTGATGCTAAGTACTTTTTCTAACCACCCGTCATCTCTTAAACCTTACTTTACTGTTATTTTCAAAATTTTTATGACTAAAGGTTGATCCACCAAAAATATTGCGACGCCCCAAAGGTAGTCACCATATTAGTTTAAGTAAAAATAAAAAATATCTGAAATATCAAAGATGCCTATAAATAAAATAAGACAGCCCAAGAATATAGATCTTAAGAATCAAGGTACCTTGGATTTAGGATGGGAAGGACATGAAAACTTAGTATTCCATATACCACTATGAACATTAGGTCAAGTCATATTGACCCTACACAACTCCTCCTGAGTTATTATTAAAAGCCTAACAATCTGGGAGGCGATATTTAGACAATATAGTTTATTATAATACATGATATAACGAGTATCAATTAGGCTTGATCTTACTAGATGGTGTTGAATGTCCGCTGCGATGTATTATGAAACCATACCATGTCAAAATGTAAGATTAATGATCACTCCGTTGTTTCTCCAATTGATGTTTTTATTGACGATCTTGTAGGATGTTTACTTTAAAAAGAACTAAGTATCACAGAAACAACTAACCCGAATCATAAGAACTTTTATTTTATTTTCTTGTTTCATTTTATTATAATGACGTGAATAAAAAAACGTCTACTTTAGTTTGCCAGTTCAAAACGGATTGACTTCCCCAACTTACACATCAGCTAGATATTGTCTGATCTTATTTCAGATTTAACTGGGGAAGTCTGCTAATAGTGTTACACGTTTGTTGAGCTCCGTATTTATATTCAACAATCTGTTTTATTTTATTTTAATCATTGAATTGGTTGAAAGTAGGAAAACGTATATGTAAATAGGAAAGAGACTAAATAATACAGAGCTCAACCTATTACTATATTTTTATTTTTATTTATTGTGGGAAAAGTACCTCACAATATTATTTCCAGCAAAAATTTATCATATAAAATTTCCATATGCACACATTACCTCTTTTCTCCCATTTTTGACTCCTTTTCTGTCTTCTTTTAGGTATTTGTTCTCTCGTTGGTGTTACATCGTCTTTCAAACTTTTATGTTATTGTTTTGCCAGTTTACCACCCGTGTGTAACGTGTCTAAAAAAATTATAATTTAAAAATACGAGCAAAGCATACTCCCTAGTGACAGGTTTATGAATGTTGACAGCAGAATTAAGTTGATCACATTAGCTTCTGTTTTCAATTCAATACAAACACCAATGGCTTAAATGCAAGATTAAAAAGACGTTGTTGGAACACTACTTGATGATAAGTTCTAAGTACAAGCAAATTTATCTGTTTTAATTGATTTTTAAAACTACAAATTATGTAGGTCCCTACATATACATATAGAATTGCTAAAAATCAAATGAAATCATCAGATTGTTTTAAATAAGGTAGGTAGTACAATTTTGCATTAGGTTAAATGAGAAACTTATGAAAACTCTTGTAGAGCCTTGAGAGGACTTCAGCTTGAAGATTAGGTGTAGAGTGCATACATTCTGTGACATATTTGACATCTCCATCATTTTGCGTTTGTTTTCTTTTTAGGTGTGTTGATGGTTGTCTGCTAAATGTAGCCCCTCATACACTCTCATCCTATAGGACTAGAGCTGTATAGATACAAGTACGGCAATTCGCCATTTTGTGTTCCGCAGGTTGAATCACATAATCCAGACAGAATTTCAGCTATATCAGGAGAACGAAATGTAAAATTTCAGTTCAGAATTCTTAGCAAACATATGTTTGTGAATCAGCCAAATTTCAGCTCTCTTCAAATAACGGTTCTCTCGTAATAGCGTTCGATACCTTTGATTGTATTGGCTGTTCCCATAAGATTATGTATGATAAGAGGCTTGTTTCTTTACAAGCGCTTGTGATCAGCAAAGAGGATCTATTTTCAGGTGTATCCAGTTGTATCCGTAAATATAGGACAGACAAAAAGTACTCGAGAGAATAAAATAAAAACTTCTGACAGTTTAAGCTTTTTTGTTTTTAATATAATAAAAAATCTGGCTAATCCACTCTGAAACATACAATGTGAAAATAAAGCAAAAAAACAATAATGAAAAAATAAAATCACCAAAAGAGTTTCAGTACCACAAGGATTTGAACACGGGTTGCGGAGGTGACAGTTCAGTTCATTACCAAGTAGCGACCGAGAAGCTTGCAAATTTATTGATTTAAACATAACTACATACAACACCGCCCTGAAAACACCTATTATAACCCAGTGGTGTTGATTTTTTTAAATTGGTTTTTTCAAGGTTCGATTTTATTGATTATCAATGATTGCAAAAAAACTGACATCACTATTATAACCTTTGATAACTCGAATAAAAATATCCTCTTTGACTGAAAGTAGACGCTTCCTTTATCTTTTGTACATCAGTCTATTAGGTGAAAATAGATTATATAAACGAAACAATTAAAATATCTATGAGTTAAACTACCAATTTTGGATAACTCCCAGCTGAGGGTCAAAAATTTTCAAGGTGATGTGTAGTAGTTGTAAAAATTACTATACGGTGTACAATATATGGGCATCAAACTAGATGGTATTTTCAACATTTTTCATATGTAAAGTTTTTTTATAACAATCATCAGCTCTATGATGCTCGATTTAGAAAAACAAATTTGGTTTGAAATTTTTAAAATCCAAAATTGAGGTAACTAGGTACCATTATTAATGCTATTTTTAGTTTTATATCGATAGTTAGTAGCCCATAGATCATATTTCATTAGATTAATTTTTTCCTCATGCAATACTTTTGAGGTGGAGTTACTTCACGAATGAAAAAAAGCCTTATTTACGAGGTACCTAAAATAGTAATTTTCCCAGTCATCTATTCGAAAGGCATATTTAGAAGTATAATTGAATCTATTCCACCACATTCTAAACTTCAGATTCATAAAAATGTTGACCCACAACTGATTTGACGACAGCTGATTCTTGATTTTTTCAACATAAATTCTTTTGGTATGCTGTATTTCTGGACTGGATGATTTAAGAAATGTGTGACCAAGGCTGTATTTGTACATAGAATTATTATGCTTTTGTAAATTTGTTTGTAGCTCAATTGACCTACATTTGGTAGTGTCCCCTTAATGCGGGTCAAGGCACTACACTTTGAGTACTCGTCACTCATAGTGGATGGGAATAAAAGTAATTTAAATAAAAGGTAGGGGTTGCCCAATACTTCTATTTTATTGTTACATTCTAAAAAATATCATTCCATTTATTTTTCTCCGATATATGGCTGAGAGAAAAAACTGATCGAAAAATGGTAGTTTGAGTACTTAAAATTAATGAAAGTATGTAAATTTCTCAAATTTAAAACACTAACAGTGAATTCACTCATGAGCTGTGGAGTTCAAAATGGTATATTGCCGGACTCGTATCTGCAGGGCTTTAGTTGAACGCACCTAGTCCTACAAAAACTGTGAATCTTGTCATTTAAATTTCTCACGTTTAAACTTCATTGTAGATACCGTGATTTATTAGTGCTGATGTGTCTGTAAAAAAAAAAAAAGGAACATTAGGTAGGGCTTTGTAAATGAAATGAAGAATTCAATAAAGAAAATGAAAAATTCAATGAAACATGCAATTCGTTTTGATAACATAAGGGTCTGTTACCATAACCTACCATAACCTGCCATAACCTACAATAGCAACCTAAATACAGGAAAATTCTCAAGGTTACCGTAACGATAAGTTGATAACGGTAACGAATGGTTGCATAATAACTTAGCATTAGGCACCTACTTACCTACAATCTGCTCTGACGGATCTTTCCTGCGTTTTCCAGCACTGCTGAGGGTACAGATAGTCTTCAGTCGAATGACCTCAGATTTTCATATTGCAGTCTACAGTCACGTCTTCCTTGAGCACTTTCTTCTTCGCTGTGTTGCTATCTCACCTTCAGACAATTTCAATAAAACCCGAATGGTAAAATTTTCTTAAATCTGTGGTTGTTGGGCGTACGAACGCGTGCGTTGCCCGTGAAGAGCAAAAGAAACATTTTATCTGTTCGACATTTTGAAGGAAATAACGACTAGGTACTTGAAATTTAAATAGGTATTCGATGGTATACGAAAAGTCGAAAAACTGAAATAGGTTTTGTTCTAGACAATGAAGCAGTAATGAGTTTTCGAGAGAGGGTCTATGTGTGTGTGAGAGAGAGAGAGAGAGAAAGTGAGTGCGAGTATGAGTGAGAGAATATCGATCCGTGAACTTTTTATTTCCGAGTAAACCGAAAAACCAGCCATATTATACGAAATTGAAAGAAAATGGCAAACGTTTCGCTTCTCTCAAATATATAATAATGTTTTACGTATTCGCTGAGAGAATGAAAATTTCTTCGTTTTTCTTCTTTTTTTATTCATTTATTTTATTTTTGTTTTTTTTCTTCCTTTCTTCTATCCACCATAATTATTGCGAAATTTGATCGATGGCTGCTCCATATTTTCGCTAGCCGGTAGGTAATTAAGGTCCGTTCGAAAAGTGGAGAGTGTTTTGAGAAAAAGAAAAAGTCGACCGAAATTCGTTAGATATCTGCTAATTTATCTTTGAGCGAGACTTTGGCTGGTAGCTAGAAAGAAAAAAGAAAGGAAAAGAAGTGGTGGGGGAGAAAAAAAGAAGGTAAATTGTTTAAGCGCTCGAACCCTTTTCTACATTCTGAAAATGAAAGCCGAAACAATGAGGTGGCTGCGTAAAAGAAAAGGGTGTAAATTACAAAAGAAGACCTAAATGTTCTCATTGAAAACGTACAGACGCTCGTATTCGGGGCGAAAGATCATTAGCTACAGGTTTAATTGAAAAGTTTTGCTTCAATCGAGCTAATTTATTAATTTAATTTGTGGAAGATGATCGATGGCTGGCGCGAAGTTGAATGGTACTTATGGCTCATTTAACGTCGAGTTTGGTGAAATTATGTGATAATATTCTGGTGAAAAGGAAATTCGAAATGGCTTTCGGTTCGACGATTTGGCTCAGTGAGGTCCTGCGATAATTTCAGTAACAATTTAGCCGCACTGAACGAAGTCGATGAACAGCAGATGATTCATCAGTGGCGGATCTGGGATCTTCTGTGGGAAAAAGCCAAATCATAATTTTACTTTTTGGCTCTCCGGTAATCCATATTCCGTACCGCTTGGCCCCTCCCACTCATATCGAATATCTACTACGATAACGTAGAAAAGTCGAGCACTGAATGTTTTTTCGACTAGGGGGCCACGCCGTAGTGTGAACACTTGATGAGATTTTGGACAAAAGTCAAAATAAAGTCAAATATAGGTGTAGGTATTATATAAAATTACTTTTTTGAATAAATCAAAACCACTGGAAACTATAAACATGAAATATCATCAAAATTACAAAGGTAGTGCGATAGGTTAGGTAAAAATGAATTTTTGAAAATACAATAAAACTCCTCCCACCAAAGTCCCCTACACTAAACAGCCACGTTACTACCATGAACACAGTTGGAAATATAGGAGGTAACTGGAGTTGAAAGAAAAGCACCTTCTTAAAAGATAACTTACTGATAACAACAAAACCCGATTTCAGCGCCCCTAGGTGTTAGTAGAAGAATTACATCACATTTCGTTGTGTCAGTGCCTTCAATGAAAACCATAAAAAATACCCAATAAAACTTTATATTTTCGAATTCAGAAGAACAGATACTGGTCGGGGAGACTCAGGTACCATGAAATACTTTTCTCCTTTTTGTCTCTGGTGTGAGCTGGCATTGAGGTAGAAATTTGGGACCAATAAATTTAAAAAAAACAAATCTTCATCTACAAAACAAATCAAAATGAAATAATTAACGTGTGATAGTTTTTTTTTAATTCCATCTTAAAGTGGGTAACCTTTTTTGTTCCATGGTACACTACCTCAGTGTACCATAGAATTGAGGGAGGTGAACCGTCGTACATGTTGAATACCATAATAAAAAAAATTTTTAAACCAAAAAATTTAATTTATTTAGGTAATCTAATACAATATGAAGTGCACTGCATCTAAAAGTAATTATATTCAGATAACAGACGATATCCGCTATTTTAATTGTAATAATATAATTATCATTATGAAAACTAATTGTTTTTCAATTGTGACATTTTCCTCATAAATTTTCTAATTTAAGACATCTTTCACAGTATCCTAAACTTTCTCAAGACCAAATGTTTCATGTTTTTGCGCAGTTTTAATTAGGAAAATTATTTGAAAAAAATTGAAAGGTATTTTTAGCATGTTCCATGGTACACCAGAAAATTAGGTTCAACTTCTTACTAGAAATTAACATTATATTTAATCTAAGTTTTGAGTATTGATAACTCCGAATAATTAATTACTGACTATTAAATATCTTTGAAACACATACAAAAATTTAAATGCTCAACTTCTCTCTCATTGGTCACACTTTTTGTGAGTTGTCAAAATTTTTTTTCTCGTATAATTTTGATAAATATTGCAATAACTTTTTAACAACAAACTGGATAACAATAGTGAACAAATTAAATATTTGTCAGGTGTATAATGCATAAGTAATGCCATGGGACCAGTTTATCCACAATTTAAAAGGATTCAGTTTTATCCATGATACACTTGTTCCATGGTACCCTGGTCTCCCCTACCAAAGTATATGAATGTAGGGCCATACAGAGGAAATTTGATCGAGGAGAAAAAAAATTTATGAGCTTCCTAAACAATTGAAAATTTCATCTATGATCAGTTGCAGCATCAAAGATTTATCTGTGGGAGGGGTTTTATGATACTGAAGAAGAATATGCGAGTGGAGTGAGAGCAAAAAAACTTTTTTAGGGTTTTTCTGTAGATTTTTCATGAAAATCTACTTATTTTCCTCTTTTTCTGAGGATGCCAGGCTCCTAAAAATCCCGAGCCTGGGGGAATCTCCCTTCCCAATATTGACAGGCCTGTATGAATCATAATTCATTTGAGTCATGGGAGTCATAGAATATGTTTTCCACACCCCTCACCCCGATCAAAAGGATGAAATTACACTTATGAAGAAATCAATCAGACTACAACTGTGCTTTAAAATGTTATGAACTGTTCTGAATATGAATACTAATACCATCAGTGGTGTTCTAAACAGTGGAATAGCGTGAAAAATTCGGTTGGGAAGACAATTAAATTTTTTTAATTAGATTTATTATCTATATAATATACACACTCCTGTAGCTTACAGAAAACAAACAAATTTTATTTTGAATGTGATGCCATTTAGGTTTATAGCCTGATTCATACTTGACTAGTTTACTAGCTACTAGTCAGATACTTTAGGCATTATTCTGTTAACAGTAGAAGTCACTATTTCATTTGAGTCATTTGAAGTCAAGTTTAACTTGGCGGACAGTCTTGTAAGAATCTCATTAGAATCTCGTATGGAAGACTGCCAAGTTTGAGTTGATTTTAAATGGTTGAAACGTCGTAGTGAATTCAACTGTTACCAGAATAGTACTCGCTAGTGGCATAAAAACTAACCAAGAAAACTAACCAAGTGCGAATCAAGCCTATGTTACACGAGCAGACAGTAAGTGTTTCGTAGTAAAATGGCGAGTGACACGAACTCTGTTGTATTTTATTGTATTATTTTGACTGCCACAATATGAGAATCGAGTAGTAGAATTTCGTACTGTGAATTTTACCGGGCAACATTTAATGCTCGTGTGACAGGCCTTACAACTGTTAAAGGAAATGAAATTGAAATGAATGTAGAAAGGAAAGAGAAAAGTGAAAACATGAAGAACGGGTTTTTGCATTCTACTACATCATCACCTCTGTGTGTGAAGGAGGTATAGATGTTCTTTCTCTTCACCACACGCACCCAAGGCCAGTAACCTACAAGGAAACAATTTAAAATTTTTCTAACCTGGCTTTACAAAGAGGGACAAAAAAAAAAAAAAAAAACACGTGCCCACTGCTTTTTTACGCATGAACTGGATTTTGTTGGAGACAGTTTGGAAATACTTCTACTTTGGTTTTACAACTCGTATAGATGTCGATAGAAGTGCATTATTTATGGTGAAAGTCAATATTAAAAGGATGTTATAATATAGACAATAGCTGCTCTATGTTGTTTTCATAACTATTTTTCAGGTTGTTCCTTTTCCGTTTCATTTTTTTTATTTTCTCGCTTATTTAGAATTTATTTGGGCAGTTACCGTCTACCTCGTCTTTTCTGACACTACACCACTGGTTCCAAGTATAAAAATTTAACATTTCCATCAAAAAACTTTTCTCAAATTTCACTATAAATTAATGTTTCCATCAAATCTGCATTTTTAACGTGACAAGGTCCTTTAAAAAAATGAACATAGACCTTGAAGTTGCAGTTTTTTACAGACAAAATTCTTAGGTTCTAGAATGTATGCAGAACTAAAAACAATCGCATTTTCAGGATATTTTCTGTCTAACTATTATTAAGAGAATCACTTTTTCCTTGGCAACGCAGTGAAAGGAGAACAAAAAGCTTCAAACGTTTTCTTCTAAAATATATAATTTCACTAAATTTGGTAAGTTGGTTTCGATGAGTAAATAAGCCTAAATAAAATAACTCCGACGAACAGACACGAAATCTCTTCGATGCTGACCTCTCAACCGAAATTAATGACACTCTTTTGCCCATCACATTGGCAGTTAATGGCGAAGATAACATAATATATGATAACTTTTGTGGTGACCGAAATTTATTTCTAGAACATTAGTCAACACTGAACAAGTCTATTATGTTCCAATTTTTTTGGCAATCAGTCAGTTGTTTGATCCCCTTGATTCCCTTCCTTTCGCTACTGTAGGTAGTAGTTACGCATTTCTTGTAGCATCAAAACCAAAAATATGATCGACTGTGTTAGACTGATGAAAAACTTGAAAAAAAAAAAAGTAAATAAGTTTAGGTTAAAAAGGAATTTTTAAAAGATAAGTTTTTATATATATATATATTTTTTTGGCTTTCGCTTCAGGCTAAATAAACATTATTTTGTTGCGGAATGTTGGCTGCAGTGTTGGTATATTTTAAAACCTAGTAATGAGTATAATAAAGCTTATAATAAGTTGAGGTTTGGGCTTATAACCAAAACATTTTTGGGGTTATTGGTTGCTGAGAACCAATTAAACCTATATTGGTTTCTGGTTACTGGTTATTGGTTAAAAGTGTAATTATTTGGTTACTAGTTATTGTTTTGGTTAACCAAAACAACTTTTGTGGTTATTGGTTGTGGTTACTGGTTATTGGTTAAGACAAAATTTGGGGTAAAATATACAAAACAAATTTTCTCGAAGTCAATATATCTATAATTAATAATTTTTTTGGAAATAATTAGTAATTTTTGAAATTAATAATCAATAATATTGATATTTCATGAAAATCGATAAAAACTCATTCTTTCTGCTCATCGTTCTGGTTAAAGGTTTCAGCATTTTATGGGAATTGGTTATTGATTATTGGTTAGGTGAAAGTTTTTTGTTTTGGTTATCAGTTCCCAAATCAATGTTGTCAATTTGATTTGGTTCTTAGGGGTTATTGTTCTGGTTATGGTTGTTGTAACGAGAATATTGGTTATAAAATAATTAAATACTCGTAAATGTTAAAAGGTTGTATTGAACAAGATATAAAACAGTAAAATACTAAAAAGTAATTTACGTAAGAATAATAAGTTTAATAAAAAAAGAAGGTGATGAGATAAAATGTACATGGTTACATGAGTTTTTATAGTTAGAAGTTTTGGGAGGAGAATATGGCGATTTCTTGGAGAGTGGAAATGGTAGTGATATGATTGGAGAGTTATGACAATACAAGTTTAGATATTGTCCAATAGGAGTTTAAGGAAATGACATAAATGGTGATTTTGGGTATTTGAATATCTGCAGAATGGTTTTATAGAAAAGAGTTGTTATGAAAAGTGTATTTATGTTTGTTTATAAACATTGAAAGTAGAATAAATGAGTCAGTAAAGGCAAGTGAAGACTTGTTTACATGACGTCAATATAATGAGAATTGTTTTAGGTGATTGATATATATGTGAAATATATATATAAGAGAGAGATATTATGAATGATACGAAATTATCATTACATAATAATGCTGGGGTATTTTGAAATTCATTGTTTTAGATAAAACATGAATTTGAATGAAATGAAAGTAACAGTGGAAGGATATGGGAATACGGAACATAATAAATATACAAATATATAAAATTCATAAAATTTCGTAAATAGCATAAAATACATGATATTCATTAAATTTCCAAGTTTTAGAAATAACACGTTTGTAACGATGTATAAATGTTTTTCATAATATAAATATTCATTGACAATATATATAAATTTAACATTATTATTTTTCTTCATTTGATTACAATTTCTTCATCTAAGCTTTGAGCTTTTGTTTTTATAGGGCTTGTTAATTCATTTAGTAACTGAGTTACATGTTGACTTTTTATTGGTTGTTTAATATAATTGAAAAATAGATATGATAAAATTATTATAATAATAGTATTTAAACTTGACCATATTAATACAAATAGTTGGATTAAAGTTAAAGAACTATTCTCATTGAATTTATGATATTTCATTTCTAAATTATCGAGTTTATATTGGAGTTTGTTGGTTGAGGTTATAGGTGAGAAATGTGGAACATATATGGTCCAGTTGGGGTTATAAGCATTGATGCTTGGTAATGCTATAGTATTTCTAATGTTGGAATCTACGATTACGTTGTATTTCGTCCATAATAAAGGAATATGATGTTCAATGGTTACATCATTGGACATATCCAGGTGGCAAGGAAATCCTGGAGGGATGATAACCTCTGAATATCCGTTGGTGTCTTTATTTAAGACTTTGATATGACAGGGTACTGTCAATAGGATGGTTCCTGGAAGATTATTGTCGATATTTATGATATTAATTTCATTTGAAACTATATCATACATAGAAAGTGAATTGTGATTAGTGATGGCAAATTTATTTTGGGAAAATTGGTGTACTAAGATTTTCTTGTTATTAGTTTTGCATCTGAAAATACATGATTTTATAAGTTCTTCATAGGGTTTTTTAAGGAATAAGGTTTTAGCACATGAAGAAACTTTATCTGAACCTCTGTTATCTGGGAGATAGCATAGGGGTTTTTCTGGGTTACAGTAATGTAAATCTGTTCCTGAGATATATCGTACTGAATTATCTTCTGAATTATGGATAATAATAGAAGGTTCTTGATCCCATGAGCATAGATTGTCATCGTGAGACCTGAAGGTTAGGGGAATGAAATTATATGCTGAAAAATTAGCATTAAGTTGTTTGACGGGAACTTTAAGTTCAATTTCTAGATTATCATTGTGAACATGACAATTGATAAGATCTAGATGATAATAGTTGAGATAATCGTGTTCGGGAATGGTAAGTTCCATGTTGTTTTTCAACAAAAGGGGTTTGAGTTTACGTAGATCTTCTTGAAGTGTATCAGTTGATACAATTGAGGATGGTAAGTTGTGATCTTTACATGCATTAAGCACGTAGCTTATCTTCATGGAATGTTGAAGGTAAGAATTATAGTACATTTGTACTGAATTTTCATAATTGGTAACTTCACCAATAATATAACTTTCTTCGTTGAAGTGACTTAGAGTATTTTCTAGATATTTCTTTGCATGAAAGAAATCGTCGTAAAAATATTGAAAGTTTTCTGTGAAGGATTTTAAATTTTTAGTGATGTTAAGTAGGGTTGAATGATCTTAATTCGTCCCAATTGCAATTGTCTTTGTATTTAGTATAAACATGCGTTCGTATGAATTCTGCTGAATCTGTTAGGTTTAATTGTACTGTATACAGAATTGGTATGGTTTGCTGATATATGTGAATATGTTCGTATTCTTCGAAATAGGCTCCTGTTGAAGCGGTAATAGATGTGTTAACGGGTCTATTTGCTTTTATGCTGATTGATAGTTGAATTGATAGAAGAGTCAAAAGTATCGAAAAGAAACGGTATCTGCAACATACAAAAATTGAAAAATGTGAACGGTTTGCAGAAATTAAAGTAACGTAATTAAATTATAGGAATTATGTTCGATGGTCTATACCAAAATTTGAAAAAGTCACGTATTGCTGATTTAGGGTGATGTCACTAATTTGATCGTGTGTGATCTAATTGTGAAAAGGGGAATATAGTATGGATATTTAATGATATGGAATTGAACTAATAATTCAGTTCGTCTTCAGCTTTAGTTTTGTGTCTTAGTCGAAATAATTTTTCGTGATTTTCGTGTGCTTTATTGGTGTATTATTGTTCGTGTTTTTCGTGGATTTAACGAATATTATTTTCGTGTTTTTCCGGAGAGAAAATATATTCGCGAAATCGTGGAATCTTTTTTCGAAAAGAAAACTTAAAGCAAAATAATTTTTTATTTTTTGCAATTTTTATTTTCTCGTGTTGCGATTGGAAAATGTTTGATAAAATTTATTTTTTCATTTCCAATTTTTGTGCGTAATTTGCTTTTTGCTTATGAAACCTGTTGGGTTGTGTAAGTCTGAAATACAGTTTACAGATGTGGTAAGTCGATACGATCATATTCGAAAAATGGAGTCAATCCAAAAGGGGTTAAAGAAATTGCGTTTGGATTTGAGAGGAAAAATGCTATCGAAAACTGAATGTAGGTATCCTGAAAAATCATTCGACAAAAAGGTTCAAAACCTTGTTGAGATGAGGGGTGCTAGAAGTGTTTTGGATAGTCGAATTTTTCTGAGAAGTGGTGTTGCACTCGCTGATGAGACTGTTACGTTTGATGACGTAACGCTCGATCTGATATCAGCTTGGATAGGGTTTCGTTACTATCGCCGAGCCTTTTCTGTAATACACAGACAGGTGTGGACGATGGTGAATTACATCACTCATCCGAACCAACCTTCATGGCAAGAGAGCCAGAAGATGAGGTGGGGTCATACTGATCATGTGAACTTTTGTTCAATCAGATGGATGCATCTCTGCGATCTTACGGTGTGCGATGAGGCTGTGGTGTTTGTCTGTGGTTTGTTGTTGTCGCTTGCTCCATACATTCCTAATGGGGTAGAGCTGAAAATTGGTGGCTCTTTTGCTTTATCCAAAGCAGAGGAGCTAACTCCTGAGTGTGCTGTTCCTCTATCATTTTTGACAGGGGTGTTAGCTTCGTTGCTGATGATACAGCATGAGACTAACAAAATTGTGGAGTGTCGGTTCCTACATCTGCGACATGTGGATGTTATTCACATGACTCGAGATGGGAATCTCCATCGGTTGTGTGAATACATTAGGGAAAAATGGGAATCTACAGTGGAGATAACACCTGCTTCCAATTTCGTAATATTCAAACGAATATTGCGACCGGGTTATATGATTGGTCTTGCCAAAATACGTGAGCGGGTAGTTATACCACATGTCGATACCAGATATCTTTATGTGTTCACAGGGGCTACACAATTGAAAGAGGAGTTAAGTGCTCTATGTTACAGTGATGTAGACTATGTTCCTATCACTAGACGTGAGAAGGATAATAAGTCTATTCAGGTGGATGTCTCGAATATGAAGAAGGATCCTTGCGACAAAATACTTTCGGCTAGTCCGAATTTCTTCTTCTGTGAGGGACAATACTCGAGTTGAGTTGACTCGCGTTGATACGCTGAATACGTGTGGTGAGGCAATGCGTACTGAACAACATTCGACAAATGCCAGCATTGTTAAGGTTGTTGCTTGCGCAAACAAATCCTTGAATCGTGCCACAACTCCTGAAATGTATCCGACTTCCGACACTGAAGAAACTAGCAGGGAGAAAAATGAGGAATTCGCTAGATGGGTCAAAAAAATTAAGAAAGCAAATCCAGGATGATAAAACAAGGAGGGTTTCTCCTGGGAATGTTCTAACAAGGAGGGCTACTCCGGTGCCTATTCCATCTCTGCCTTATGTATTTTCTGGAAGAGATCGGGATGCTTCGAGAGAAGACTCTGAACATCGTGGTAGAATATTCATTCCTATACGTCCGATGAAGTCCTCGATGGCCAGACGTGGAGGTCGTCGTCCATACAAGAATGTTTGAATTTCGAACTTCAGTGAGAACAGTTGGTGAGTAAAATTATTAATTATTAATTAACATCTTAGAATATAATTTTTTCTTATTCACAATTTGATAAATTTCATTTTCTTCATTTTATTTGATATGTGTGCACACTTTTTTATTAACATTTAATTTTCATAATTCTTCATATATAATTTTTATCTGCTCTTTTTTTCTTAAATTTAATTGATGTTCCTTTCATATTTGTTTCCCTTGGTTTGAAATAATTGGATGTTGATGGTTGAAGATATGTTCTGCGTGATTGGAGTTTTTTTGAATTTTGCATATTCTCGATGTGTTGTATGAGGATTGGAAGGATAATTTATGTTTTTACAAGGTAAAATATTTTGGAGTGAGTATAATGATAATATGTATAGAAATATGTATGTGGATAAAATATGTATATGTACATGGATAAAATATGGATAAAATATATACAGGGGTTTAAGGTATATATATGGATAGCATAAACGTAAAGATTTTTTTAGCCTATGGGGTTTTTTCTAGGTCTACCTGATTTACGTTTCATGGCTTTTTCTATATTAGATTTTGCATCTTCGTTATTTTCTTCTTCTGATACGTCTTCTAATGTGGGTTTTTCGTAAGATTTTTTATCCTCGGGAATTTTAATATCTTCAAGTTTGGAATGTATTTTAATTTCTGGAGGGATAATATCTTCGTTGGTATTGTCTTGTCTTTGGTAGTAGGGAATTAATCTTCTGACATGAAGATTTTCTTCTGTCGGTGGTAGATTTTTGTTCGTATACTGTATTGTATAGTTAAGATCTGAATTTTTCTTCATTATCCTGAATGGTCCTTTGAACTTGAATTTGTTCTTCGCAACGTTTCTACTTTGTCGAATTAAAACTAGGTCATTAATTTTAAATTCTCGAACTACTTTGTTTTTGTTGTAGTTGCGGGAATTTATATCTGCTGCTTTCTGTTTTAATTCTGCAATGTTATTTTTAGTAGTCTGCATATTATCTAGAATGTTTTGACATTTGGTCATTGGCTTTGTTGTTGGTATCGCGTATTTGTTTTCTATCGTTGTTCGTGGATTATATCCGTGAAGAAAGAAATATGGAGAGACATTGTTGAGGTAGTGTATGGGTGATGTATTATACGCATACACGACATTGAAGAGTGTGTCAATCCATTCTTCTTCTGTTTTTGGATTATACTTCGTTAAGCATTTTTTTATTATGTTATTAGTTCGTTCAACTAGTCCTTGTGTTTGTGGAGTATATGCTGATGAGTTTATTATTTTGATGTTGTTTTCTTTGCAGAAATTATGTACGAGGTCGTTCCTAAAATGTCTGCCATTGTCACACGATATTATTTTAGGTTTTCCGTGTGTCGTCATAATTTTTTTAATAAATTTGATGACACTTTGAGTGTTAGGATGTCTCACAGGTTCTACAATGCAAAAGTTTGTGCATCTGTCTACTCCTACAATGATATATCTTTTTTCGTAGTCGTTGTCAAATTTTCCTACGAAATCTATTTCGATGTGGGAAAATGGATCAAATTCCTTGATAGGAATTGGTTTCATCATTCCTATTTCTTTCGGGTTTCTTTGGTTCATTTGGCATTTGTGACATGAGTTGATATAGTCATTGACTTTTTTGACTATGTTAAGCATAAAATATCTTGATTTGATTTTTTCCAAAGTTTTTTGTCTTCTGAAATGTCCTCCATTGATGGGATCATCATGCATTTCTTTCAAAATGCTATGAGTTAATGCATCAGGTATAACAGGTACATCCTGATATGGATTACTATTTTTTGATTTTTTCTTATAAATAATATCGTCTTTTCCTAGATAATATTTATATGCATGTCTTTCTATCTGCTTTAGTAGTTCTCTATCAAAAATAAAGTCTTTTACAAAAAATTTATAGACTTGTCCCCAGTAGTCATCTAACTGTTGATAATCAGCTAGGGTTTCTATAGGAATATCTTTTCCGTAAACTAATGTTTTTATTTCTCCTTTTTTAGGGATTTCATTTTCTTTAATTCCATCTTTATTTTTTCCTGTTATTGGGTTGAAAATGTTTTCTTCTTTTTGTTTTAAATTTTTTCTTTATTTTTTGGAATTTCTTCTTTTTTCTTCTTTTTCAAAATTTTAATTTTGATAGGTTCTTTTTTTGTAGCAGATGATCTTGTTATGACATTAACATTTTTGTCTTCTTCTTTTTCTTCTATTAAAAATTGTCCTGATTCGAAACGTAAGGAATTGTTATCCTTTTTGAATGGTCTAGACAAAAAGTCTGCCATTACGTTCTCTTTTCCTGATATATGCTTAATATCGAATGTGAATTCTCCTAATTTTGATACGAGTCTTGCTAGACGTGGTGATGGTGTTTTCATCCTATGTTGGTAGGTTAAAGGTTGATGGTCTGTGTAGATGATAAAGTCTGTTCCTAGTAGGAAATCTCTGAAATGTTGACATGATTTTGTTATGGCAATCATTTCTAAGTCAAATGAGCATAAATGTTGTTGACATTGTTTTAATTTTTCTGAATAATATCCTATTGTGTATTTTTTTCCAGTTGTAGGGTCTATTTGACGACAAACTGCTCCTACAGCTTCTTTGGATGCGTCAACTTCTAGAAATGTTGATGCTTCTGGGTTGTTAATTTGGAGAACTGGTTTTGATAGTAATATGTTTTTCATTGTATCAAAACATTTTTGGTGTTCTTCTTTCCAGTCTATTTTTTTGTTAGACTTACTGTCTTTTCCTTCTAAGATTTTCATGATGGGTAACATTTGTTTTGTGAAGTGTGGTATCATTTTTCTGTTGTATCCACACATTCCTATAAATCTTCTTACTTCTATGAGTGTTCTTTGTGGTCGTATGTTTTTTAAAGCTTCTATGTTTTTTGCTAAAGGTTCTAATTTTCCATGACCTATTTTATGTCCTAAAAGTTCTATCGAGTTTTCTAAGAAATAGCTTTTCTTGGTTTTTACTCAAAAATTGTATTTTTTTAATCTTTTCAAAATTTCTTCTGTATTTTCTAAACATTCTTCGAAAGTTTCTCCAAATACACAAATGTCATCTATGTATACTATGACTTTTTTCCATAGGATATCGTGAAATATGTCTACCATTGCTTTTTGGAAGACTGAAGGGCTTAAGCTAAGTCCTTGAGGCATGCAATTAAATACATATCCTACTCCTTCGATGTTGATTCCTGTTATTGGTTTGGATTCTTCGTCAAGTGGTAGTTGAAAGTATCCTGAATTTAAATCTATAATAGAGAAATATTTTTTGCTTCGTAGGTGTGGCCATATAGAGTCTATTCTAGGTACTCTAGTTCTGTCTTTTTTTATTTTTCCATTAACAGCTCTGTAGTCTACTAATGGTCTGTATGAACCGTCGGGTTTCCTTTTAAGGAACATGGGTGATTCATAGGTAGATGGTTGTCTTTTTAATACTCCTGCTTTTTCTAATTCTTCGATTTTTTTCAGCCATTCCATTCTTTCTTTATATGCCATTTTGTAATTTCTTCGTACTACAGGTTTATCGTCTTTTAGATTTATATGTACTGGTGGTACTTTGGCTAATGATAAGTTTTTTGTAGAATGGGTGAATATATCTATATAATTTTGTAATTTCTCTATTACTTTAGATTTTTGTTCTGGAGTTATGTTCTTTGAAATTTTTATTTCTATTCCTTCTGGGTCACAAAGTTTTGTGTGTGTGACACATATTTTTTGTTTTTTGGGAATTTCGTTAACTACATATCTTAACGTTCCTAATACTTGATTTTTACGTATCCTTTTTGTGTTAGACGTAGGGTTATATACTTTTAAAACTTCCTCATTTTTAATAATTAACTTTGTTTTATTAATAAATTTTTCATTTGTTAAAATTTCTGTAAATGGAGGTAAGGTTTGTAGATATATCGTCTCATAAGGATTTATAATATAATCTGTATTGGCACGTATTAATGTTACTTGTTCTTCTTCTGGTCTGTTAATTGATGATTTTTTTGGAATTGATATTGATATGGTTTTATCTTCACATGGAATTGAAAATTTTCCATTGGAAAAATCTATGATTGTCCTATATTTCTCTAGGAAATCGTAACCTATAATAATGTTTTCGATTAGATCCTCTACGATATATGCTTTGATCGGAAATGAACGTCCTTTAAAGATAATTGGAATTGTTGAAACTCCTTTTATTTTGAGTTGAATTTCATTTGCTGCATATAATGTATCGTAAGTAGGTTCTAACGTCACATTTTTTACAAGTTTTTGATGTATGAGTGTTGATTCTGCTCCACAGTCGATAAGACCATAGGTATCAATACCTAGTACATTGCACGGTAGGTACAAACGACATTGGATTTCGTTTTTTCCACTTGGTGCTATAATTGTGATGTTTGGTTTTTTAGGTATTTTCATACTTTTTCTTGACATCTCCGATTTGTCAATTAATTTAGGTGGTGGTTCACCTGCTTCCCGTACAACATGATGTTGGTTCGTTGCCGGGGCATCTACTCGTTTTTTGGGACGGTAGTGCTCTGTTGTGGGTAAGTAATAGCTGGGATGTTATTCTGTGGGTTTTGAATAACATTCTGGTTTTGTGTAGTACCTTGAGTATTCTGGGTTGGTACGTACATCATAGGAATTTGGTTGTTATAATTTTGATATTGGGGATAATTATTATAATTATTACGATAATATCCTCTTTGAAATCTATTGTTTTGATTTCTAAAATTATTTCCTCTGTAATTTTGATTTGGAAAATTTTGATTTTGGTTTGGAGGTTGGGAGGGATAATTATTATTATAATTATTATAATTATTTCCATTATAATATCCTCTTCCTCTACTTCTTCCTCTGAAGTTTCCTCGGAAATTAGTTTCCTTGATTATTAAATTTTTGTGATGGATTAGAATTATTTTTTTGAGTCATAATTGCTGCTGTTAGTTTCTTGATTTCGGAAATTACATAAGGTTTTTTTTTTTTTCTGATTTTTCTTCCTCTTCTTCATTGTCTTCATCATCATCTTTCTTCTTTACAACATTAATTTGTTTTTTTGAAGATGTTTTTATTTTTTGTAATTCATTATTTGCTTCTTCCATCGCTATTCTGTAGGTTTCTAATTGTTTTTTTACTTTTTCTAATTCTGAAGCGAAAATAGGATCTACAGGTATTCTTGTTTTATCCTTACAATATAGATAATCATCGAAAGCTATGTGTAATGCTTGTAGGGTTTTAGGTTTTGCTTTGACTATGTGTTCTCTTTCTTTTTCTCCTATAGATCTGTAGATGTGATCTATAATTCTTTCTTCTGTGATGTCTGGTTCTATTTCTTTTAGGGTATTAGACACAAATATTACAAAATCTACGAAATCATCGTCTCCTCTATATAGACGTTTACATAACCTTTCTCTTAATTGAGGTTTTGTTTTTCTAAAAATTTCTTCTAATTTTGGTTTTAAAATTTTCCAATTTATTAACGTATCATCGTCTGAAATTAATTCGTTAAAAATTATTTGTGCATTTCCTGTAAATGCAATTTTGATTTTTTTCATTTTTATGGCATCATCTGTCCATCCAAAAGCTTCGCATTCGTTTTCAAATTGCTTTAGGAATGTTTTTATATTTTCTGAAGATGTGTTCGAAAATGTTGAAGGTCTGATATTAGAATTTATTTCGTTAACCATTTTTATTTTTTCGGGTATTCTAAATGATTTGTTTATATCTTTTGGAGGTGATATTAAATCTATTAGAGATTCTTGTGAACTAATCTCTATTGTTTCTTCTTCAGGTTCTGTTTTAGATTCACTTGTTAATTTAAATGTGTTGTTTTTATCACAGGTATTTGATATTAATTTTATGGCTTTATTTTTAGCTTCACGATTAATTTTTAAAGGTGATATTAAATCTTTTACGTTATCTTTTTTAAGGAGAGTGTTAATTATAGGATCTGGATGAGATTGGATATAGAGACTGATGGCTAATTGGATTTCTGGTCTAGAATTTTCTGAAGGAAAGGGTTGAGGATTTATATTTGACCATAGATTTTTTAAATCTTTGTTTGTTAAGGATGTAATCCAGTGGTTAACTTTGCATGAAGGTGCGTTTGGAGTTACTTGAATATCCCAATCTTCGTTGTGCATGGGTTTAACTTTTGTAAACTTACAGGATTTTGTTGTTTCTTTTGTTTCCACAGGTGTTTTGGATTCTGCACATGGTTGATGACTGCACGACAGCACTTCGAACAGTTTCCTTGGACTGCAAGATTTTTGATGGTTCCAGAAATTTTTAAATTTCTTTCGAAAAAATATTTTTTTTTTTATTCTGCACGTTAAATGCGCCAAAAATTTTTTTTACACTTTTTGTAAACTGGTTTAATAAAATTTTTATAAAATTTCACACTTTTTTTAGACTTTTCTTTGAAAAAACAAAACTCAGGATTTTTTATGTTTGGGCGCCAATATTTTGTAACGAGAATATTGGTTACAAAATAATTAAATACTCGTAAATGTTAAAAGGTTGTATTGAACAAGATATAAAACAGTGAAATACTAAAAAAGTAATTTACGTAATAATAATAAGTTTAATAAAAAGAGAAGGTGATGAGATAAAATGTACATGGTTACATGAGTTTTTATAGTTAGAAGTTTTGGGAGGAGAATATGGCGCTTTCTTGGAGAGTGGAAATGGTAGTGATATGATTGGAGAGTTATGACAATACAAGTTTAGATATTGTCCAATAGGAGTTTAAGGAAATGACATAAATGATGATTTTGGGTATTTGCAATATCTGCAGAATGGTTTCATAGAAAAGAGTTGTTATGAAAAGTGTATTTATGTTTGTTTATAAACATTGAAAGTAGAATAAATGAGTCAGTAAAGGCAAGTGAAGACTTGTTTACATGACGTCAATATAATGAGAATTGTTTTAGGTGATTGATATATATGTGAAATATATATATAAGAGAGAGATATTATGAATGATACGAAATTGTCATTACAGTTGTGGTTACAAGCCCCAGCTTAGGTTAACAAGCTACATCGCTAGGCGATGTGGCAATAGGGTTTTTTCTTTATTTTGAAAGTTTATCCTAAAATTAGAATCAAGAAAATAAATGGTCACTGATAATATCATATAAATGGATGAAAATTTTATTTTCATTTTTTCACAGTTGAAAAAGAAAACATAAAACACAGGTTGAAGAAAATGAAGAAGGAAAAGAAGAAAAATAAATAAATTAATTAATGTTCACAGATATCGTCATAAAATAGAAAATTTTATTTTCACAGTTAAAAAATTAAACATAGAACTCAGGCTGAGGAATAACGAAGGAGGAAAAGGAAAAACAGCAATTTTAATATGGTTTTTTGCAAGCAAAAACCCTAAAAACGAATTTTTAAAAGTTAAGATTTTTTTTTGGCTTTCGCTTCATACGAAATAAACATTATTTTGTTGCGGAAGGTTGGCTGCAGTATTGGTATATTTTGAAGTCGCGGTAGTGAGTAGAATAAAAGCTTATAAAAAAGACCAAACTATAAATTGTGTGCAATGTTGGTGCTGGAATAATTTACTATATTTAATGTAGAACTATTTTCTCACTCCTTACTCGATCATTTACTCATAAAGTTCTACCATAAATCGTAATAAATTATGAAGAAGAAGAAGAAAAGAAAATTAAAAATCTACAGTAGACATATCTACCTAATAAACTTTTCATCTTTCCAAAGTTTGAGGTGACCGAAAAATGGCAAAAACATTTTAAAACGTGGAGGTGAGTCCCCGTCTAATTAATTTGAACAAACTGAAATTCTTGTGCGTCTTTTGTTTTTCTATTTCTTTAATTTGTTTTCGTTGTTTTTCTTCTATGACAAGGTGATTTTGTCACTTGAGACGTTAATCAGTCCTTTTAGTAGAACCCACGGTTCCATGCAGCAGGTTTTCAAAAGAATTAACTAGCTATTTTCATCATTCGTTTGCAAAATAGATTGCGGCGCTTCGTTGAAAAAGAAAAAAATTCTGTTTACTAGGCGAAAGGCTGACGTCGAATTATAGTCGGAGTCAAAATTGCGACAGGAAAATTATCGTAGAATTTATTTGCGTGGATGAAAAAACGAAAATGAAAATTACGTTTTTAGTAAACTTCGTTACAGTCATTTGGTTGAGAAACGAAGGAAGAAAAAGTCAGAAAATTTTGTCACAGCCTTTTTTGAAAGTGATATTTTCACATTTACTTACTTTGAATTTTTTTTCTCTTATTGTTAGATGTAAGAAAATTTATTATTGTGCAGTTCGCGTAAAAAAAATAATTACGAAAAAAAAAAAAGTGATACCTATGTCGTAATTAAAAAAACGGTAACGAGTTACAAAATTTTCCATCTTCTTTATCTGTCTCATCCCCCCCTTTTGGCACAAATAATGACTTCGTATTCATATACATGTCTTCTTCAGAAATCTCGTTTTTGTTTTTGTTTTTTTTGTCGCTCTCTTTTTTACCGTCTTTACAGAGAGTATCATTAATGATTTTTTTTTCTGGCGTAAATAAAGCGGCCGCATATTTTCACATCCCTCTCCCCGCCCACCGTTTTCCTCGTCATTGGTAGTTTACTCCAAAAAAAATGGAAACTTATTTCTCGTGTCGAAGAAAAGTTTGCAAAATTTCCTCACCGTTTGGTATTTCGAGGCCCAGCCTTTAGCGTTCAAATTACCGAGTATTTACGAATTGGAGAGCAAAATGAACTTTTGCCATTTCTACCTACCAAAGCGTATTGATGTTTTTTGATCGAAGAAAACTTTCGACGTTTTACCTTTTTTTCATCTTTCTCATTTTGTTTGGGCGAGAGGGTGGGAGGAAAGAGATTTGTGAGAAGGAAGGTAATAATAAAGTGAAAAAAAAATACAACTTTTTCCTCATGTCGATTTCATTTTTGTCGAAAAAGGGTGATTTGTGTCAAACGTTTTACGACGTTCGATTTTTAATTTTCGATTTTTTTCTTTTAGTTTTTGATTTTCCTTCAGTGCTTTCCAAAGTTTCCAGTTTTTTAAACCCCGTATGTATTACAATAGTCTACTAGTAAAAAAAAATAAAAAAATATTTTTATTGTTGAACGAATAAACTCGTCAATTATTAGAGTTATGGCTTTGATTTTGTGAAAATTATAATAGAATCGTTTCGTGGCTGCCAAATGGTATCCGATGGAATGTTTTTAACTTCCATTTTTAATTTAACTCAGTTTATTAAATGAAAAATTTTGGTTAACGTGTTTTGCATATTTTGGGGAACGATCTCAATTTTTAGCTGGCAAGAAAAAAAAGAAGAAAAACAACTATCAACAATAGTTATTGTAACTGTGCTTTTTGAGCTGTTTTAAAGGCACTATAAATGATCAAGAAGGAAATTCAAGATTTTTAAATCGTCCAACTTTTTAGTCACCGATGATGGTTACAAAAAAATGTTACATATGAAATATGTTGAGAATACGTCCTACTTTGATGCCCATAATGTGTTGTGCAGCCTACTGTAATTTTTTACTACTGTGCAGTAGTTGAAAATTTTGACCCACAACTGGGTGATCTAAAACTGGTTCGCATCTCATTCCATGTGAGGAGGTTGCGAGTACCTCTATATGTATAGGATGAGTCAATATTTAACTACAATACAAAAATTAACTCTGGTGTGTCAAAAATTGACTCCCCGTATTTTTTCCTCCATAGTCGGTCCAACGAAAGATGGTTGTTGAGATGGAACGCAACTCGCAACAACTTTACATACTTTACATGAGTTTTATGTACATTGTTGCCACACATCGCAATTTTGTTATATAAAATACGTGAAAATCGGAGTAAAATAATTCGAAAGAAACTAAAATTTTGAAATGTTGTTTTAAGGCTCAACTACTATCTTTTGTCGGATGGACTACAGCGAATCATTTTTTGATGCACCAGTGCGTGCTGAAATATGAATGAATTAGTGGTTGGTAAATCAAATGAAAACTTTTTAATGACAAAATACAAAACAAGTCGCCTATACTCGCTTTTACAAACTGAAAATAAAGTGTTGAGCAAAATTTAAACTCGATGTTTGAAGTGCTCGCCATCGATTTGTGTACAATAAAATTTGGTCATCATAAAAACGATGCCTGCGCATTGTGCGGTTGAATAGCTAAGCTGAATTGCTGTTCTTATGCCTTCAAAGTGTGCAGAAGGCCGCACTTTAGGATGAATTGAAGATGTGATACGATAACGAACGAAAATTCGCATTCGCTGAGGACAAGTAAATGTGGTGGTCAAGCCAGCCTGCTTTCCCACTCGGCAATAATTTTCATAGAAAAGGTATTTCAGAGGCACATTTTTTCAGGGTGATCAGTATGGGAACAGAACACTTTACGCCTGTTTGTACATTTTTCTGGTACGTTGAATAATTACTCGCCGTTTCATTATCGTGGAAGAATTTCGAGTTTTTGTGGCACCAAAGGAACTTTTTGTTCGGTGTATTGAAAACTGACCAACTCTGTAATCGATATATATGATGGAGATAAAATTATGGGTTATTTGCGGTCCCCAGTATAGATGACCATTACTTCAATTATATATGTGTAAGAATATGCAGGTAAAGACGAAAATCCATGTCATCATTTTTAAGCCTTAAAGTGACAAGAGGGCATCTTTTTCGTTTATAAAATTCTTCCATCACATATAAACTTAAAATTCACGGAATAAAACAGAAGTAATTAAATAAAATAATCTTCATGGATGAAGAAGAAACTAAAAAACCACAGAGTATTGAATATAATAGAGGACACACGCGAAATATAAAGTGTCACAACTTTCAAGATGAAATATCCCCACACCTACGGAACTATACAATTTTCAATCTAATTTTTATCTACGAAATTAATTTTTTTCTGCGGTTTCTGAATTAATAATTCTGTTTACGCATTCATTTGATTGAACTATTTGAAAAATTTTTTCTAATTATTGTCAATGGACCTGAATTGTTGACGAGTAAATTAGAATTTAATGGTATTATAGGAGTGGGGACAATATCTTCAAAATTGGTGCCATTTCTCGCTTCCTATATTATAATATTTAATACTCTGTGCTACAAACAGACATGAAAAGACATAATGCGCATGTGCAGATGCATTCTCGCCATTTTAGGATCTTAAAATGATGACAGACTGCTTTAACATTAATGAGATAGAGCATCTGGGTATCCATACGTCTACATGATCGAAGGGTTATTGATAGTGATTTCGTGTAGTAGCCACGTGTTTGTTTGTTTGTAAACACTGGCCATTCAAGTTGACCCGTTTTATTAGAGCCCAACTAGTTACCCCCAATCAGGCTCTTTGAAGGGGGTGGTGGAAAATTTCTTATGTCATTCAAGATGTCAAGATGTACAAAACTATTGATTTTGAAATTCTTGCCTTTTTTTCCAAATAAAATGCACGCATTTCATGGACTAGGTTCTGGTCTATTTTCCGAAAGTATGATTTTACACAAACTCTTTTTGTATAAAATATCTACATGCAGAATATTGGAAACATTATTTTCACATTATTTTTTTTTCACTGTATGCAAATCTAATTATTGTATAGATACTTGGAAGGCTTACCGTTTTCTTTCCTGTTTCAATTTTCTTGAAAGTTTTCATATTTCCACAGCTGCCAGATACACTTTTTGTAAACTTTTACACGTCTTCTTGAAATATTACATCCGCCTTCTTGTTCTACTTTCACAAACAAACAAAAAAAAAAAAATTAATCTAAGAGTTCTGTGAAAAGTTTTTTTTAGTAATCGAACGCAATTTAATTTTCTTTCTCATTCTTTATCCTGCTGTTGTCTCTCTCGGATAATTTACAAAACGACCGAATTTTCTCCTTCGACGTTCCTGCAATTTACCTACGTACATTTTTTATCCGGTTGACAATATTTTTTTATTCCCAACAACAACAACAAAAAGAAAAATCTTTTTTCTGGTAAACTAAATACGAAAAGCATGATGAGAAATTTTCTTGTTTCGTGTTCAATTAACGGGAACTTCTTCCATAGTATTTCGTAATTGAGGAGCTGGATAGTGACCCTTCTATTTTTTCCCTTTTTCGTCCAAAATGTCTCTTCTCTTTTTTTGCTTCTTTTCTTCCATTGTGGCTGGAACGTGATCGTTATTTCAATAACGTAACCAACTTTTCCCACATTTCACAAGGTGAATTTAAGTTATGAAAGGAAAAAAGTCTTTGGCGGAGAGGTGAAAAACCAATTTTCATTCGTGAAAATCTGTTACTGTACGAGAAGACGAGTTATATAATAGACGCTCCTGGAACTTTTTTTTTTTTTTTTACGTTCCTTTTTAAAAATAAACAATTTATTAATTTTCTGACCCAAACACACGAGGAGAGTTTCGTTTTCTATCTTACTGTAACAATCTGAGGATGAATAAGGATGGGAAAATGTCGTGAGATTGTGCTCTATTCTTTTCCTGTTATTTTCTTGCCAACAAAATTACATTGTTGAAAGAATATTTTCGTAGCCTCGATTCTATTGTACAGATGAGAACCAATCTTGAGACCAGTAGAAGGCAATCAGAAACTTGCGTATTTTTCGATTTTCACATACATTCCTATGCTTTGCGAAGGCCTTCGTTCAAATTTTGCGTTTGTTTATTCAATGTTTGGCTTAAAGACTCTACTAGACATGGCTGTCATGGTTAGTGACTGTGAGTCAAATGAGTGGCAGCCTTCAGCATGTAATGGACTCTCCTCTCTGGAACTGGCTGTGGTTGCCTACAGTTGTCGGTTGTGATCGATGGTTTTAGTCAGTGACGCAGTTTATTTGTGTTTGGTGGCTGGTCACTATAGTTTGGGAACTTTCTTGTCTTCCTGGCTATACCTTCTGACAATGCTCATTGTCCCTGATTAGTGCCTGTGATTATTTGTGAAATACTTGCGCCATAATTTCAACGCTATTGAAATTCAAAGTATTTTTCACCGAGGAAGATGAAGTAAATTAAGTTGAGAAGTCATAAAGTGGTACTCTTATATGAGACGGGTATTCCAAATGAACATTTCTCTCGAAAGTCTCTGCAAAGTCACAGCCGCTGTATTCAATGTCATATTCTACAACCATCTTGAATACGTTTAGTGCTTTTATAATTCCAAAAGTTAGTACCAATGAGTACGCTCTCGAAAAAACACGATTTCCTGCTCTCGGCGCTTTGTAGTTTGCACGTGGTCAAGAAAATATAGTTAGGTACCCTGAACCCAGACGAGCTCCCTCCTTTTCAAATGGAAAACGATCCGAAATTAACACTTTCTGTTCACTACTTAAGGGACCATGCAACTTATTGGACATTTGCGACTTTTTTTTTCTGTTTGTTTGTGTTTATACTCTAATACTGATATCGAGACTTTCATATTTAAGTAGTCGGTGGACTATAACATCTTAAGATGAGGTTTTAGTGGTGTTCCTGTCTCTTTTCCTATTCATGAAAAAAATAGTTGATTTTTAGGCTATATGGCGAATGACATTAAATCGACCTATTTATAAATTTATCAGTCAATATGAGAAACTTTACGATAAATTAGAAATTTTTTTCCCTATTTTTGATAAAACTATATTTTCGACTTCTTTTCTTGTATTTTAATGCCAACTGGAAGTCCGTAGGTGGTTTGGGTCGTGTTTTATTTCACTCTCTGGTTGGAACTAAGAAAAATATATTCGAAGTTTACAGGACCAGAGTTTATTAGAAGTATGACTCCAGAAATTTTCGAATATCATGAAAGGGAGTGCATATTTAAGCACTTCTGCACCATTTAACTGTAACTGAAGCTTAGGCCGGGTATTAGTGTTGAGAAAGATGAAAAAAACAAACTGAAGTTTTATGTCTTTTTCTTCCCACTTTTCTCCCTCTAACTCAAAATTCTGTTTTACGACTTATGGTACAGCGTTTCCCGTATCGTTTCATATAATTTTCTTATGCGAAAAATTACGTACTACCTTCTCTCGACTCTTTCACGAAATTTTCTATTTCATAGGCGTTTGATGACACATTAAAAAAAAAGTGCTTGAACCAAGCACTCAAACATGGAGAGACAAAGAAGAAAGATAGTGAGAAAAAAGAAGAAAATAAAAAACTTGAATTTCATCCTCCATTGGAAGTTGAATGTTTACTTAACGTAGCAAATGTGCCACAAAAGTCGCGTGAAGATAGAAGTAAAAAAAAAAAAATGAAGAAAAAAAGTAAAAAAATTACTGCGATATAAGGGTTGCCTAATAAAATGAAATAAGGAAAAAAAAGAGTAAAAGTTGTTGTAGAGGAAGATCGTTAGCGATGCCACAAGAGGAATGATAGCGGGCACTCGTGTAAAATGTTTGTATACGTCATTATCGTAATGGACAGCAGCGTTTCCAAACTATGAGAAGGAGAAAGAAGAAAAAAAAAAAAAAAAGCACGTAGGAAGACTCAGGAAAACCCCTCCCCCCAAAAAAACCGGGAGATTCGTAATTTATGAGTCCGTTCATTTTGCTGGTATATATATTTGGCCTGCGGATTCGTTGCAAAATTTTACTCTTCTTTACGAATACAAAAGAGTGAAACAGATGTGAAATGTGTGCGTTTGTGTATGTGTGTGAGAAAGAGAGAAAGAAAGAACGTTGCTACGAGGCAAGGTAAACTCACTTTTTGCAAATGCTTATCTCGAAACTGCAGTTTGTTCACTTTGACAAAAACAAAAAAAGTTTCCCCTCGTTTTGTTTTTCCATTCTCAAATAAACGTCATTTTGTTTGTGGTGTGGCTGGTATTCGTTTTTTTCATTTTTATATTTTAAATACTACCGATTGTTGTTTCTAGTTTATGATTTCAGAATAAGTAATTCTTTTTGGTAAGAGAGATGTTATTTTGAATGCTAAATGCTTTGTTCAAGAGATATCGGTACCATCTCCCTTTTCCACATTGTAATAGATGAACTTCACACAGACACACACTACTTTTTATAATACTTCACCAAAACAGTTCTAATCATGAAGAACGAAAGAAAGGAGGAAAAAGATGGTGCTGGGGAGAGGTGTGTAAAAAGTAGTGCGAAAAGTAAGTCCGATCAAAATTGCGTTTGCGTAGCTGCCAGCAAGGTAACGCAAAAAGAAGATGAATTTTCCGGTGCGTATGAGCAAATTATTTTTTTTTGCATTGTATTGAAATTCACCCTTTTGTGCACACGTCTAGATCTAAGAAAAAGTCAGTTGGTCGGGTTCTATAAAATTGTAGGTATATTTTGCTACAAGAGCGCAAATTGCACGAGTTAAGGTTGCTCACATTGTGCTCAAGTTGCCAGTGCTATTTTTTGCAATACATACACCTGGGAAATTAGGGAAAACATCTGATTGGTTGGAAGGAGGAGCTGAACATTTTCATTGCCGGAGCAAATACTTGTTTTGCTCCCCTTACAAATTTTTGCTCCCTGATTGAAAATTCTACATTTTAGGCCTCGAAAATAGAAACCTAGTGCCGTATTTTGCGAGGCGTATTGCGAAAAATTATTTTTTTCATTTACCTGCTACAAGTGATATTGAAGAACCAGTTCTAAAAATAGGGAAAGGACCTTAGCATATCTATCATCAGTGAAAATACTGACTGAATTATAAAAAGACGTTGATTATAACGTAATTATCTATTCAAATAAAATTAATCATGATTTATTTCTTAACTAATAAAATTGAATTGTGAATGTGAAAATGTACATTTTTTCAAATGTTTTTCTTAGCATTTCTCAAAGTTTAATCATTTCAGTGAACTATCAAGTGTTCTTGGTCACAAAAAGAGGTTATTATTAAATCAATTTTGATTAGCAAAATATGAGATTTCCAAAGCAGTTTGGAACATCGGAAATAGTTTTCATTTATTCACCAAGTGTAGGAACAGTATAGAAGTGAGTTTTTTCTCAACTGTTTGTTGTTTATTTCTTTACAGCACTGTTTACATGTACGCAAGTTGCAAAATGTTACAATGGAAAAAGGCTATTTCACCTAGTGATGCTTACACAAAGAATCAAGTTTACATCTCCATAATATTAAACTATATCTAAAATTATATTAATATTAATGAATGAAGTTAATTTATTTAATCGAATAAATAATAATTTCTTTTTGGTGGATTTGTTGAAAAAAATATCGTACTCGACTAGTTAGCCACTCGTGATAACTTGTTGTACTTACAGCACTCACCTGCGGCTTGTGCTACAACTACTGAACTCGTTGATAATCACTTATTTTGCTAACTAGTTGAGTAAAATACTATTGCAACACATGCACAAAAGAACAAGTTTTACATGTATGTAAACTGAATGTAAAAGAACGAATTGTTTGCCTGTGAAGTAGACGATAATTTTCCAATCCCTCGCTCATCCATATTCAGCACAAGAGTGTGTAAAGTCTTTAATCACCCTAGCGCATCCCTGTTTCGCATGATAGGGTGTAAAATACTTGATTATATAATCATTTTGATATTATTATTAATGTTATTTCGTGAATAACTGATCGTCCAGTTGTCAATCCAATTGATCACAACATTTAAATTTTGAAAAAGTCTCAAATGATTCCTCAGCCTTTAATTGAGCCGGAGATCTGGGGTTTGTAATGATCGAAAGTGGATAAAATTCATAAAATTTCCATATAATTTTCTAATCATCTTTAGCTATTTGACTTCAAATAAATTTAAAAAATATAAATAATGAGATATTTGCTGTTTTTTGGAATCTAGGAACCTTTTTTCTTTCACTTGATGATTCCTCAGTTGCTATTTAAGCTGGAGAGCTGGAGATGGTACTCAAAAGAGGAGAAAATTTACCTGAGTTTACTTTCAGTTTAACTTTTTAATAATTTTTAACTATTTTAAAATGAACAAATAAAAAAAACGCAAATTATAATGGAAAAAAATTTTTTTTGGAAATTCAGAAACCTCTCTTCTTTTACTGATTGATTCCTCAGCCGCTGTATAAGCTAGAAAGCTGGGATTAGTATTGCTGGAAAGAGAAAAAAATCTGCTTGAAATTACTTTATTTATAATTTTCTAATCATTCTTAGCTGTTTGAAACTAAACCAACAAAAAAACGCAAAATAATGGGAAACTTGTAGTTTTTGTGTTTTTTTTTTATATAATTATTTCCTTAATGTTTTTCCTTTGAGTTTTATTGTTTTTCTTGGGCGGAGGAGTTGCTATATTTTTTTGTGTATTAGTTGCAAAAATATGGTGTGCGACAAGTTGTTCTGGGCTATTTTATTTGTGTCAAGTTTACAGTACTCGCCTTCTCATTTTGTAAAAAAAAGCCCACTATGCACTTGTCATATAATAGGTATATTATTTTAATTTGAAGTTTTGAAGGAAAAAAAAAGGATTTACTTCATTACAACGTGTAAACTTTCAACCGTCAAATTTTCAGAAAAAATGTTTGTCTACATGTGATGTTTTTCACAAAAACCATTCGTATTCATTGTTTAACTTGGCATAAAAATGAAAACAAACTTCTACAGTTATGAGAAGTCCGAGATTTTGGACTGAAAATAAAAATTATTTTGAACTTGATAATGACGTCACAATTTGAAGACATCTTTTCAAAATGAAATTCGAATTCAGACATCATAATATCCGAATTCGAACTCATATTCAGATGAAGACATGACGACAGTAATAGAATTTGATTCTTTTTCAGATGATTCTAATACAATTTTATTTCAGTATCGACACATTCATATTTTGACAATTTTCGACAAATAATTTGGCTCGATCCGACAGACTGGCATCATTGAATAAATAGAGATGAACACTAATTCTATAGAAAGTAAAAACCCATTGACGGACATGAATGCAGCCAACCTCATAAGCTTTATCTTTTACTTTTCCACACTTTGCTTACAATTTGCAGTCATATTATATTTTGTTTTATCATTCATACACATGCGTTTTGCCTATTTTACGTTGACATGTATATTTGCTATCTTTCATTTTATTGATTGCATATATATTAATTTCTTCTGCTTTTTTATATATTATCGACATCGCATGTTTGAAGGCAATTAAGCAGCTAATAAGTGGGGAAATCTTGCTGACAAGAAGAACTAACTTGCAAAGACAAATTCTAATTTTTATTCATTCTTGTTCTGGCAATACCCAGTACTAGGTTCATCTTTGCAATGTAGTCCTTCTTGTGTAGGCGGATAGTAGCAAGTCCAAGTCTCAAGTTGTACGTTAAAGTCCTCGTGTAGGCAATTCAATAAGTGTACTATCTGCGGATTTAGATTCACTTCAACTTGATCTACCTTGAAGACAAACTAGGATGGTAGTTCAAATTCTGGTCAGGTTCAGTTGAAGACAAAAGACAGATTAGGAATGTTCTTTTGTCATGAAGGATCAGTAGTGACAACATATAAGTCATTTCTAGTTTTGTCAGTTTTCATATTGCAATTTGAGGCGATCTTTTAGAAACACCTACGAGGTGAAGTTCAAGTCAACAATACGATCAGATAGAGTTCCTGGCATCTGTTAGGAGGGAAATTTGGTGTGTTGAAGACAAATTTAAGACAAGCTTAGTTCAAGATAACTGCTTTGCTCTGTCATTTAAAGATCGTGTAGAGCCTTCTTTCGCGTATAGTGAATTTGATTTCATCTATGTTTGTTAATTTCCTCATCTCACCTCACACATAAACCAAAAGCTCCAAGACCTAAAGTTTCATGATAGGAGTCTTTTACAACACAACAACCATCACTTATGAAGACCAACAATTAGGTGAAGACAAAGGTATTTTCTGATGGTTTCTCCTACTTATTGTTTGCAATATCTTTTTTTTATATTTTTATTTTTTTTGCTGTATACTTTTCTTTATCCACTTTGTCGACACTGTAATTCTTTCGTAATTATAGTCTTTGACAAAATAATTCTGTTGTTCGTTTTTGTAAGTTCCACTCCTCTAATGGATCGAAAACTTTGTTAGGCTCTTCTGTCGACACCCCTAGCTTATTGCTGATTTGTCATATTAATTTGCTGAGATATGAAGACAATTGTAAGCTGTGTTCCATTATGTTAGAAAAAGTTTAATTCAAGTCAAGAAGAATTCAGCCGTAGGATATTGACAAAGTCAAAAAATAAAACTTCTTGAAGTCATACTATCAAGACTCCTCGATTCGGTGTTTCGGCTGCATGATGCCCTAGTTTTAGGACATTGTGACGTCATTAGCATTTAAACACCACCATACATTAAAGGTTGACTTTATGAGCAAATCAATTTCAGATCGCCTCTTAAAATAAGGCGATCAATTTGAGACGCCTCAAGTGGTATTGTTAGCTTTTAAAAAACAAAGGCCAGCACAAAATTCCCTCATATGCTACACGTTTTCATCAAAATTTCACGCCCATAAAAGACACGAAAGTAATTTACAGAAAAACATTTACTGGTGGCATCCAACTCGTTTGTGGTTTACGCTTCGAAATTTGTCTAAAATGCTGCAGACTTGCATCTAACGAGAGTCTGGAAAGAAGTTGCAAGTTTGAATAAACCGCAGAGACAAGTATACGAAAGTACGTACTATACCTACGCATGGTTTTGCTTTCGTTTCTACGTTAAAAAACAAATTTCATTTTTCAAAACAATTTAGCCTAAGCCCGAAGCACTGTTTATACAAAATTCATAAACTATAGAAGAAGGTGAGCGAACGAACCGCTGTGATTCATTCGTGGTGAATGTCTCCGTTTGCATACCTATACCTACATAATATATTATAATATGCTGGCGTGTGTTGCGCTGGAAAAAAGTTCGCCCTCTTATTCGCACCCAAAACACAACCATCATCATTTTAGATTTTCATCCCACGCGAAGCTTTCGTTGTTGTACCATCGTATATGCACTTTCCTAGGATAAACTACTCTGAGTTATCGATCCGTTTTTGTTGACTGGTGGAGTACCTTCGTCATAAAAGAGGTGGTACCTACCTACTATATAATTTTACTGGCAAATTCGTGAAAAGAAAGCGGAATCGTTTTCACGCCTTGTTTTAGAGTAAAAAAGAAAAAAAAAATTGAAGCTTTTTTTTTTGTTGAAAATACCTGCTCGAAGTGCGGAAACTCTGCAAGTATTATTGTTTTTCTTACATTTAAATGAATTGGCCGTGTTTTGTTCTGTTACCAGGAAAACGTTGTTAGCAGGTACCTAACTGTATCAGCTTGAAAGTTCGGTACTGAATGTTATTTGTTCTATTCATTTTTTACGATATTTTATCAATGCCTACACGAAGTATTTTTTCATTTAACTTATTTGTAATTAAACAAAAATATTTATTTTTAATGGATTCACACAACCATTTAACCATTTCATTTTTTGGGCGAGTAAAAACTGAAAACAATTTTACGTGCGTTAATGGGGTCATTTAATATGAAGTTGGTATTCGGAAGTTTTTCATTTAAATTGAGGTGATCCGAGTACATTTTTGAAATTATTTAAATACAGCAGATACATGCAGGTATGGTACCCACCTACGGAAAATGAGATCACGAAATGACATGATGAAGCTTCTAAAAATGCGAGTTTGAATTTATTTCACTATAATATAATAAAAATTTTTACGTGAATTAGATTAATGGGGTGACTCATCATTGAAGACCCCTTGTTTGTTCGTCACTGCATAAAGTTGAGAAGATAAAGGAATTCTGTGATGTTGGAGGGAGAAAAACAGTACAAAATCCTTCTAGCATCGTAGATGCCCTTTATTATACTTAATTAGCCAGATTTGCAGGTGGTGGGGGCTATTTAAAAGACCAAATGGTGTGTTCTGGTGAAACATTGTTTTGTAAAATTAAGTGTTAATCGTTTGTCTTTGAAAAAAAAAATATTAAAAAAAGGCGTACAAAACCTGAAGACGGGGGAAAGACGCAGAGAGAGAAAGAATGTGTGTGAGAGAGAGAGAGAGAGAGAAAGAGCGAGAGAAAACTACACCGCAATGAATGAACCAACCCCTGGTGATAACTATCCATTTTTGGTGCATTAATTTCTGCAATGAACCCAGTAGGTACCTATGTACTAGTATTTTTGGAATTCCGAGGGAACTGTATGTGACTTAGTTAATCTAACTGGATATGCTTTAATCTTGAGTTCTTCCACCCTTTGTGCATGGGTTCCACAAGGTGCATAAAACAACAAATTTGCGTTTTTTCGCCATAAAACTCGGTGGTTTTTGGTTTGCACCGTTTTTTGGAGCCTTGGTGGTATTTAGCTGGGGCCTTTACATCTCATTGGTGGCTTCAGCCTCTTGGAAGTGGCACAACTAAAAAAAATCAATCATTGAAGATTTAAAACAAATTTATAATTTTTAGTGAAAACTTTGACTTTTGAGCTTAATATTAGCTTGCAGCTCCCAGTGTTTTGAGTTTCCACATTTCAAAATACCCACTGAGAACGTAAACCAGAACTAAAAACTAACTTTCAACAGAAATGTGTGAAAACTTTCTTACTTGTTTACTGCTCCAAATTTTTTGAGTTCTTACGTCTCAGAACTGACAGTACAACGTTAAAGCAAAAATGAGAATTATCTTTCAAAAGAACTGGTACAGAACAAAAACATTTAGTAAAAATTTTCTAACCTGTTTAAAACTCCAGTTTTTTTGAGTTTTCATTTCTTATAATTCCCACTACAACCCTAAAGCAGAACTGGGTACTAACTTTCTTCAGAACAGATCCAAAAAAAGTAACCCACTTCTGGCATCTTACATAAAAACATAAATAAACAAGTGCTTTTTTTGTTTAAAAAAAAAAAAAAATAAAAGCAAATCAATTTCAAGAATGAAGTATCAGATAGAATTCGAAGGTAGATCTTCCCCTACCGGCAAACCATTTATCCCTCTGCATACATTTATCACGTCACTTGACGTGATTAAATGTGTAAAACATGTAGTGACAATTAAAAGTTTAAAGCTTAATAATGGCCAAACAACTGAACTTCTGCAAATTTTTCTTTTATAAGGTTATTCTAGGTATTTGTGTGGGTCTGTCAGAGACATACAATTAAAGAGATGTCCAATGCTCCGTATCCGCCATGATTTAAAAATATGTGAAGGATAGAAAAGAAGCAACTTAATGAGTTATACATTCTGCGTATCCAAAGCCGCGCATATTATTCGTAGTGAAAACAAACATCTCTATACCAATACACATACATACTATCAAGCTACGGCACATGCGCAGTAACAAGTACTGGAATTTGAAACATTTTATAATATTCTATCTTTAAGTGTTTCTGATCGGGCGTTGGGCATCTCTTTAGCTGAATGTTTCTAGGGTCTATATGTAAAATCTAAAGTCGATTCATGCAAACGAGATACAAAAAAAAAAATAAAAACCTTTCTTTTATACAATAGATTTACTTTATTCTGGCTTCTAAAGAAATGGACATAAATACGCACCATTAAATCTTACTTCAACAAAAAAAAAAAAAAAAAAAAATTAAAACAATAGCTGTTTGTATAACTACTTACAGAATAAGTGTGGGACGTTATAATGTAAGCTCGTATTCGATCTTCGTTTATTACCATTTTGAATGTCTCCATTCTGACAACGAATGTTGTCTTTTAATTAAAAATGAGTAGGTAAGGTGAGGTGTGCACAAAACTAGTGGCTAAGCAAGGTGGTGGAGTTTAGTGTTGTTTTTGAAATGCGATAACTAAGTACAAAAAAAAAAGTAAATAAATAGGTATCTACGTTTTAATGGTGCTTTCTCTTCGTTTCTTTAGCTTTTTGTTCGTCTTAATTTTTCATTATTTCATTCGAGGAGAAATTCGTTCTTTTCTTGTTTTTTTTTTTTTTTTTTTTTCTTTCCTTTCTTACGACAAAATCACGGAAGTAATTTTTTCTTTCTTCATGATGGTCAATGAAAAAAACAAACAGAAATTGCTGCTCTTGTTCACCAAAGCTTGTATTTCGGATTCGTAATTCGATGAACTTGTGGTGGAAAAAGCCACACTGCAAAAAGCAAAATCTATCGCAGCAGTCAACTGCTGGAAAAAAAGGTTTTCCAAAATCATACTGAATAAAATTAAAAAAACAAAAAATTTAGTCGTACAGAAATTAAAAAGAAAGAAATGTATATAATTATGTGTATGGATATATGTAGGTAGGTATATTATAAATTCATCTAAATTTTTCTGAACAATGGTAACAAAGTATTCCAAGTGTAAATTACTCGTTTCATGTGAGATGAATATAATGACATTAATTGCAGTAGAGTAACGTGGACAGTGGGTACAAAATAAGAATTTTAATTAGTTAACAAGAGATTCAGGGTTCGAATCCTGCTCATGACAATGTGGTGGGGGTAGGGAGAGGCGAAATCCGACTTTTTGGCACAAAACAAAAATCTATCGACGTCTCATTTCAAATTTCCCAAATATTGTGATTTTAAATACCTAATTTATTTACTTACTGTTTTCTTGAACACCAGTTAGTAAAGAAATGAAGTAAAATTATTTTTAGTTAAAAAGATTTCGGTTTTTCAGGTTCTCACTGTAACGATATATTGTGGTGGATATATCGTTCAAATAAAAGTATTCAACACAAAATATAATGTTGTGTATTATAAAAACGAATACAGCCCATGAAAATATACAAGTTATAAATGTGTTCTTACTAATTAAAATACAAAATTGAGATTGAAACCACCAAAAAAATTGTTTTATGTTGTGGGTGATTTATGTTGAAGGAAAAGGAAGGAAATAATATTCAGGGAATAAGGATGTGATGAACATGCGATTATTCATATTTTGTGAGAGAATAGTTTGGAGAGACACATTGTCCAAAAAAGTGTATTGAAGGAATTGCTGATGTGAGATAAATAAGTATATGTAGGAGTATGACTGCATTTTGTAGACAGAAATATGTATTCTAGGAATTTAGGAATGGTGAGAATATTGTCATGCCGAGTGTTTGAAAATATGTATTTTTACAAATAGGCGGATATTTGGTTGTACTTCCAATTTTATGGAATATATTTATTTAGTGTAATACGTCACAATAAGCATATTATCGTGACACTCACTGATCATTTAGTAGCCTATCTGTTGATGGAGAAAAAAAAAACCAAAAAAACATAATGGATCGAATTGATATCCTTCTGCTCTTTTTGAATTTGGTTAAAAATGAAATATTTCGAATGAAAAATTCCGAAGTTTCCATTGAGGGAGCTCAGTGGGAGACAGTCTTAATGTTAAAAAGGTTACCACCAAATATAACTCGAAAAAATCAATTTATTTAAAAGAAGGAGAGTAATGAAAGTACAATTTTTATTTGGAAAATTAATTGTAATTTTATAAAATATTGATTCTATCGAACTTGTAATCACCACAATTTTTTTTCATGTTACTGTCAGTGTATTGCACCAATCGTACCTAATTTTGTGGCAATTAATCAATGCGGATACCAAGTGGGCTAACTATAGGCAGTATTTTGAACAGAAAATCTGAAATAACTCCTGAAGTCGAGAAAAACCTCTCTGATTGAGCCTAAAATCACTAAGGTGCATCTCCAGATTACTATCAAGTATCGACATGTATACCATTGAGTTTTATTATGAACAGAATAAAAACTGTGTTCTTTATCATACTAATAAAGTTTGTACTCTACGACGCACATATTCTACATACCTTCGGTGAGCCACATTACGACTCTGTTATGTTTAAAAAAAAAAAAGTATGTCTTGCTGTTTTGGAGTTTATTATAGTAAGTATGTATTAGAGAAAGAACTGTATGAAATCGAATACTTTTATCGTTTGTGTTTTGAAATTTAAATTTTGAATTAAAATTTGAGATAAAACTTTAATTTTTTTTTTAATGCTGATTAGGGTTATATCCTTGATAGAGAGATTTTGATTGTCAACCTCTCCCTCTCAAGGCTCCAAAAAAATACAAAAAAAAACATTTACGTAAACACAAAAATAATCTAAAAAAACTCCAGCGCAGCAAGCCTCGCTAGAGAAAGAAGGTTTTCGAGAGAAAGAGTTATGAATATTTTAACAATGCCAGTTCTAATCACGTTGAAACTTTCCAAGATAATTAAAGCAAAATGTGGCTCAGTTGGTTAAATTTAAAGACAGAATTCTGGTAATTCAAGGATACAGGGTTTGAATCTGCAAAAAAAAATTGATTTTCTGAAGTAATTCTGCTTTCTTTGTCTAAAAAAATTTTTCCGTTTCAAGCTTGAAAAATGGATTTTTTAGGGCTGTTATCTGAAGAGTAAAATAGAGAAAATTACACTGAATGACTTACAACTTGAGAACAAATTGACCAATTGAAACCAAAATTAGTAGGGTTCGCCTTTATGTCAAATGTGGTGTTTATGCCGAATTTCGTGACCATTGAATGAGAATTTCAAATTTTAGTGAGTCAACATCGAAAATTAACCCCTCTAACAGCCCCAGGGCATGAACCATAAAACCAATCGCAAACAAACTTAGAGAAGCATTAGAATAAGTTTAAGTGAATGTTTATATCAAATTTCGTGACTATTGCTTCGAAATTACGTTTTTTAGAGCCATAAAACCGCCAAAACTGCAACATAATCGCCCATCCCTGACGTATAGTTTAACCAATTTTCCTTAAATTCAAGTGGTCTCATTCTCGACTTAATACAAATGTTTGGTCCAAATTTCGTGGCCATTGAACAAAAATTATACTCTGTATCGTGTTAACAAGAATTGGACACACATACATACATAAATACATACAATACATATAAAAATACATACGAATTTTCAAAAATGATGACAAAATGTTCCTTGGGTCATGAAACGAAAAACGTACTTACTCCCACCCTTGAGTCCTTCCATGAGCACAAGGTTAATAAGTAGATTTTCATAGAAAATTTACTTAAAAATTATTTTTGCTAGCTCCACTTGCAAAATAAGCTTTTTTTTCGATTAATAACCACTACAAGAGAATCCGGTTGTAACTTTATTGTTTTGTGGCCCGCTGGCCTTCTCCAGAAAAATGTATTCTGGTCAGTGGACACCAAAATACTAAAGACCACTGGATTAAAACATCATGCTGGGCACTGAGGGGCCGTATAAACTTGAGAGGTGATAAGTATTCATTTTATACATAGTTTGCTTTGAAATACAATAAATCTTCAAAAGGCAAAACATTATCTTCATTTTCTTCTGAGAAAAAGGGGGTGGTAATTGATTCATCACATTGAAAAATATATACATATTACCTATTGTTGAGAGGAAAGTTCGCCCCTTACTTATACAAATATCGATACCTGTGTATATATACATATATTACTCAAATTTTCTGCTTTGAAGAGAAAAAAAGCACACTTCAGTACCTGCCGGGTTGGACTGAAACATTCAATATGTGATACACATTTTAATAGCTACCAATTATCTCTTTCAAAATATAAACAAAAATTGATTTTTTGGAAATACCTTCCAACCTTTCTTGTATTTCAATATAATTTTCTTTACTCATATTTATACTTTCTTCATAAATAGTATTAAAAAAGTCATTCGTTGTTTTATATTATTAAAAATTATAAAGAAGAGACTGAATAAGAATTAAAACACTATCCATTTCAGCATTATTTGATTGTAAAAGGTCACTCAACACTTTAAATTCAAACAGTATTTTATAAAACCTGCATGAAACAAGTTAGTCTAGATTTTTTACGCGTGTATCAACAATTAACCAAGATTGTGCAATCCACACTTTAACAATTAGAGTACGTAGGCAAGTAGTGTGTGTTTGTATGGATGCATACTGCTTATATTGTGTGTAATCGAGTATTTGAAAGGTTGGTCATTTTTATTTTTTAGCTGTGTAAACACTAAACATAAAAGCAGGATTACATCATCGTATTAATTGTGTAATAATTTATATGTGTAAAAATGAAATTTTGAAAAATAAGCTTTTATTCCGTGCATGGGTTGCACGCATTTACGACTCATGTGTATGCCATTTTGTGTTTGTGTGTGTGTGTGTGTGTGTGTGGTGTGCATGTGTGAGTTTAGTGCTGGCTAAACCAACGTGGTGGTCTGGACACGAACTACATTTTTGTTTGAGTAAGTGCAATAAAAGCTTATAATAACAAAAAAAAAAGGAAATTCCATCGAAGATTAAAACATAGTCGAATCAAATTAAAAAAGGTGGACAACCGGTTACAAATTGAAACAATAATATTCTTAAACCCTACAACCCCCTTACCCATCAAAAAATATTCAGCTACCTACTAATACATAAATTTTGATGAATCCAATAATTTTGTTTTCCTTGTTTTTTTTTTTTTGTTTTTTTTTGTTTTTTCCCACATTTACTATTTTTAATAATTTATTTGAAAAAAAATTTGTTGAAGGTCCGAAATTTTTTTAAGTGGGTTCGTGGCCTCCCCTGGACCCCCTCTTAGTCCCGCCACTGCGTAGCTAATGGTTGGAAATTAAGAATTTTTAGCCTAAACGGAAACAAAAATACTGATACCGGTGCAGCCGACATCAGCAAAATCAATAAGTTAGGTGCTTGGCTTATTACTAATGTTCGCTCTAAATTTTGTGATTGTCGCACAAAAATTGCAGCCTGTACTGTGGTATCAAGAAATTGACTTATATCTGTGAATTTGAGTTTTTATTGTCAAAATTTTTCTTGAATTATGAAACGAAAAACGTACTCATCCTCACCCCCAAGTCGTTCCACGACGGCAACGTTAATAATTTAATTTTCCATAGATAATGAAAATGAAAACCTACTATCTCTCTCTGGGCTGCAGAGGCGAAGGCGGAGATGACAATCGAGTGAAAAAAATATTATGGCTACCACAAATGACACCTTTTTTTTCCTCTCTTCTCTCTTTCCCATTGATATTTGCACCAAGATTCGTGCCCACTGCCTTCGGGTCTTAGTTTTTACTCCCTCAGTAAAATAAAAAATGTGTTCCACATTAAAAGTGTTACTCCTATACCCATACTCTAACATAGGGGTTCGCGGTAAAAAAAAAAAAAAAAAATCCCGTCATATTACCTTCTGTTTTCCATAACTACAGACCACGATGATACGATTATATATTTTTTGTGAAAATGGGTTTTTTTTTTTATATGAAACAAAAAACTATTCAGGCACCTTCCCCAAATTCTATCGTGAAAACAATATTTTAAGTAGCAGATTTTGCTTGGAACCTGCTAAAAAGTCGTCGCGGGAAAAAAGATGGAAATAATTCGATCGCGTGTCTGCGAATTGCTCCAAGGATTAAGGATGTAACCATCCCCAACTCATATTCAACCCACAAAGACAGAAAAGAAGAAACAAAAATGTAAGATAAAGAATTACGTGGCAGACTACACTCGTCGTCCATCGTCGTCGTTGGTAAATTAGGCCACCCAAAAGCTTTAAGGAGAACAAATTTCGTCCGCATTTTTTTCCTCCGCATTTTTTCCCCTCGAACAGGTATTCGCTATCAGATTTCACCCTTCATTTCCATCAACCAAACCCTGTAATTCGGTTCGTTTACAATTTAATAAAGAACGAGTTGAAAGCAAAATATGAGAATAGAAGAAAAAAAAAAATTGTAGAGCATCCAAAGAGATGAAGAGTTTACCCATCGAAAAAAGGGAAAAAAATGATGCTGCGAATAGAGAGAAAAAAATCGTTTTTTATTGAAGGAGTTTGTACTGACTCGAATTTCAAAGCTGTCGCGTGTGGTTATGAAAATTATATTGTTATCTTTCGTGTATATATGTATGCGGAGAGATGGTACCTTATGTGATAGCTGATTTTTTTTTTTTTTTTTTATTGTTGAAAATGCAGGTAGCTTTAACCCTCTTATATAATTTTATTTACATGGTATTTCCTTCCAACCCACTTCTCCAGTACCTATGTTTAATAAGTTGACTTTGTCAACTGTAACGCAGATATCACGCAAATGGCAAATATATTTACATACTTCGCGAAAATATACTGTACTACCATCGTGGAGTGCGAAGAGCCAACAATTTCAATATACCAGGTGTTGCTGGAGTGAGCGATTAACTCCAGATCGAATATATTTTCGGGTGCGCAAATATGTGGGCAACATATTATTCGTAAACATTCGGCTGCGCAAGTATTTGCGTACATCCGATAAGGGGGTGAAATTTACAAAAATAATCAAAAACAAGCTGTTTGTGTAGTATGAAAATGTTTATTTGTGATACAAATACGTAAAGTATGTGATTCTAACATTACCAGTGGTATGATTGCAGCACAAGCCAATCTCCTATCGCACGTGTGTCATGCACTATTTTAAACCAGTTGGCTTGCAAATGGTGTGTTAAAATTGACCTCACAAAAGGGTTAGAAGTTGGGATGATGAAAATTATCCGTTTCTTGAGAAAAGAAGACGATTGAGACCATTTTCCCATTTTGACCTAATTTTTTTATTATTTATATAACTATATATATATGTATGTGTGTATGTATGTATGTATGTATGTATGTATGTATGTATGTATGTATGTATGTATGTATGTATGTATATATGTATGTATGTATGTATGTATGTATGTATGTATGTATGTATGTATGTATGTATTTATGTATGTATGTATGTATGTATGTGTATATATATGTCGTAGGCGCTTTGGAAAATCAAACATTATCGGCTCAATTAGCCTAAAATTATCAAGTTAATTCAAAAACTATAATTCTTTATGAAATGCTGGTTCTTTATTAAATGACAGGCGTATTATAAGCATTTTACAATCAGCCCAAACCGCTTTAGGTTAATTAAAAGTTGTAAAATTTCTTGCTTAATTAGCCTCGTTCTAACTAGGCCTAATGAAATCGTTCCAATTAGCCTAAAATCATCAGGGTAATTGAATAATTTTTTTTAATAAAATTTCGGCCTTTTATAATCAGCCTAATGCGATTTAGGCTGTTTAGAAAACGAAAAACGAAGGAATCAAAAAATTATTCTTCCTTATGAAAAAAAAAAAATGCTAATCTCAGATTTATTATAATTATTACCTAATTTCGTTTGCTAAATAATAGTCTAAATCGCATTAGGCTGATTATAAAACGCCGGAATTTTATTTAAAAAGAATTGTTCAATTACCCCGATGATTTTAGGCTAATTCGAATGATATCTAATTAGCCTCATTCTATTAGGCCTAGTTAGAACTAGGCTAATTGAGCAAGAAATTTTACAATTCTCAATTAGCCTAAAGCAGTTTGGGCTGATTGTAAAATTCCTGAAATTGTCAGGCTAATTAAAATAATTTTTTTTCGTTTTCTGAATTGCCGGCTCTTTCTATAAAGTCAGCGACTTTTAGAAAATGACGAATTTTCTAAAGTACTCACAATATATACATATATTTATGTATCGCCCACCGTATTTTGTTCACGGTTTTGAAAAATCTACGCAATAGATACAGCTGAAATTTTCACAAAGATAGCTCTCATTAAGGAGCAAATTGGAAAGAAGTTTGGTGCCTATTGGTTCGGTAGTTTCTGAGAAAACTGGAAAACAAAAAATTCCAGGAAAAGTCGTTTTTCCAGAATTCTGAGAGAACGACAAAATTGATGGAATTTAAATTTTCACGATAGATTATCCTTGTGTAGTTGCATATCTGATAGAAGTTTGATGCTTATTACTCGGGTAGTTTTTGATGAAACTGGAGAAGAACAATTGCTGGAACAAATTTTGTGTTCACTTTTCTGAGAAAACTATAAAACAAAAAAATCCTAGAAAATCGGTCTTTACCAATAAAACATCGATAGATTAATATTTTTATGGAGGCTACAGATCGGACGTTCAGGATTATTGCCTAAATAATAAAGACGTTCGCAAAGTTACATCTCAGAAGCGAGTAATTGAAAAAGATCATGTAAAGTACAGAGTATTAGTGTATGAGGTGTACGAAGTTGTACGAAGATGAAAGAATGAACGGTGAGACAGGTAACAGTGTAGCCGCGGGTATAAATGTGAAAACGAATATAATATGTGTAATGTCAAGACGTGTTTTCGTAGGAGTTTGAGCAGAAGAGGACTGATGGTCCCAACATTTTTTGTTACAGATATCAATAACTAGAATAGTTTTTCGAAATAATTTTTTTGAAACCAGCAATGAAATATCGACGTATTGATATGTTTTCCAAATAGCGATAACTATCAATACAGATATCGATTAATATCGATATTTTTTTATAATTTTTAAAGTTTTTGGAATTTGAGTGTTTTTTGTTTTTGAATTATGAATGAAAATTGGCATTCTGGGTTTTCTGGTAAAATATTGCCACGCTAGAGTTTTTTATAATACCTACCTATCCGAAAAAGTAATAAAATGAAAGAGTGGGGAGTTGGAAAGGTGTGTGAGTGATGTGAAAAAGTCGTGCACGAAGTAAGTCAAATCGAAAGTGAGCATGCATGGCCAAGAAGAAGTGAATGAATTTACCAGTGCCGTTGCGCAAATTCTTATTTTTTGCATCGTGTTGAAGTAGACTGTTTTTAATCCACTTCAAATGCATGAAAAAGTTTAACGTCTTTTTTTCGGACGGATATTACAAAAAGTAGATAATAATCGGGGTTGAAAGTATGCGGAATTTATAGGAAATTACTGTACTACATATAAACAATAGTACCCAGATCAAACGTCTTTGTCGTGAGACTTATTATAACTAATTGTTATGCAAATGGAGCAGATTTCATCTGTCAAGAAAACTGAAAGATTTTATGTAAATGGAAAATAATTTAATTGCAAATTATTGAATTCCAGAGATATTTCTGGAAGTCTGTCGTACTTCAAGAGGCTGGCCTTAATTTACTGCCTATCCACTTGCTATTATACTCTGTTCGTGGTAAAAAGTGCGTGACGTCATAAACCGTATCCACACCTTGTCTCGAAACACGATGTTAGTTTACTCAATAAAATGACGCTTGTCATTATTTCACAATAAGCATCGATACCTTTTCTTCTCTCCCCCACCGACCGCCTCATCTATAGGCGATTATGACGTCACAAACTTCTCAGGGTGAACAGAGTATAGATGGTGACACACAGCAAGACGATTTGAATAGAATCTTCAAATTATTGCTTCCACCATCGTGATCTTGGTGTTGCTCTCTTATCACTACCAAAATTACGAAGAATACCGCTGAAGGTTTGGAATCATAAGTATTGGTTGTGTTTTGGTTTGGCCTAATAATCGTGACTGACTCGATTTTTTATAGGTACTTACCCTTATATATATTTATTTATTTTTTGTTAATAGAACCAACTGAAGAAAAAAATAATAAAAATGCACCGGAAAGAGAAAAATGAGCGTTTTAAAATTTCTTCAGCAACATCTCGTTTTCAGTCTACCTTTACGTCAAAACTTTTTACCTAATTAGCGCCGGCCGGCTTCAATGATTCCAGTCCGGAGATCATGCTGGAAAAATGTTAGAAGCGTTATTTTTATCTTTTAGCGCATTTTTATTGTTTTTTTTTTCTTTTTCGAAAGTTGGTTCTGGGCTTTGAAAGAAATTTCAATTTAGCATTTTTAATGCTTTTTTTTACATCATTATAATTTCAGTAAATTTGGCTGGAGAAATTATGAAGGGGTTGTCTTCTCTTTTCAGCGTACCTGTTTATTTTGTATTCTTCTCTTTGAAGGTGATTCAATTTAAAAAAAAAATTATTTTTAATGCTTTTTCCTTTCCTTACACATTAGCGTTGGCGGAAATTTTGCTTTAAAACGAATATTCTTTGACGATACCCCAAAATTTTCGCATTTAAGATTCTAAAAACAAACACATTATAAGGTACCATCATAGGATCACTATTGATAATTTGAAGAAAGTTTATGAAAATCGGTTCTGTAGTTTTCCAGAAATTCGTGCGGACAAACGTAAGTACATATAATATACGTCACAAAGGTACCTAGTACCTACATACATAGATAGATATGGGTCACATTAAAAAGTCTCTTTTTTGGTTGAAGTCGCTTAAAAGTTTACTTGATATTATTACATTTTCATCACTTTTGTTACTCCGAACAATTTAAAGATGAAACTACAGAACAAAAAAAAGTTAAACTTAGGTAATTTAGATTTTTGCTGAAAATTTTCTTCAATTTCACATAAATGAATATGAAAAAAGTTGATCAATGAAATGAATTAATTTTAACGTTTTTCCAAGACGTATTTAAAATCAGTTTCTAAGAAGTACAAATTTAGTGTGAGAAAAAATGTATTTCGGGATCGTCTTTTTACTCAGTTTGCTTGCAATCTTAAAAATTGAGTGATACATCGTCCATCCTATTTTTTGAAGCGCTGTGTTAAAATTTTCAGTTCATTTCTGAACTGATCCACTCATTATGAGCCCTTGTGACCCCCAAAAAAGGTTGGGATGATTTTACCTTAAAAACTCAAGTGATATATCGTCGATTATATTTTTTGAGGCTGAGTTCCAATTTTCAGTTCATTTTTGGATAGAAATACTCGTTTAGCCTCTTTTAAACCCAAAAAGGGGTTGAGATAATTTTTTCTTGAAAAAGTGAGTGATTCATCGTCATTATGTTTTTTGAGGCACTAGCTGAGTTCAAATTTACAGTTAATTTTTCGATTTAACCCCTCACTTTGCTCGCTGTGACCCAAAAAGGGTTGATTAGGAAAATTTTTTACTATTTCATTGGGTGCTATAACCTCGAATTTATTTATTGAAGAGCAAAGTTTCACTTATAACATGTGTGATGTAGCCCAGGTACACTTTTTTTGGAGGGTGTGGTCGTTGAGGATAATTAACCCTCTTCGCTACAGTTATGATTTTAGGATTCGTTTGCAACCTGCGAATCAAACACACTTTATATAATTAAATATGTGAGTAAAATTTATGTATGTATGTATGGCTCAAATTTTGTGTTCACAGTTTTGAGAAAACTACGAAACGGATAGAGCCGAAATTTTTATGACAGATTGGCCTTTTGTCGATGAAAGTTTGATAGGAGTATATTGCCTATTAATTGAGAAGTTTCCGAAAAAACTGGAGAAGAAAATTTGTTGAAAAAAATTTTGTGTTCAAGATTTTGAGAAAACTGCTGAAGGGATATGGTTGAAATTTTCACAAAATGTATTTCTTACACTGGACCAAATATGATAGGAGTTTGGTGCTTATTGGTTCAGTAGCATTTAAAAAACTGAAAAGCAAACAATTTTTGTAAAATTGGTTTTTAGCCATAAAATATCGATAGATCTATAACTTTGTTAGAGACATCGATTTCTATCGATAGTTTTTCGTAATTTTTTGTCTGAAATCAGTAGTGAAATATCGATTGATCAATATGTTTGTCAATACCGATAAATATTGATAGTTTTTTGAAATTTTTTCTAATATTTGGTTGGAATTCGGGTTTGTTTTCTAAATTATTGATGAAATTGGTACACTGTGTTTTCTAGCGAAGTACTGGCTGCGTTAGTTTTTTTTTTTTTTTTTTTTCTTCGGCTGTTCAAAATTAAAAAGAAAGTCAATTCGAAAAGAGCTGGAGACAGATACGTGATTTAGACATTCTTTATTTATTTGTTTGGTTTTTCTTTTTTACTTCATTAATTTCCTTATTTTTTGTATTTGTTTTTCGTAACAGTTGCAAATTGAAATTTCAAAACATTTTAATTTGATAGCGAAAAAAATGAATATATCGTATTTTCGTTTGTACCACGAAGGTCGAAAAATTGAAAAACAACCCAACCCACGTCTGCTTTTGACGTTTAATTTAATTTTCGTCGAATACGTCGTCTCGTGTTACGCCGTAGGTACATCAGCCAATGCACCGAATTTTCCTCGCAACAACGTGTCCCACGTTCGTTGATTCTGAAAAAGAAAATCTAGACGACGACGATAAAAGCTGATTTTAAATTTAATAGAATACGCTGCGGCGAATTCGGTACGAAATTTATTCGATTATTGGATACCGACGAGGAAAACTACGCGCAGAACCCAGTCATAGATGCATTAAGAGCAAATATTACTTTGCACGAAATGCAGTGATTATGCTTCGCAGAAGGGACGTGAATAAAGAACAAAAGAGATTATTTATTGACTGACTCCGGTGGGGAAACCTGCGACCAAAACAAATAAAGGAAAATAATCGATGAAAATTGTGACGTTTTATTGCCGAAACAGCAACGGTATTCGCTTATTTACGGCGAATTGGTTATGCAACAAGCGATACAGATTCGTATTTTACCGTATTGTGATACTCGCTTATTGCTTAGTGGTTGTCTACCATCACGTCTTAAATACCAGGTAGTCTACCTCTTAAGCTGGTGCCTCTGCTCCAGTGGGTAGGTTAGTTTATTTGCATATGATTTTTACCAGTGATTTATAAAATAAGCGATTTATTTGGTTGCCTTTTTTAAGCCAATATCTTAAATTAATTAAAAAATTAAATTTTTCTACAAAAATTTTGATTTTTTTTTTTTTTTTGAAGTTGGTATGGTTTTTTAAAAATAATGAATATATATTTATAATGTTTTCTAATTTTAAAATTTGCAAAAAACTCAAACCCTTAATAGGAAATCTTGTAAACTGAAAATATTGCAAATCAAATGGTCAATTTCTAATGCGAGTTTTACTGAAATTAATTACAATATCTTGAGAATGAGTTGATTCAGTTCTTTATGCATACAGATAGGACAAAATTCTAGAAATAGCTTTTTTGAGTACAAAAAAAAAAAAAAAACGGACCCAAGTAAAAAATAAATTTTTGATTAAGTTGTTAATTACAATTTAGAATGAGAGAAAACTTGAAATGTTATCGTACATAATCATGGACTAAAATAAAACATTTAAATGCAAGTAGAGTGTTTTCAGTATTTACCTTTTCAGAAGGAATTTGGTGAATATATAATCTGAAAATGTAACGTATATTTTCGTCTATTTTTAGAAATGACGAACATATTCGTCCACACATTTTCGAATACCAAAAACGTAGATATTTATCAACAATAATCATCCTATAACTCTTTATAAACAACCACTAAATTACCCGTATTTGATTTTATGAATATAGATATACTTTCTGTATATTCATGACCTAATTGTGCCTGTCCCTCGAGTACTCGACGAGTCAGCACAACCCTATAATAACAACACCCTACCTCACTTTACCTATCCGACATGTACGTTTTCATACCCTGAACGAGTATATAATCTGTCGATTCAGTGGAATAAGAGACAGTTCCTCGACAGCTACTTCTAAGTACCTGGAACCTCTCTAGTAGAAGTCTCTAGTGAACAGATAGTCTTGCTTGTTGAATTGTGATTGTATATGTATAAATATTAACGTATATTTATGTACTTTGATGTACAAATTATTATTTTATTAAATGTGTAAACTCACTCGTGTGTTTTAAATATTATTGAGTCTCTAACCAATGTTAAGGTCCACGATAGTCTGTGGATGATAAACTTAAATCTATTCTAGAAGTATTACTGCTTTTAAAGTATGTGATATTTCGTGTATGGTGTAACACTGAAAGTGGTTCTAATTAGGTACATTACCACCTCTTTTGGCCGTTACAGAAAATACCTAATTTTTATTCAACTCATTAGAATTTATAAAAATATTATGCCCTTTCTCAGTTGGATACTATCTAAACTTAAACTGAAATAATGTTTCTAATAATAATGAGAAACATTTAGATTACTAGGAATTTTCATTTTAAGAATGATTCAGAACTAAAATTTCTCTTAAAAAATTATAAAAATTGAAAATATACAATTAGCTAATTCCCTATATTACCTACTAACAGTTGTATTTATTTTATTGAAATTTATAGAAAACAAACTTATTCTTTTCTGATGTTCTTAAAAATATTTAAAAAAATAAATAAAAAATTGGTATATGAGTTTAGAAAAAAAGAGAGGAGGAAAATTATTTTTTCAATTTATTCATTAGTGGATTTTCTTCAAGAGATTAGAAATATTTATACAGCTTTACATCCTTTTTAATATTTTATTTTAATTTATATTATACATGGAAATATTTTAATATTTCTCTCATTTCAAGTTGAAATTTATAATTTAAAATTCATTTTTTACGAAAGTCTGTTTTTATTTTTTTCTCTGGAGATAAAACATTATTTTTTTAAACTTGGGTATATTTTCCTATCAGTCTAATTATGTAAGAAGAATTGAGTTTATTCTAATTTGTTATTTTCAGTAAGTTCAATTTTTAAGATTTCTCATCAGAATTTTAGATTTTTGTCATTTTTAAAACGAAAATTTCTAACTATATATGTATAAAAAGAAGCTATGATGACTGACTGAATGACTCATCAACGCCCAGCCAAAATCGCTAGACCTATTAACCTAAAATTTTCAAAGCATATTCTTAATATGTTGTAAGTGCTGCTTTACCAGAAGAGGGTTTTCTGTAATTCCACCCCTAAGTGGCTAAAATTGGGTCAAATGTATTTTTACGTATGTTTCAATATACTTTTTGCCCGACGAGATATTGAACCGATTATGGTTCTAAAAGGTCATTCGACTAATTTTCTAAATATCACTTTTTTTGGATTTTTCAAAATTCCATTCCTAAATGGTTCAATGGGGTCAAATGTGTTTTTATGTATTTGGAAATTTCTTATTATATTTTGATTTTTGCGAAATTCCACCCTCCTAAGGAAGTCAATGAGATCAAATGTGTTTTCAAATATTTTATTCTAAAAGGTCGACTGTTTTTTGGATTTTGTGAAACTCTACCCACAAGAGGGTCGAACGGAGTCAAATAAATTTTAAAGCATTTCTCGACATCTTTTAAGTTAGATAGGATATTGAACCAGTTTGTATTTTAAAAGGTCATTTTACTAAATGTTGGAAAATTATTATTTTTTGGGTTTTATAAAATTCTATCCTCAAAGGGGGTCAAACGAGGTCAAATTTGTTTTTAAATATTTGTAAATATCTGTTAGACCCTAAAGATATGGAACATTTGAATCGGTTTTTGTTTTAAATGCTCATTCGACTGTTTTTTGGATTTTGTGAAATTTTACTCGTATGAAGGTCAAATAGGATTTATGTATTTTTATGTATTCCTCAATATATTTTAGGCCCGATAAGATACTGAGCAGATTTTTGTTTTAAAAGGTCATTCGACTAATTTATTGTCTAACTCATTTTTTGGATTCTAAGAAATTCCACTCTTAAGGAGGTCAAATAAGGGCGAATTATTTTTCATAGATTTTTCAGTTTCATAAGTGGCATTTGAAAAAAAAGAAATGACCATGCTCCATTCATTTTTTGGGGTTGAGGAAGAAGCCTTACTAGATAGCTATAACTTTGGAAATGATACTTATTCATCAATACAATTTAGTTTTTAATTATTGTTCAAAAAAAGTTCTTCAGAGTAATAAAGCTAACAAGACCAAGGGAATATCCCGTGTCTATATATCATTAAATATAATAAACGTTTTCGTTTATTTTTTCGGATAAAAATTATATAAAAATAATTGATGAGGTAGTGAAAAAAAATATAAAGAAATAGAAGTCCTTTCTTATTTTTAAATTTCGAGGCACGAAGCGTCGAGAGTAAACAACACCAAAAGGGATTGGGGCTAGGGGGAAAAGCCCTCTAGTTTGTAATAAATTGGTCACCAGTTACTCCCCACAGCAAAAAAGACCCACGAATGATGAAAATTTACAATGCAATAATTTTGTAAAGATATCATCTTAAATGTGGTTGTTTTAAGGTGCGAAACGTTTTTACTGATGAGGCATTTAAAATAAATGAAAATAATTCAGAATAATTAGAAAAGTACATAAGTGCAGAGCCTTACGATTCCAGTATCTGTATTGGAGAGGGGATGGCCAAATATAGAGATCACCTGGATAATGGAAGCCTTTGGCACAGCAGCAGCAGCAGCAGCGATAGCAAATTCGTCAAATAAGTTTGGGAGTAGAGAAAATAGTAGAGTAAGAAGAAAGTCGTGGTGCTGAAGTGACTCCCAGAAAATTGAACCCCTTAGTATAAGGATGATATGAAATAACAATTTTGCGAATAATTTTATATTGGGGAGGTTCGTGAGGGCACAGCTCCACTTTGCAAGTATTTACCAGCAGCGAGGTGATATGAGGGTTGATATGACGTCATAGTAGACAAAGAGTCCCACATCGAAGGTGTTCATGGTGGGCAGAGCTTCACCATACAGGTATCGTCTTGTGAAGAAAGTTCGTTTCCTTAAGAAAACGGTGCCTATCAAAAAAAAAGAGATCCTCGACAAAGTATGAATTACCTGACCATAGCCTGTAGCGTGAGGACCTTTTTTTGTTCTTTTTTCATTATTTTATTAATTTTATTTCTTTATCGTTCGAACGCCTTGTAGAAAATGGAGTTATCGACTGCTGGCTACCAGCGAACTTGGACCACCATCTATTCTTTCCACTTTAACTTTTCTCTTTTAAATTAGTTTCTCGGCGCTTCTGATTTAAACATTATACTTCTTACATGGGTCTTTTTCAAAAATTTAAATTTTCCTGTTGACGACTATCTTCGTAGTCATGAAGTCTATTAAATCATTCCATCATTTTTCTTGAGAGTTTTTTTATTCAATTGTGGTTCAAGTTCGCCGTTTCTAAGTGGTTTAAATTATATCGGAACCTCCATTTTCTGCATGGTTCGTGACAATAATTGACTTTAAAAATTATAATTAACATTTTTCTGGTTATTATAATTATATTATTTTCAATATGCGCCCTCAATTGTTAATTATTTGTTATTGATTTTATTCGAATGTATATAATATTCACGGTAAAATGTGTTAATCTTTTATCGAGTTGATTTGAAGCATAAGTATGTGTTAGGTATGTGTGCGTACTTGGTCCCCTGTAACTTGATTGCAAAGGTACTGAAATAAAGTATATGTCCACAAACTTTTAATTTCCTACCCATTCTTTCGAAACTTACGTTTTTCGACTGCTAATGAGTGCTGCTAAGACTTTCACTCACTATAACCGTTTGTGAAAAAGGTCCCAGATCAGGGTAGGTGTTTCGTAGGGGCCCAGATGACTTGTTTTTCTGTTGCACATTTTTGTTAAAATTTTCTCCGATTCATCAACCTGGAAGAACACTTCGAAGTGTGAATTATTGGAAGATATTACTAATTTTTCATCCTGAAGGTTTTCGTTTGGTATTTCTCCCATTAATAAAACTAACTTCAACCCTTTCCGGTCTTATTTTATTTTTAAATTAATTGCTAATCTAACTCGATTTTACTTTCCTTTGGCATAATATCCTCTCAAAAATTTCTCATAAAAATGTAAATTTCCCCGCCAATGAGCCTCCACGCTTCAACCGTAATAATATAATCGATCAAATTCGGATCCTATGTACTGACGTAAAGAAAAGACTTTTATCTTGTTCGTGCACCGCAGCTATGTGGAAATAAACTATTTAAAAAATTTCACAATACAACGTTTTTTCATTAATGAAAAACTACTATACAGCCGTCTCAACGGCGAAATTTTTCATTAATTAACAAATTAAAAAGACGAAAAGGCTGCGAAGAGCGGCGGTGGAGGAGAGAAGGGTGTTTGAAAACGAAAAAAAGATGGTGGAAAAAATGAAAATGTGGAACGAAAAGTTGGAAAAAGCGAATGAAGAGACCGCACCGCATTAAAATGGAATAGGAGTACGAGAGCGAGATTGAAAAAGAAAGAATTAAAAATTAAATTTTTCGTTCGTCTTTTCCACCCATACTTCAACATTCCTCGATCTTTTCTTATATTGCCAAAGAAGAAGTTGGACGAAAACAAAGACGGAAATAAAAATAATAAAATTTTTCCCCCTTTTTTATTCATTTATGTAAAAAATATGAAAGTTTTCCTCTTGATTTCAGTTTTCCATTCCGTTATCCGTCGAAGATACGCATTACGTGAGACGAGGGTGGGGGGGGAGAGGAGGAAAAATACTACTATCGTTAAATGCTGAGAAATGTTTTAAAATTAAGGTTATTTTCGGCGTAGACGATGGAGGCGGCCCAGCTCGCAATCGTATAATCCTTCGAAAAGACTAATTTTTATTCGACAAATGCTGACCTAAATATCGCGCCGAGAAAAAGGAGACGGAACGGAGAAAGTGAAGGAAAAAACGAAGAAGCAGATGACGAGGTGGAGAGGCTTAAGGAATGAGAAAAGTATTTTTGGAATGGAGACAACCAGGGCTGCTGCTGTTATCCGCGTGCTGGAAATCTGGGCATAGGAATGCGGTAATGAAAAAGGAATTTTAATTTCGTGCGAATGCAAAGAACCGAATGGATTGTGATTCTGTCTGCGTTGGTGGATAAAGCTGCACGTACGATTAACCGTCTTGGGAGGGGGGTATACTTGACTTCAGAGAAGGCAAGTTTTTTCTCACGTAGAATCAGTCTTTGTCTACATGCCTAAAAAGCGTATGTGAGGTTGTGCAGACAGGTTATGTTGTAAGACTCCATTTCATTTCCAGTACCCAGCTGCAACTATGCAATCAGAGTAGCAAAGTTTGGGCAGTGAAGAGCAGTGACTTGCAAAATAAGGATAACATTCATCATGAGGATGGATACACTCCGGCTCGACTATACCGTAACATTCATTCCACCCGAGTTCCAAGCACATCAAGTGAGTTTTTTCACGCCTGCGTGTTCACGAAATCCCTTCAAGGGAGACCAATGCTGATTTATCCAGCCAGCCTGTGGGTTTCTATTGACTCGATTGGCGTCACTCGAATATTTTAATAATGACGAACATTAAAGCTATATGCCACCTAAAAATGTTGAAGTTTGTTAACAGGGCTTAAAGTCCATCTTTTCGCTCACATTTTCCACCATTAGCGTCCTTTCAGTTCTAGACTTGGCTCTTCACGCTTCATAAATAGGCTATCCCGCAGCCATCGAAATCATGGACAATGTGCTTTTTGACTTGCTGGGGACTACATCGTCCCCATCCCTAAGTATTCCTTCACAAAATTCTCGAGTTGGCACTTGAACTCTCACACAAATCGCTTCTAGGCCCAACACAAACATCGCCCCTTTCAGCTCTGTACTCGACAATCAATAGCTCGTTTTTTTCATGAGACTACACTTTGTTACGACACTAAAATTTTCATGGATTACGTAGTTTTAAACAAACATCTAGAAAAAAAGGAAAATTTAAGGGCAAAAATAGAAAAAGTATAGCCACAAAATCCAGATAAAGACGTCAAAAATTAAAAATTTGTTGAGCAAACATAGAAAGAAAAAGCTCAATTAAATTTATTGTCACTTCCCCCTCCCCCAAAAAAATGACGCTCAGAATCTGCAACTGGTTCAAAATTACTTTCAATCTGTTTTTTTTTAAAAGATAAAGCTTAAAAATTGGTACAGCTGTTGAATAATTGAAGCAAAGATTTTCCGCAGAGAAATTAGCTCTGATGTAAAAATTAGAGTGGTCAACCTTCTTTTGGTGTAAAATAATTGAAGGGAAATACCAAAATACGACACAGCTCAATGACCGCACTCGTGTGGGTACTTCTAAGCATGGAAATGATTTCACATGCTGCTCTCTATTAATGAAAATTAACCTTTTTTTTTTTTTGTTTTTGTTATAGAGTTCGACAAGAGAAAAATGGCGGAGCTTGGTGTCCAAAGGCGCAGATCAGCTCAAAAGTACGAGAATATCTGGAAATTGATTTAGCCATGCCTCATTTGATAACATACACTGAGACGCAGGGACGATTTGGAAATGGTCAGGGCCAAGAGTATGCTGAGCAGTTTGCCATCGAGTATTGGAGGGAGCCGTTGAAAAATTGGGTCATTTACAAAAATAATCGAGGAGAAAAGGTGAGTGTAGGGATCTGCCACACCTTATCCTATATAAAATATATTCGTCAGTTGTAACCAGTGGTGGAATGACCACGTGATTAGTTTCATCACTTTTGGCTGGCAAATATGTAGGGCCCAGATTTAATTCACCGAGCTGACAAAATCTACAACTGGTGACCCTCAATGTGTGTTGGACACCCACGTACCTTAATGGTGCATGGTGGAACACACAACTCTGCTTCCTGACTTAAGTTGCTGATAGATAGTGCCCTATATAGTGGAAATAGAACCCATATAGGTAGTTTAAGCCTGTGCATATAGATGCAAGAGGCCTTTCTGGCTCTGCCCAACCTCCCACAACCCCTAATGATGCATATCATTCAACTCATGTTGAGTCTCTCTAGGGAGGGAGTGTGAGGGTATCCTCTGTACCTTGTCTTATATAAAATATATTCGCCAGTTATAGCCGGCCGTGGAATGACCATGAGGTTAAGTCCTCAACTTTTAGCTGGAAAATATGTAAGGCCCAGATTTGATTCCGTGAACTGACAGTGGGTTAATTAAAATTTATGTTTAAGTCCAATCTTAATTCTTCTTCACGAAAAATTTCATGTAAAAATGTGTAAAATCAATATATTTCAAATTCTTTCATCTGGTTTTGAATGAAATTTGTAAAAATAGATTAACGTCCAAGAATTACAAGACATACTTTCTCTTCAATCAGTTTTTGTTCTTAATTTTTCCTTCATAATTTGATGAGCCAAGTTAGCTCTTATTTTATGGTGGTAGTAAGTATCTATAAGAGGACCTTTATGGAGTAGGTATGTATTCTTTTATTCACATTTTTCACTAAAAATATTGAGAACATAAGTTACTATGAGTAATTGTCGTCGTATGGTGTCTATTCCAGTTACAAAGATCATCTCTCTAGCTTTGGCTTCTAGGGATACCTACGTCGTTGAGTATTCAAATTATAAATGAAAATTAAATTTACGTGGACAAGGCTACAGGATGGAAAAGTTTGTTTCGCCCATAAATATCGTTAAAGCGAGTCAAAAAACTTTTACCGTTTATTAATTTCAAAATAATTTCGACGAATGAGCTTTTTCAAGCTACTGAGAGCTTTGCAAAAGCGTCGAGTAATTTTCTTTATTTTATTCGTCTTCGTTGGAAGGGAAAAATCTGGTAATACCGAAATATAAAATTATTGGAGTAATTTCTCCTCTGTTGAACTTTCGGTATCTGCTAGGATACTCCAGTGCTTTTTAGGTGTGAAAAGTGTAGGATAAACAAAAAGTGAATATAGGGTACCTTAATTTGTTTTCATGCTTCAGAATTTCTTAGATGATACGAAGGCAGTGTTATTTTAATTTTTTTGACGAGAATTTATTCGCTTGAAACTTGACAAGTTTCATTTTAACTTGGTAAATGCGTACCTATTTCAATTTACTGGGCATTTACAGAGCAACTTTCAGTTTTTTTGTTTATTTTTTGCAACGTTTATCAAAAGCGAATATTAAAACTCATTTAAAAAATTGAGAAGAATATTATTTCAATCTCGATACAATCTAGTTTGACTAGATACTCGATGAACCAGCTTTTTTATTAAATTCAAGAAACTTAGATTTGTAATCTATTTAAAATTGTTAAAAAATGGCTGCAACATTGCATTCACTTGGAAAAAGATCAGAAAATTAGGTCTAACAGACCAGAAATCGAATATTTTTTCTATTTTCTCTCCGCACATAGTGGAATGTCTGTTTTTTTGTACGTTCTTTAAGTTTAATTTTGCGATAGATAAAAATCGATGTACAAAATGTAAAATATAAAATCGAATTTCCCGCTGAATTTTGAGCTAGATAAACGATATGTTGAAAATTGGCGAATATTTTACATCTTTCTGAGATAGACATTGCAAAAAATGTCGTACCTTTCGACCCATGTTGAAAAAAAAAAGCCGACAATATTAATTAATCATTAACTGAGGTACCTAAACTCTTAAACTCATATTTTCACATTGCGAGTTGCTACTTTTCAACCCTTTTACCTTTTTATTAGAAGTTACCAATGACGTCTGTGTTGTGGTTAGTTTACTTCTCTTTATCTAATAAATTCTGGTTCTGGCCGTTTTCATCGGAACGTTTTAGCGAGTGCCCCCTCTCGTCTTCATCCAAAAAATGGTGATGTTTGTTTCAAGAATAATGTTATATTGACTAATTTTTTATTATTTGATTGTGTTGATTTGTCATTTTTCCTTCCTTCTTTGCAATGTTTTTTCCAAAATTATCGATAACATATTGAAATATTTTCCCTGTGTTTTTTATTTAATCTCGACATATTGATAGTATTACAAAATTGATCGGTCAGAAAAGGAAATTCCATGGTACGAAAACAATTTTGATAGTTTGTGGCAAGATATTTCAAAATAATGTTTTTAGTTATCAAAATTTGATGATAGAAACAAATGAAAATGTTATCACATTAAACGTAATTCAGCCTACTGATGCTCTCTTTTTTCTTTTCTTTTCACATTCCCCCTTCCCCTGAATTTTTTTATATCCTAAAAACTGATATTTGAGAATAAGAAACAGTTTATTTTAGTAGTTTTAAAAAGATTTAAAAGACATTGCCATATATAATTATGTAAACAAGTTACAAAACCTGTCCTGTTAACAGGTTATTTGAGTGATGAAGAAAATTTTTGCTTCAGTTACCTATTATATTTCATTTTCAAATGTAAACAAAAAGAGTCAAATTTTAAAGTAGTACCCTAAAAAAAATACTGGTTTATGTATCACATAATGAAATATGAGAAATCAAACTTTAGCCAATTTTGAAGTCACAACATCAAATTTGAAATAAGCACCTTAAGAAACTACTCCCATAATACCTATAATAAAATCAAATATGAATTAAAAATTTTTCCCAATTTTATAGCCCCTTTGGGTTGAAGAATAAGTTGAATGAAAAAATGAATGTAAAATTTGAAATCAGTAATCTCCAAAAAATACATAATGATGTATCACATAATAAAGTTTATAAACTCAAAATTGGCCCCTCTGGGTCAAACAATGGGTCAAATAGAAGAACAAACATCAAATTTGAAATCAGCACTCCAAAAAACATACCTATTCATTGATGTATTACACAAAATAATAAATAAATTCAAAATTTACCCTTCTTAGCATTCAAGTGGTTAAAGAATTGGTCCAATGAAAAAATGAAGAACAATAGTGTATTAATTGCCACCGAAAGATCAATTAGTATAAATGTTACTTATTAAGTTCTTCTTTTTGGTGGCTAGATGGAGATTATTAGATTATATTAATATTGATAGAAGGAATTAAAACAATCTTTACCTATTTACCATGGAAACATTAATAGAAAGAAGAAGAGAAAACAAGAGGTAATATTATTTGGGATAGAAGAAGGTGAATTATTAATATCATAATACATTTACTGGTACTTCAAGTAAAATTGTTATTTCAAGGATACATGTGTGGATGATGAGGATGAAGAAGTAGAGGAGGAGGAAATGCACATTGAACGTAGATATGGAAGTTTTGAAGCTACCTACATTTCTTCTTCATTAAACCAGCAATGATGAGAGAATTTAGTGAGCAGAGATTAAAAAATTTCTTATGTTTAGATAATGTAAAAATGTGAGGTATATTTTGATTTGTTGGATTTTGTCATCATAGATAATATGTTTTTAGGGTCAGGGTTCAGTGAACATCAGTATTCTCACACGTAATTATTTTTCTCAAATAAAGTTTTATATGCTTTTACTTTTAATTTGATAATTTTAACAACAACAGTCAATTTTTACAACATCGGTCAAATTTCACAACAAATTTGCAACAAAATTGGCGAAGGGGGAGTGTCACACCCCCTACACCTCCCCTTGCTGGGCCCCTGGGTTGGTTTCACCAATTTGAAGTGAAGAGCTGTTAAACTTGGTATTATAAATTAGTGACTCCAAAGCTGCTGGAATTTTTTGTGGGCTAGGTGAGTATTGAGTAAGTCTAATATCTTCATCCCATAGTAAAGTATTACTTTCTAGCATCTATTTCAAAATTTAATTTTGAGTTTCTTCCATTGTTATCCAGTATGCTTGCAAACGGAAATTAAAATTAACCTCCCAAAAGGGTTAGGGTTGGGGATGATGAAAATTATCCGTTTCATGAGAAAAGAAAGCGATTGATACCATTTTTACATTTTGACTTTTTTTTATGTAGGTACTAAGTTAATGTGTGTATATAATTATGTGTAATATGTATTTATCGTTCAAAATTTTGTATTCACAATTTTGAGGAAACTACCGGATGAATAGAGCTGAAAGTTTTACAACAGATAGTTCTCATATTGGAGCAGGTCTGGAAGAAGTTTGGTGCCTATTACTTTAGTAATTTCCGAGAAAACTGGAGAAGAAAATTAATGGAAAACATTTTGATGTTCACGGTTTTGAGAAAACTACCAAACAGAAAGGGTTGAAATTTTAATAAAAGATAGTCATCATATGGGAATAGGTCTAAAAGAAGTTTATTGCTGAGAAAACCAGAAAAAATTTTTTGGGAAAGTTGTTTTTCAAGGATTTGGAAAAATTGAAAAAAGTGTTGGAATTGAAATTTTTACGATAGATTATCCTTATGTAAGTACAAGTCTGATAGAAATTTGATGTTGATAAATTTGGTAGTTTCTGATAAAACTGAAGAAGAAATATTGGAGGAAAAAATTTTCATTTCACTATTTTGAAAAAACTATGAAAGGGATAGAGTTAAAATTTCACGAAAAGTATTTATGGTTTGTTGGTTCATTAGTTTCCAAGAGAACTAGAAAACAAGAAAGTCTTGGGAAATGGCTTTTTGTCAATAAAACATCATAGATCAATATTTTTGTTAAAGATATCGATAATTATTAATGGTTTTTGTTGAGACCACCAATCCTTCTCCCCTTTCACTCCTGCAAACACACGATTATCTTTATAATATATTTTTACATCTTTGTTCACGGCTACACTGTGGCACTGTTCCGCCGCTCGCTCATCTGTCTCCCTGCATCATCGTTTATCTCACTCAAACTGTACTCACTCTCATCATATGTGATTGATGTTAAATACACACGCTTCTGAGATGTTACTTTGGTTAATATTTTGATTTATGTTACAAAACTTCTTCTTCATCAATTCACATCCTGTATAGTTTTTCGTAATTTTTTGTACTTTAAACTATAGTAACGAAATATTGATACATCGATGTTTGTCAGAGTAATCGATATTTGTTTACAATTTTTTCAAGATTTTGGAATTTAGTTTTTTTGTTTTTAATTACGGATGAAAACTGGTAAACTTGGTTTTCCAGCGAAGTATTGTTGCACTAGAGTTTTTTTAAGCTCATTTCTATACTTTGTGTGTAGTAGAGCTATGTATTATAAAAATTTTGAAAGTTTGACCTCATGAAAAATGTGCCAAATGTTATTTTTTGTAGAAAATGTGATAAGAAAATTTTTTAACAAGATTAAAATTTTTCTTGATCTATACGTAGGCGATAACGTTTCGAAAGTAACTAAAGTACGGGTTTAAAACATTTTTGGGGCGTGGAGGGAGGGTATAATCAACATTAGAGATAGTAAGTTAACTATTCTTTGTAAGATTTTTTCATATAATTTTCTCCCTAATATACGTATGTACGGGATACCCGAGGGCAAAACATTTTTTCTTCTTGAAAAAAAGAAGGGAAGGTTGTAATGTGGTACGCCAAAAGGTCCACTAAATTACTGAAACAACGTCAAAGTACCTGTTGTTGGAAAAATTCCGCCAATTACCTAACCAGTTTAAATTTTTATAGATATTTTAAATGCATATAAATTATGTAGATACATGTATAGAACATCATTGACTTAATAGCACAATTCAAATCGATGTTATTTGAACTTTACTTGGTGATACTATGTATCACCAATTTATCGAAGATATTTTAACGGATTTTCTAAATTCAAATTATAAAAAATTCCTAAAATTTTCAGCAATTAGTATAATTGAATTGAACTGGCACAATTTTGCGGCAGGTTAAATGGGAAACTGATAAAAATATCTCAGTTTGGCGTATGCGATAGCTTGTTCATGTATACTTAGAGCCTTAGTTTTAGTGATGAGGTTTTCGTAAATACATTGAGCGTTTCTCAGATTTTTCTCACTAGCACCTTGGTAAAATCTGAAAAACCTTGAAGACATTTCTGTTGGGTTGGTTGCCTAATGAGATGAAAAACCGCGTAGAGGCACCCAGTTGAAAAGCACTGTGGATGAAGTAAAATAAAGGAAGAAACTTTAACCACATGGTTTTCTTCGACGTTCGCAAATTCCCCAGAGAGACGAGTTGATAAAACATAAAATGAAAGTCGACTCAATAGCAGAAAAAAAAAAGTAAAAAAACAAGTTGACATTTCATTCGGTGAACGTTTAAATAAATAATTAACAAACGTCGACGTGGCTAAAGAAATTGGTAAACCGCAGAGAAGAAAAAAGTGGGCTGGAAAAGAAAAACAAGATTCGATTTTATCAACGAAAGACGGAATAATTGAAAATGGCGTCAAAAAGTTTTTACTGAGGGCCTCGTTTTCTAAATATTTAAATAAGTTACTGTACTTTCTTTTTACACGTTTTCTTCCCTACTTCTTTGACGTTTTGTGTAGTCAGCACAATATGTTAGTTAATCGAGTTTCAAGATGGGCTTTTTTTTTAGCAGGTTTTCAACGAGAATCTATTATTAAAATAGATCTCTTGGAGGATGTTTGAATTAGGACTTGGATAGTTTTCCATTTCATATGCAAAGAAATTAAATGACATCAAGAAGTCAAATTTTCAATCTCTTTATGGACTTCGTCCGCTCATTTATATTTCTAAAAATTAATATTAAATACATTTAGAAACAAAAAGAAATGCAGTATATGTTGACGTATTACATCAAAGTTTCTTTATGTACAATACTGACACTTTACATAAAGTCTAAATTTAAACTGGATTGTTTAGTTTGCATTACAAAAATTGGAAGTCAACGGACATGTTTAAAACCGAATAGTTTCCAAAATTTATCTTTTGAATGCCCTTTTTTTGGACCATAAATTGTCAGTGATGGATGCTTACTGCACAGTTTGTGAAAATAATGTAAAAAACTTGATCATCCATAAAAATGAATAAACTTCCATGGTTGAAACAAAGGATGCCCCATTGATAAGTAAATTTCAGCTAAATTAAATTTAAATATCAACCCGTAATGTGTAAAATTATTGGTGTAAAATTTTTTAATTCTCATGATTTTTGTGAAACCTGCTTTTTTAGCGGAATTTGGCTGCGGTCAAAAATTTTTTTCGTCACTATTTCTGTTACTTTGAAAGTTCGTTACTTTGACGAAGGTAACGGTAACGACCTATCGAATTAATTTTAGCTTAGTTTTTAAAAAGAAACGGAGGGAAAAACCTAATAATTCGTAAAAAATATTCGCATTAGTCTTTCAGCCAACTTGTCGGCTAAAAAGCGTTCGAATTGAATTTTTTTCGCTCCGTGGTGGTTGGTGGGTTTATACTTCATATTTATTTTGTAATTTTCTCCCATCTAATTTGACGATATTTGCCGAAAGAAAAAAAAAACAAAAAAACATTCTATGGCTCCTGAATAATTTATTCGTTTGTTTGGTCGCACATCATTAGCAGGTAGTTGGAATTTGTTTGCGTGCTTTTGTTGCAACGTGAGAAAAAGTGTTAACCGTGTAATTTATGCGGTCCAAAGAGTGTGGAGACGAATCCGCAACCCCTTCTATGCGTCTGTGAAATCCACTATAAGGGACTCGTGGTTGGTATTGAGAGGGCCCATCACTTTATTTTCCCTGTGAGCCCAAACTATCTCTTCGAGGCTCTGGTTTTTAGATCACCTATATTAAACTAATCGATTTTTATTTAAAACGAAAAAAAAAAAATTATTTTGCTACTCTGAGCCTTCTACTTTTTAAGACAAAAACAAACGTACCCATTTCACGGAGGCACAATTACTGCGAAATGAGTGATCGAATTCGGCTAAATGATCAAATTAACTGCGAGCAACCAAATGAAGGAAGAGTTCGATTCAATTAACTGAGGTATAGCTTTTAAAGAAAATTATGAAAATTTGTCCTGCTTGATACAAGACGAATTCTTGTTGAGAAATGAACGGAAAATTAAACTGGTGGGTCATCATTTTTAACCATTCATTTTAAATTTTTTCTCAAATTTAAGATACTGCGATATGAGATTAATAAAAAGCTGAAGTGATTGCCTTTAGACTCAAAATCCTGAACACTATTACAATTTATTCAACATTTTGTGTAATAAAAATAAAGACTAATAAACAGTGTGGTCGATTATGCCGGTTAATGGAATGAAGTTTTGTAAAGTTTCTGAAGTTACGTTTACAGTAGGTTCTATTTTTTGAAAAAAAATTATTAATTTACCATAATGTTTTTTCGTTTTATTTAGATTTCAGCTGATTTTACTGGAGAAATTTTAAAACAATCATTTTTCTCTTTTTTAAAATCACATCTACGCACGAACCATCAACCCGATTGAAACAAAATCTATCAGAATGATGGAATATTATATATTCGGTGTCTGTACCAAATTTCGTGACCATTGGTTAAAAATTACGCATTTTAGAACGATTTTAACCTCAAAAGTGAAACATAATAGGACGTAATAGAGGAACCATCAGAGGCGATCTGGACCAAAATCAAAAAGGTTTGTTCATGTGTGACTCCAGATAAGTGTACCAAATTTTGAGGACTATCGGATGGAAATTGCGCCTGTGACTAGTTTTACAGAATTGTGTATATAGTATCTGTAGGATGCTGCGGCGAGCGCATGCGTACAACTACCGATCAACCTCTTATTTGTGCGAGCCTTGCTCAGTATGAAAATTAGATTAGTAGCGATGAGCTACTAACCCCTCCCCCCCGTACCCGTGTGTACCAAAAGAGTGTTCGCCCTACCTAATGTAGGGACAGGCCACACAACCTACCAGCGAGTGTACAAGTATACCCGTCACCACTGGTAGGAAGTTGCCACCGTATCATCCACGAATTTCGGCTAATAGTGCCAAAATGTTTTTGGAGTTGTGAGACGAAAAACGAACATACCCTCACCTCTGGGTCTCGATACGAGATCAGATTTTTTTTGAAAATCTACATAAAAGAACGTAATAATATGTGCGCATCATATTTACGACTTGCTCCATTTTTTGATGTCTGTTAAAAAGTATCTCAACATGTGGGTTATGGTCGTTCTAAACAATATTTACCTAAATCCGATAAAAGAAAATATTAAAAAAATGGCGAAACGTCTTCCAGCATCGAGGATGTGATCGATTATATGTATAGTTCGGCGAAATGAATATTAATGTGAATTGGAAAATGGAATTACTCATCGAGACGCTCGTTGCTCTTTTGTTTCAGATTCTTTCGGGTAATACCAACACCTATTTGGGTGTTAAGCAGAGACTCGATTTACCATTCGTGGCCAGCAAAATTCGATTCGTGCCACTCAGCGAGCATCCGCGAACCGTTTGCATGCGTGTCGAAATTTACGGATGCCCCTGGCAACGTAAGTACATTTTAATATTTTACGCCTCCAGCGTTTCCCATTAAATGTTACGTACTCTCGACGCCCTTTTTTCGCAAAAATTCCAATTATATTCGTCGCAAATGACGGTAAGAAGCGAAACCGACGATATAAAAGAAACGAAGAAAGCATGCAACGAACAAACCTAACAAAAAAGAAGAAAAACAAAAAAAACAAAAGTGTAAAATGAAAAAGATCGAGCAAAAAAAAAAAGAAAAAAAACACAACCAACTCAGCGAAACTCTATTCTGCGGAAAGCTTATGCTGTATTTAAGTAAGGAGAGAGTCGTTTAGCGAGTAAACTTAAGCTTTCGATGGTGCTGCCGTGCACGGTTTTGTGTTTTTTCTTTCGCCTTTGCGCTAATAAAGTATGAACGAGTTTCTGAAATTGCGTCTACATACTCGGCAATAATTTCGCTTTTCACCGAGTGTATCCGCTGTCTCCCCACACCATCCCCGCTTAACCTCTGGCTCAACCCTTCGTTTACTGAAAACCAGTGCCCGGTTGTCTCGAGTACGAGTGGACGCGACGCGGAGGAGTAGGAGAAGGAGAAGGAGTAGGAGAGGAGTAGGAGGAGGAGGAGGAGGAGGAGGAGGAGGAGGAGGAGGAGGAGGAGGAGGAGGAGGAGGAGGAGGAGGAGGTGGCGGCGGCGGCGGACGAAAGACTGGAGTGACTGGAGAGCACGTCTGTGCATTATCGTTACCGCATTAACGCTGGAATGCCGAAAACAACGCCCAAGGTAACATTTTGGCGCGATAAGCGCTGCGGGGCTAAATTAAAAATTAAAAATTCATGAACCGACTGTGTGCTGATGGTACGTAAAGAGAGTTCGAAAGAGAATACGAGTGGGAGCGAGAGGAAGAATGAAACTGGAGAGGCTACGGTTACAGCATTGTGACGAAATACACGACTGCTTTTTGAAATCCCTTCGACCGCCACCGTCACCTTCTGTCCTTTTCCACGTTTACGTTCTCTCTCTGTCTCTTTCTCTTTCTCCGTTCCTCCATGCCCATGCCTGCCTCGCCCCTCCGCCTCTTCTACTTGCAACCTTATCACACACACAGACTGCGTAATTCCAGCGAATTCTGTTTGCCGTAAAACGAGAACTCGAAAGACGAAATGGCAGTAGGTGGGCAAAAAAATTGGAGGTATTATACCGGGTGAAAAAGTAAATTGAAAAATATTCTTGTTACAATATTTACGAACGTGAAAAATGAAATAGGTAAGGGTGATAAAGAAAAAAAAAACTGCAAGTCTGACAATTTGTGATCCTACTCGTTGGAAAAGCCTTGAACTCTGTAGAACGAATCTTTTATTCGAATGCGACAGTACGAAAATATTTAATGAAATCGGTGCCTCAAAAAAAATAAAATAAAAAGGTGCTAAAAAGAGAAAAATAACTATTCCAAATTCTCCCGCGCGATATCCTACTGAAATTTTCAATATCGGTGCTCCTTTCCTTTGTTATGTAGGCTTAAATATCAACTTAGTCTAATTGTATTACAAAACTTTTTAATTTAACACGGGGAAAGATGATGTTAATGCGTTTACATTTGGCTCATTAATTAGGTTTTGTTAAAAGAATCGATAAAAAATTAGCAGTTGGAAAGAATGAAGAAACCATTCCCAAACCATTTCTAATTTTCATTAGCAAAGGTAACGCCGTTGCATATTTTGCGGATGTGGCTCCTATAAATAAAAAGCTAATGGTTTAGATTTTTAATGGTTAGTCTAATCGACGAGTATTACGAATTTTTTGTACTGGAGGTGCAATACGCTACGTTTTACACGACCTTCGGTGAGTCCAGCTAAGCCCCTCCCAGTCCATCAAACCGAAACGTACAATTTGAAAAGCATAGAAAATATGATTTTTTACACAAATTGTTGGTCATAATCCTTTCATTAAAGAGATAGCTACTCTTTTAAAAGAAGTTAAATTTTGGAGGAAGCTTCCAGGAATAAAAACGTAAGCCAAAAAATAAAAAGTTAACTGCTTAGAAGCCGAGAAACTTGAAGAAGAGGCTTAAAACGTGTATCAAATTGATTTAATTCAGTGTTCTAGGTAAACTTTACCCTAAAGGTTACTAATTATAACTACTCACTTTCATTAAATCGCTATTTTTGACTTTTTTATCATTATAGTTACCTTTAGGTTTAAGTTCGCTGATATCATTAAAATAACATTAAATTAAACAAATTTGATTTACAATTTCATCTTGGTATTCAATTTTCTTTTTGTTCTTGAGCTCATCTTATTTCTTGAAGCTTCCTCTCAAATTCAGTGTATGTCAAAAAAGTAGATATCCTATTAATAAAATAATTATGACCAAAAATTTGTGTAAAAATCATTATTTCCTAAAGATTTAAAAATTAAAGATGTTTAACATTATTTAAAATAGTCGTTAATTTTCGGTTGTCTTCGAAGTAATTGTGTTGTTCCAAAGGGGGTTCGTAGTCCAATTCCCCTGCAGTCTCAATAATATATTCAATTCCATGAAACTCACACCAAGCAGCCAAGATATTAACCACCTACACTGGATGATTCCCACAGAATCGGCATCGCCCAACCTCCACAGCCTGCCAGGAATTTGTTGGACGCGAATTTATACCATGCTGATCTAGTTTAAAAAGATCGCGAATCTTGGCTATATACCTTGGATTTTACTTACATTATGAAGTCATTAATTCCCAGCCGTACCTAGGTCAAACAACACCCCATTGCCACTGAAGAAGATTCAAACTGCCATTATTGAAAAATTACACCATATATTATAATGTTGAGAACACATATTAATGTGAACACTTAAGAACAAGGTAAAATAAAAGTGTTCCTGTCTGTACAAACAGAACCAAGTGTAAGAGATGAAAAATGAAATGCAATCGGTATATAAAAAGAGTATAGATGTTTGCTCGCCTGATTAAAAATAGAGAGCAAAAGAAAGTACTGGTTTTTAATAAAATGGGAAGGTGAATTTGTTATCATACGCGTACCTAGGAAAATACCAAGGTAGTTGTGTAAAGGGAAGGCCGGAAAAAAAAAAAACGAAAAAATAAATAGCCTAGGTATCACTGATTGCATACTTGGACATATTTCATAACAGTCTTTAATTTTTAATTTAGATTTTAATTTACCTGACGGCCAGATGTGTCTTAATTCACGTTTTAAAAAATTTGGTTAAATTTTTTTTGTAAAAAATTATTTTTTACTTTATAGTTCAATTTTTTTTTTTCTTCTTAGAAAAGCATGTTTTTAGGAAAATTTTTTAATTCAACTTTTAATTGTTTTTATTTCGGCAGTAAAATTTTTAATATTGAACCAATAACTAGGAAATTTGGAACAGATATTCAACGTAATCTATTATGACTTGTTATAAAGTTTTGTGCGAATCGACCAGACAGCATATCCGATTACACTATTTTGGTTTTCGTTTTAGCTATGAAATGCCTAATTTTGGACCAATAGGGACGTAATTCTGAACAAATAAGAATAAGTATATTTATTATGATCTTTTCTAATATGTTACTAATTTTGATGCGGGTCGGCAAGGTGGTCTTACGGTGCAGATATTTTGGATACTATTTTGGCTATAAAATGATTATTGATCATTTGGAATCAATAACAAAAACATTTTCGAAGAATATTAATTATAATTTATTACATGTTAGAAATTCTGGTCGGATCGGCTGGGAGGTACTTCCAAAATAGTTATTTGCGATACAAGTGCGTAAAGTAGCAATTATCTACTTCGCACGAGTGACACATTACACGTACTGTTTTTTGCAACATCCTCCTCGAAAAAAAATTTGGGCAAGAAAATTTTTTTCTTTCAATGTATTTGAACAATACAAAAACGAAAAATTTTCCTTTGATTTGCGTTTGTTTGTTCGTTTATTTTCAAGTAACTAGCTAAGGATGGATAAAAACTCTGTTGGATTACAAATCCAAGTTCCGTTTTTTTATTTTCAAACAGCTAAAGATAAAAAAAAAAAATCATTCGAAAATTTTAAAAATTTTATCCTCTTTACAGTCATATTAATCTCAGCTCTCTAGCTTAAATAAAGGCTGAATAATCATTAAATGAAATAAGTTTGTTTCAAAGTTGAAATGTTTTGTTCAATTGAAGTGGCGACTTGACGATCAGTTTTTCACAAAATCCGGGTATGTAGAAATTTCCTAGTGTTGGATAAGACACAGTGCGCATGCGCAGCCAAAACGGTGATTCAGTAATCTTAGCAAGTCTCAAACTTCGCATGCCAGAAATTTTACTTTACGACATTGGGGTAAAATCTCTTAGGTACTTTAAGTATGGTTAATACGCACGAAAACGTCTTTTTTTGGGGTGGGTGTTGCAAAAAGTATATTTTTGTTTGGATTTCGAATGAGGTAATAGTTTTTAACTGCGTAATTTTAGGCGAATAATTACAAAATTTATTATACTTAATCATCAATTGCGATATACCTATTAATAACTTTTTAGTTACTTAACTAATTTTATACTCTTCGAAAATCTACTTTTTCTAACGGAGCTACTGCTGCGTGAAGTTTTTTTTATTGTTGTATTGTTGAATTCGCAAGAAATGTTTTCATTGCCTCTTGTACTAATGCGACATTGTACGGGTTTTTGTTATCAGTTCGTCAACCCTTATGCGGAAGGTGAACGTGATGAATGCAGATAGCAGGTAGCACAATGTTGTAAATAACTTACCCTCAACAAGTTCATTCGCACAGTCATGTAAAATTATGTTACTATATACTTGATAATTATGGTGGTAGGCTATTTTGGTAACCTTTGTCATAAAATATTCAAGTGATATGGCATACGATTTTACTATATCTACGGTGCTTCAGAGAGGAAGAGGGTACCAAAGGTACCGGGGCCGAGCATTGTCAGAGAGCCCAACTTTTGGTAGCAACGTTCGAGTTAATGTTTAAGTGGTCCTCATGACCGTATTCATGAGCAGTTTTCGTGTCAAACCCGAATTTAAGACTTTATTTTAACCTTGGTTGTGAATTACAATGGATATGAATTTTTACGAAGTCTTGAATTCGTAAACAAGCTGCTTAAATTACGATATATTAGCATTGACGCTACTGATTACTTCAACTCATTTTTCTGCTATTGAAGACGTATTCGTAGCATTTACTACAAATCCCGTGAAGTGTTAATTCTGTGAGGTAGTTTGCAGTTCCCCCTATTTGCGACATGAAATCTCTCGCTATTATTGGCTATTTTTAAATTTTCAACTTTGTAGATTACTCGGAATTAATTAGCACGTAATTTGAGGTTAGGAATGCACTTTAAAACCAAAAACGATAGATAGAAAATTGATACCTAATTAGTACGCATGTTATAAATGCCTTCAGTCTCACTGCAAATTAGATCAAATCATAATTTTTACTTTGACACTTAATTTTAAATTCTAATGATAAGATTCTTCAATTTTTAAAATTTTTTATTAAATTTACTTATAAGTCATAGTTGACATAAAAATTTACTGCTCATGGTTATCCATCTAACTGGATTTCTCAGAGCTGTATCGAGGTGAAAAAAAAATGTCGAAGATGCTAAAAACCCCTGCACTTACCCTGCGATCACTTCAGACGAAAATCTTTCTCTCTGAGATAATAAAAAAGAAATAGAAATTGTCTCAGTTTCATTGTTTTTGAGCTTTTTCATTGGTTGGTTGCATTGTTTGTCCACATTATTGAACTCTTTTTCGAGGAGCACACTGTGCGGTGACTTCAAAACCGAAATCACCCATTGATAATTTGGACACATTTATTTAGGTTTGTATGAATTATTGCTGCATATCAGAATTGAGTACTCTACAATTTCGAAATATTTGGAGCACTAACCTGATACTTTTTTTTTGTTGAAATTTTTGCGAAAATTTGACCAAACTTTTACATAAAATAGTATATTATACACTATGGTTCAAAAGTGAGCAATTATGTACGTGTGAAGGAGTTAGCGAAATGAGCGCAGCGGGTGAGCAATTCCCAGGTCATGTAAACTCACTTTTGAATCTTGTTGAGGAAGATATTTTATATACCTAATTAATGATCAGAAAACCACAAAAAGTTAAAATTCTATCATAATGATGATGATGAGTCTTTCTTGAAAATTATACAAAATGGAATCAAATAACAACCCCCCCCCCATTGTGGCGGATTTAATGTTTCATTTAAAAAATGTAACCTCTACTTCGATGTAAACTGAATATGCTTCCATGTAAAAAGATGTTTAACATTTTTACATGGAGGTGTGTTCATCAATGTTATGAGCTACTTTTCCCTCAAAAAATACCATTGTAAACATTGTCTTTCTGATCATGTATTATATAAAAAAAATTAATTGGAACGAAAATGAGGGACTTACTCCTTTGTTTTTAGTCAATAAGCGGATTGAGTCAGCTCCTAAAAAAATGAGGAACACCCTATGCATGTTTGAAAAAACAGCATGGTGCCTTTAGTATAATTTGTATGCTTGTTGAGTCTAATATTATTTTAAATTGCATTATTTTGCCTTTTGCTACATATGAAGTAGATTTATCAGTTTGTAACACTGTACCAGTTCAAAAAAGTTCGAAGTTCAAGGCTTAGAAATAAGGAGAATAAGTAGATTTATCAGTTGAAAGTACTCTTATCACAAATATTGAAGTATACTCTTTAATTTCCATCTATTTTCATTACTTTATCTGTGACATAAATAAAACCATAAATCAAAAAAAAATTCCAACTGCTGTGAAAAAAGCAAAAAGTGTTTTTTCTTAAATGAAATCTGTACAATAAGTGGTGAATAAGGTTCAGTTATTAATATGATAAAGTATGAATATTTTAGTGTTCAAAGATGCTGAGTACACTTCGATATTGATGTAAATCAGTGTTTCAGATTAATTTAGCTAAAATTATTAGTATTATACACCTGTTACAAAAGGATTCATTAAATATCAACATTTCCAGTTTGCAACAGATTGTTTCAAACTGGCATTGTGAAGGAAAAATCATGACACCAGTTTGCAACAGGCACGTTTTGCTTCAGTTTGAATGAGAAAATTTAAATTATTCTATTCATTTGGGTGTGATAACGTAAATTACCATCTCTGAATTCATATTCCTTTTTCAGATATTAAATTTCACAAAGAATTCTCGTTTTATGGCTCTTATACAATAATACCATTTGCCCCAATTTGCAACACTTATGCCCCAGTTTTGCAACCATTCGTGTTCCAGTACCAATTTGAGGGATAAAAGTCTAGTCACGGAAAAGTAATATTGAAATTTTTTATTGATTGTACCAGTTTATGAAATAAAATACACGTTTTTTCTCCTATTTTATTTTGAATATAAACACTGCCAACTAGAGCAGGAGTATAGCAAACTGGGGCAAATAGTACGTTCACATAAAAGCCATAAATACATAATATTCGGAGCAATATAGTAAAAATGTAAAAAGGAAATATTAATCTGAAGGCCATAATTCATGTAATGAAGCGTTCGTATAGCGGATACCTTTAATTTACACTAAATCATGCCTCTTCACATTTAAAATTTCCCTTAAACTGTTGCAATGTTGCAAAACGGTGCATCTACCCTAAGTCGACAATTTATTTGAATCTTCTAGATTGAAGACGGGAAGGAATACATGCAAACTGGTATCATAAAAGGCGGGGTTGTAATACCGACCCTACAACCAGTTACAGTTACCACGTAGGTGAATGTTTCAGAAAACCTGTGAATTTTTCAGAAAATGTCGTAAGTTATACGGTGCCGAGAGCCGATACCGAATTCGACGATGTCAGCTACGATGGTGTGATCGACGACCGAATGATGAAAAATGGACTCGGACAGCTGGTCGATAATGTGCTCGGTGACGAAGATTTTCTCAACCATAATCCACAAACGAACTCCAAAAAGTGGGTGGGCTGGTTAAACGACGTAAACAATTTGAATACCAGCAGGCCTTTGGAAATATTTTTTGAATTTCATCGTTTCAATCGCATCTCGGCCATTGTGCTGCACACGAGTCATTTTAAAACGCGCCAAGTTCAGGTAAGATAAAAATTTACCAAATTTCGATTCGCAGGCACACCCGCGGAAAGGTTTCGACATTCGCCGTGTTCGAAACAAGTCTGTCGAGGAGAAAAGAAAAGCGAAAAATTCGAGAGAATAATGCGCGATCAAATTCACTCCTTCGGCTTTTAACTTCTTTGAGGCCGACAGTGGTCGTTAATTACGAACCCTTTTGCTTTCATTTGGTAATTCTTAGCGCTATTTGGATACCATTTCTAAGGATTTGAGAAAACTGATGGTACTTATCGCAGTATTTGGCACCCAAAAATGTCCTGTAAAACTATTGAATTTCAAAGAAAATTTTCAGACCTCTGTTATTAAAATATCGATGGTTTGAGTTTCTGAACGATGGTATCTTTTGTTGAGTTCGCCCATCAAGCGTTGTTATATTTTCGTTAATTTTGACGTCGATATCCCACACAAAAATGTAAATTAACACTTCCTCACTGAAAGGCTCCTACGAAAAATTATAATTTTCATAATGAATAGGTACACAAAATAAGTGCTCGCGTTATAATGTTCCGTAGCTCTTTCATTACCAATACATCAACGTACGTATATTTATGGGATTATGTACGATGTACAATTTCTTAGTCGTACACTTTTGGCACTTCTTGTAAATCACAATGTGTTCAGTATAGGTAGAGGTACCTACCTACCTACCTACGGTTAGCGACAAACCTGCTCGCAACTCGTATCGAACCTTAAAATGAATTTGTGGACTTCTACAGCTGTCGAGTTCAATAGAGTTGTTTGTTTACATACAGGGTGACCCAGTTTTCGACGGATCAGACGAAAATTAAACAAGCCTAATTGGTGCGTCAAAAATTGACTCGCCGAACATTTTGAATATTTGAGTTATTTTGCGAAGCATCACAGGCAGTGCTTATACACGAATCAATAAAAATGGTTGGTGAATAGCAATTGGAAACCTTTCTAATTAGAAAAATACCAAAAAATTACATACTGTTACAAAATGGAAATAAAGTGTTGGGCACAATTTGAACTAAAAGTCCCAAGTGCCCTCCATTGTCTTGTACACAATAACCTATTCGACCATGAAACGGTGCCTTGACATTGGGCTATTGATTACGAGTTATTATTTCGGAGCAGCGAAGCTACATTGGCGTTCTTAGATTTTTTTAAGTCCAGCTAAATGCTCTCGTCGATGGTAAATTTTATCGAAGATACGATGTGAAATCAAAGAAAAGAGTAGGTACATGGACTGAGCTTAGGTAAATGTAGTGGTCAAGTCAGCTTTCTTTCCCACTCAGTTATTACTTTCCTTCGGAAAGGATTTCGGAGGTATTCCTTTGCAAGGTGGTACGGACGATGATACATACCATGTTGGTACAAAATTTTAGATCCATTAGATTTTTCTGGAGAGTCTCATGCTGTACAGGCTAAGGGCCAATTAACTGTTGTACAGCGGTGAGTTAACTCCCAACTGTAGAATTTAGGTTGAATCAATTCGAAAGTTTCATGTCGCTGATATCATAAAGCTTTAATAACGATAGTCAAATTGATGTAGATTTAGGGTTACTCTCTTTTGTGTGACTGGGCGCAAGTGAACTAAAAATTTTCATCAAAAACTTTTCTTAGGAAATCATGTGGGTAGTTAGATAGGTATTTTACCCATTTTTCTCCTAACTTTATACGATCACAGAGGAGATTAGAAACTGAAGGCTCTTTATGTCTTCTCATCCCTCTTTTAGAGTCATCGTTTCGTTTATTTAAAACCATAATGTAGGTGTACACTTTTCAACTTGAATCATCAACAGTATCCATCTTTCTGAAGGAAGTAGAAACAGTCGCCTCTACCAAAAAATTTTAATTGAGCTCGTATTATGTGTTGAACAGCTAGTAAAGAAAGTTTCAGATGGTAATTAATTGTTTCGTAATTATATTTCAGGTATTTTCCAATATCGAAGTTTTTTCCAGTTTAGATGGAACTCGATTTTATCCGAGCAAAGTGATAAAATTGAAACCTAGCCTAAATCGGTTGCGTGATGGCACCCATAATATTACCGTCAACGTAGAAATTAAAATTGCCAAATACATCAAGCTGAGGCTCCATTTTGCAGCTCGATGGATTCTGATTAGCGAAGTGAAATTTGATGCCAGTAAGTAATCTTTATGTGTATTTGTACTACTTATTTAAGAGTAATATCCATATAAGTGGGGGAGAAATGAGACTGAATGTCAATATTTGATATTTAAGGTAAGGTTTACCACACTGACACATTGCCGCGATGACACACCTATCAATATTTCATAAATTATTAGCGCCCTCTACATGAAAGGTAGCTTAGAATATGTACTAATATGTGCTAATATGCACCATCTAGGAGTCGGCAAGATCACAGTTTTTTATCATGATATTTCATAATTTATGATTCTGATGTGAAATTTTGAAGAAAATGTTAAAATTCCTTAATTAATTTTTTTTTTTTCGTATTTTTTCTCATTAATGAAGTTAAGTGAATTATATACCATTGGATTCGTTGTTCCTATTTCTATATCTTGGATGCATAATTTTAGAAATAAGTCCACATGATGATTGTGGGAACGATTTTTTTAATTTTAAAGGAGTTGTCACAATGACACATACTTTTTGTTTGCCATGATGACACACTTCTAAAATCATTAAATCAAGAAATGGATGCGTGATTGGAGATTTTCTTAGGCTTAAATTCATTACGAAATACACAGGCCATTTGTTTCAGATTCCACCAGTCAAAGACATAGCCAGCTTGAAAAGTAAAAGCTAAAAAATTTGGATGGGGTTACTCCGATTTAATGTTCATTGCAATAACTTAAAGTTTCTTTGACTAATTAGATTTACAAAAAGTCTTTAATATGTTTTTCCATTTTATTTTATTTTTTCATTTTTTATGTTTTTTCTGTCTTCAAGTACATTTTATATTTATATTGTTATATTTTGTTTTTTATTCATTAAATATTTTAAATTTTTTTCAAAATAAGGTTGTTTCATTAAAAAAATATACAGATTTTTTTGTAATAGGTGTGTCATCCAGGTAGCCCAGATTTCAAAAAATGTGTCATTTTGACAAACTTGAAAACAATGTATTTTAAATGTGTGTCATTGTGGCATCAAAATATGCCACATATGTGAGTAGTTTCAGTTTTTTCAAGTTTTTGTTTTTTGTAATTGACAGATCCTTTCCAAAATTGTATGGTAAGTAGTCAAAGGATGTAGCAACAATTTAAAAAAAAAAAATCATAATTGATCCATTTGTTGGAAAAATATAGTAATTAAAAATAGTAAAAACTGTGTCACCGTGGCAAACCTTACCCCAAATAATAAAGTTAATGTAACAAAGGTAATGAATCTGGTTTCCCCAACTTTGTAAAGATGGTTACCTATCCCTCCAATGTATTTCAGCTTTTGTGATTTTATGAAGAAAAATAATAAACTTATTGATAGCAACAAAAAGTCTTTTCAAATGCATGCTCCTTCCGTGAAATAACGAGGTTCAAAAGGTTATTCTATTTTTAGCCTCTCTTAGTCGTATATCAAACATCATCAAACAACAAAACAATTCGACCGAACTTGATTCGTTTAACATAGAACACAATTTTGATCTTACATTTCTCCCATACAATTTGTTTCGCAAATTCGTTGCAGATGTAAAGGACCAAGAGAGGCTGGGGTGCTTGTTTTCTTATCATATTACTTATTTTTATATAATTTTATTTCTCTATTAACTAGAATATCCTCATTGATTAAGATTTGGTATCCTTGTATTGACCATTTTCTACATCATATCAAAAACGGAAGCCTAATCGGAGAAAGCATCATGCTTAAATTTTGATTTTTTTTTTATCTGTAAAAAAGTACTTATTTACAGGCCTAAATGAATGATCTTGTTTGATTTGTAGGACTTTTCTCAAAATTTTGGTAATAATAATGGTTGGTAGGTTTCATTTTTAAAATTGTATGTCGTATCGTATTCATTCATTTTAGAGTAATTTTTTATTAAATATCAAACATTAAAAACCAATCTAATTTATTCCTCTCTCTGAAATGGCTGATTATCGACCAATAGTTAATCCAGTGAAAATGATTTTTCCGGAATCATTTATCGATTTCAAGAGTCTCATCCAAAAGTAGGGGATGCATCCCATAAGAATCGGGGGATAGTTCTTCGTAAGTAAAGCCCACCTTAGATTGATTAGGCAGGTTGAAATTAAAGTTTCTTGAAAGTGAAAAGGGGCCTATAAGCAGCCACTTTTGCTACGAACTTTTTCATGTGTAGCCGTATTATACAGCGGTACACTTTACTCGGCGAAAACAAAATAAATATAAAAAAAATTCGAAGACACAGGTGCTGTGAGCGTTCCAAAGTGAGAAAATTCACTCATGTAATGTTAATATTTTAGAAAATAAGCTTGTCTAAAGGTGTGGATCGAGAAAAACAAACAAGAAAACAACATAGCTAACTTTGATAAAGTAACTCGTAGGTGTGCGTTTATATTTTAATAAAGGGCGAAAGGCGAGTGGAGTGGGGTAAAGGATAGGTTCATCTCAGCATTTAGCTAATGTTATCCATCGTAATGAGAACAATCCATTACGCAAAAGATATACGATAGACGAGGGAATGGTGAGGGTGTAGAAAAGTGCCAACCAACCAACCGACACCGCCCACCCCCTCCATGCATCTTACGGCGATATATTCGTCGACGTTTTTCCATGTTATGACCAAAACGCATTACCTTAAACACGATATTACATTATAACCCGAGTTTATACATACCTATACATGTTATAGCCATGTACGTGTACTACACAGCAATGTAAGTTGGTGGTAGGTATTGTACGTCTGTTTGCGTATTGTGTAGGCAACAATACTATACGTGTACATGCATATATATGTATGTATATATATATATATATACATAATGGTATAGGCTTGTAATATATCAAATAATGGATGAGAGATGGTGCGCCTATTACAACAGGCAGCACTCGTTCTGTGCGAAGAGGTTTCGCATATTCCGCAGCATTCGTAACTCATGCCTACATATTATAGTATGTAGCCTACCAAAATGGTCTCATTTAACCTCTAAATGGACTCGATGTTGGACGAAATTTCGCCGTCCGAATCGGCTATTAAGCGAAAATGGTGTAAATGTATCATCGAGTGTTGCGTAAACCAACCGAGGCCCCCGCTAAATAATAAATTACGCCAACGTCGTCGCTTTTTCCATTCATTTGGAGGGGGCCACGGAATGGTGACTGCTGTTGTGAAATTTATTCGCCGGCCCAAAAAAAACCCTAGCACAGCAATTCTTCGTTAGAAAACCTAGTTTACTAATTTTCATCCATAATTCAAAAAAAAAAAAAAAAAAAAACCTAAATTCCAAAATTTTAGAAAAATACGGATTGATAGTTATCGATATTTGACGAACATATCGATATATCGACATTTCATTGCTAGTTTCAGGCAAACAAAATTACGAAAAACTATCGACAGTTATTTATATCTTTAAAAGAAACATCAATCTATCGAAGTTTTATTGCGAAAACCCGATTTTCCAAGATTTTTTTGTTTACTAATTTTTTCGGAAACTACTGAACCAGTAGGTACAAAACTCCTGTCAGATGTGGTTTCATATGAGGAATACCTTTCGCGAAAATTTTAGCCCTATCGCTTTTGTCGTTTTCTCAAAATCGTGAATACTTAAATTTTTCCATTAATTTTTTTTCTCCAGTTTTACCGGAAACTATCGAATTAATAGGCGCCAAACTTCTGTCAAATTTTCACCAACGTAAGGGAAATTTATTGTAAAAATAAAAACCCGATCACTTTCGTCATTTTTTCAGAATCTCGGAAAAACGACTTTTCCAGGAATTTTTTGTTTTCCAGTTTTCTCAGAAACTAACGAACCGATAGAAACCAAACTTCTTTTAGATTTGCTCCAATACGAGAAATATTTCTTGTGAAAATTTCAGCTCTATCTATTTTGTAGTTTTCGCAAAACTGTGAACGCAAAATTTTGGGTGATACATACGTATATATATATATATATATACATACAAAAAAATCATGTCAAAATGGAAAAATGGTATCGATCGTTTTCTTCTTTCATGAAACGGATAATTTTCATTATCTCCACCTCTAAGCCTTTTGTAAGGTCAATTTTAACACTCCGTTTGCAAGAAAACTGTGTAAAAACAAATAGGAACGACGGTCGACGACTCGGCAATATAAAAACCAATGAATTATCTCAGCCCACATAATTACACGTGATGACTATAATTGTTTTAAAACTCAAAATAATGCTCTGGAATACGATTTTTGTGCCGTTTCACCCGTTATTCGATTACTCCACGAGGCACACTTTCTCAGTTTCCGGCTGAAATTATTTATTCGACTAATATTCAGCCATGAGATGACCCGCCTCTGGTGCCACCTTCGCTTGGCTCACTCACCAAAAGTAGGGAGCCATTTTAGAATATGTGCAAGATTTTCTATTCCATCTTTTATCGCCTTCAGGAGTTTAAGGAAATTTGCGATGTGAAAACTGAAATTAAATTAGAACTTGGCATCTCAAAATACCATACCTAGTGACAATATATCGTTCAAAAATAGGAATAATTTTTTCACTCCATTTTTTAGACGTTTGGGGCTTGAGGATAGCTTCGATCCAAAAATAGACATTAAATTTTCTCTCGGCACCTGAAAAGATCATAGTGTGTAGAATTGTAGTACAACTTACAAGTAAGTGTAATTTTTTTTCACCACATTCTTTTTCGAGCCCCTAGTTCGCATAATGACTGCTTTTATATGAAAATATACATAAATGTAGGTAATTACAGTAATTTGAAAAGAAATGCGTAGCAAAGATGGACATTAGAATTACCCAGAGAGAATAGGATGGAGGCCCATATTCAAAATCGTCACTTTAACCTCACTTCATTTAAATTTTACTTTAAAAAAGTTTTTTGCACAATTTTGTACTTAAAAATGTGGGAACATTGTATCTCTTATGAGAATTCCAATGTAAAAATATAATGTTACCAAACTCTTAAATACAAAATTGTACAAAAAGTCATTTTTAAGTAAAATTTAAGAGAAGAGAGGTTAAAGTGACGTTTGTGAATTTGGGCAAGAGAATTATGAAAGGAGAGACAAAGATGGAAATATTTTTGCGTAATATATGATAAGAAAGGGGTATTTTGCGAGTGAAAAGTAACTTTTATCGTTGATGAATACAACCTCGATGCGAAGTAACCTCCATGTAAAAATGAGAAGCATCTTTCTACGTGGAGGCACGTTCACGTAAAATCTATCACCATGAGGAGGTTGATATTTTGTTTCATTTTTAATAATTTTTGTGGAAAACTCATAATTTGATATAATTTTAAGGTTTTATCCCTTTCTGATCATTAATTTTGTAAAATATATTTCTCAACAAAGATCAAAAGTGAGTTTAAACAACTGGGGAATTGCTCACTCGCTGCGCTTATTTTGTAAACTTCCTCCATGTGAACGCTCATTTTTGAACTTTGGTGTGTAATAAACTGTTTCTCTTTCTCTTTTGTTCTATCCTTTATTAATCTCTCAACAGATGTCGATTAAATTTTGATGTATTTTTGTTTCTGGACAATATGCAAATTTTTCTATACCACCGAGGATATTGAGGACTGATCAAATAATAGGCAGTCAATTTTCAGGGGGAAGGAGTGAGCATCCTAATGGCAGAAGAATCATTTAAATCCCTTCATTAGTTTTCAAGATTAGGTACTCATTATACGAACACACATACTGAATACTTTTATATAATTAGAATAGATATAGATTAATGGTCATCTAGTGATTTCGTTATAGGTATAGGTGGCGAAACTGTTGACTCTTTCAGGTTTTGGTAATATCTGTTGGGTGAATTATGATATTTTTGCAACAGAAATGTATAAGATAATCGAGTCAGAATAAAAATATTCAAAACATAAAAATATTATGCTGATTCACATAGAATTTTGAGTTGTGAGAATAAAATTAGAAAAATTGAAAGGATTAAAGAGGAAAATTTCAGAGTATATTATTTTGTTGAGATTCCTAAATACCAATACTATGATTTTGAAACATTTTTCATTTTTAATAGAAAATATTATCACAAATTATGATGACCTTTGTAATGTGTATAAAAAATGAAACACAATATCTAAAAAAACTGCTGGGAATGTTTGGCTTGTCATGTCCTATTTTTGGCATAAACACTTTTCCTGCTGACAATTTACGTTATTCTCATGAATTCTGCTCACAAGCTCATTATTTTACAATTTTACAGGCCATAAATATTTTATTTTATTATATTTTTCTTAGCCAAGGAGATTATGGGGGTGAGAAATCCCGTCAAAATTTTCAAAAAACCATTCAAAAGGTGAAATCAGGATAAAATTTGCTGGCGGAAAGTCTTAAAGACTTGCCATTACTAAGATAAATATTCGACAGGTGAAACATTTTTCTCGCAATACAAGCTGCAAAATGCGCGATTAGGTTTCCGTTTTCAAGGACCAAAATGTAGAATTTCCAACCAGGGAATAAAAATGTTTTAGGGGAAGCAGAACTCAATAGAGGAAGAAAAACTAGTATTTGCTCTCGCAGCAAAAATGTTCGGCTCCTCCTTCCAACCAGTCAGACACCTTCCCTAATTGCGCATGCGCGTACGTGATGCAAAAAATAGTGTTTGTAACTTTGCGCTCTCGTAGCAAAATATACTATTTTAGAAATTTTTTGGGGAGCCAGGAACCCCAGCCCCTATTTGCGCCTATGGCTTTGTAGCTGTTACCTTCTCTCCTTGGCTGATGCTGGTTATACCGCTGGTGCAGGAGAATGTGTGTGTTTGTGTGAGAGAGGGAAAGGGAGAGCGATACAAAAGCTGCTAACCTACCAACAAAACTCTCGCTTTCACTGCAATAATATAATTCAACACTTTCAAGACGATAGCCGTACCTTACACACGTCATTGATTTCTATCAATATGGACAATCTGAAATTTTAAAAACCCTATCTCAGTGGACGATAAACATGTAGTACACGTCATGTTGATTTCCTCTTAGATGACGACAGTTATTTACCTATTTTTAGAAAAAATATTGAAAGGTCTAGAGTAATTTTATTTAAAAACAATTACTATTATCTGAAAGTTCGTATTTCTGACTATAATAATCAATAATACGTATCTTAATTTTTTCCTAGTAATTCCCATCAATTATCAATGGAAAAACCTACTTTTACATAAAAAAAAATAATCCATTCAAAATTTTATTTAATAATTTAATCGCACAAATCCCAACCAATACTTGGACTATGTGTGAAAAAGAGTAAAATTGACTTACACCAAATTCTAAAAATTCTCCTTCTGACTCATCTTCATTTTCATTGTCTTATATATACCTACCAATGCCAAAAAAGACATCCAATAAATGATCATTGGAGATTATTTTATTTCTTTTTGACATTACAACAAAAATAATGAAAAAATTTGCACAGAATTGCAGATAAATTTATCAAAAAATGACAAAATTTTATCGAAGATGACAGAAAAAATTTCATTCCATATTTCAGTAAAGAATTCGATCGCTAAACATTGATACAACCCAATGAATAACATGTAAAAACTAGATAACATTTTTTATAAAACACATGGCAGCCAGAGATATTTCATTACTTCATAACTCATTGTAAAATTGATTAAAAAGCACTCTGGTGGTAATTTTCTAAATGAAAATTTAATGGGGAATTCAAATCTGCACGCTAAAAACGTGTGCCACACGTCCTGTAACGTATATAAGATCTCAAAGTGCAAAACGTATGTCTACATAAACAGGTCATACCAATTTTGTTCCGTCTGTGGTAAGAAAAAAAGAATATCGTCCGTAGGGACAGGGTATGCCAAACTAGCTCCGTCTTGAAAGTGTTAAGAGCAAATTTTGAAACTGTTCATTACTACGGTTTGACCGTTTGTACAGAACTGATCGATACGAACACAACGGACGACTTATTGCTGCAGTATAGTTCGCTGGTCGACAGTGGCGTACAACCTCACCAGTCGGCGGAGGACAAACATTTGGACAGAAGAGGACTGAAAATAAGTAAACACCGTTTGGCCCGGCCGATCCTTATAATTTGGCGCGTCCGGTCACCGGTGGCTGCTCACGTGCTCACGTGTGACTTTTTCTTTCGTTGCAGGTCTTGTCGACCAGCAAATGTACGTAGTGGCGCTGTCGGTTCTAGCACTGGTACTGGTGATCTGCGGCGGTGCCAGCGTCACAGCGCTTGTAATGAAACGCCATCGCGACACGAAACTGATGCGAAAGCACGCGGTGCTGCCGACAAACGGGGGCGCGTTCGTGCGAACACCGGTCGCCCCCAAGCACCTGGAAATAGCCACGCCAATTGTGGAGAGCCTGAACTGCGGCCGCGGCAGGCAGTCGCTGCAGCGGGACCGCGTCCGCAGCACCGGAAACATTTATTCGGACATCGATCGACCGCCGACCAACGACTCCGAGGAGAGCGACACTTCGTCGCTGTACCACGAGCCGTATCGACGAATCGCGCTTTCGAAGCGCGAATACGCGCCAACCAAAAGGCCCGAAGGACGGAACAGCGCCAAATACGCCGGTAAGTGGGTCCGCATGGCCCACCCTGCCCCTCCCCCCCAAATTCCGTAATGCAGGCTCTAACTGCGCAACTATCGGTAGCCACTCAAGTCGTAGCCTGTCCGTTTGTAGGCACCGTCGGCTTTACAGAGGACAGAAAATACTCGTCCATTTCGCTATACAACTTGTCTGCGCAGTTTCCGCCAGCAGTTTTGCAAAATCAGACTCCATACTCCAGCGTGCATAGTCCGTTTGGTGCAAATGGAAAAACGCTTTCCAGCGTTTCGTCGAATTACTACGCTGCGGCTGACGTCGTGAGGGTGAGTTATTTCTCTTTGTACTTCGCTATTGGTCGCAAATCTTTAAATGTTGTTAGCAAATGGGTATCGATGAAGGGGTGGTTATGGAGGTGCGGACGCAGGGTCGTATATTAGAGGGTGGATTAGGGTGGTCTGAACTCCCCTTAGCCAATGAAAGAAAGGTTTTGTAACGTATATTTTCGTCTATTCTTAGAAATGACGAACATATTCGTCCACACATTTTTGAATACCAAAAACGTAGATATTTATCAACAATTATCATCCTATAACTCTTTATAAACATCCACTAAATGACCCGTATTTGATTTTATGAATATAGATATACCACCTGTATACTCACAACCTACTCGTGCCTGTCCCTCGAGTACTCGACAAGTCAGCACAACCCTACAATAACAACACCCTACCTCACTTAGCCTATCCAACACGTACGTTTTTGTACCCTGAACGAGTATATAATCGCTCGATTCAGAGGAAGAAGACACAGTTCCTCGACAGTTACTTCTAAGTATCTGGAACCTTTCTAGTAGAAGTCTCTAGTGAACAGATAGTCGTGTCATACGGATTGTGAATGTATATGTATAAATATTAACTTATTAATGTATGTACTGTGATGTACAATTTATTATTTTATTAAATGTGAAAAGTCACTTGTGTGTATTAAAATATTATTGAGTCTCTACTACACGTTAAGGTCCACGATAGTGTGTGGATGATAAACTTGAATTATTTTAGAAGTATTACTGCTTTTCTAGTACGTGATATTTTGTTTATGGTGTAACATCGAAAGTGGTTCTAATTAGGTACATTACCACCTCTTTTGGCCGTTACAGGTTTGACCTCCAAGTATTGTGTATTTTTATCTGTTTTGGTGATTTTTTGTTGTGGGGGAGACGCTCAGAAGAGACCACTGAGATATGTGGACTGCACGGAGCTATACATATACGCCCATGTCTGGACACTCTCTTAGCTTGGAAAAAAGTTTGGGATAGTAGGTGATTCTTGGCGATGGTGGTATTTTTTGAGGAGAGAGTCACAAGGGACGATTGACAAGATGTGGACTCTACATTACCATCGAACCATCCACACCCTTGGTTGTTAGAGATTAGCAGACTAAGAATATGCAAATGTAACCTCCGTGTTATAGTTGTGTCATTGTTATCATCTTCATGGCAGTATTTTGACACAAATTTGATAGTCGAAAGAAATGCCATACCTAATAAAATTTATATTGAATATAAACCCCTTGTCACAGGTTTTTGGCTCATGTGTGGCACTAGCATGCGCTACAGATAGGTTACAGATGGCACCAATGTCAACTTTAGAGTGTCTCAAATATGACCATCGTAAGATACTCTGGACCATGATTGTGACTCAATTGCAGCATCTACGTAACAAACAAGTTACACAGACTTCATTTCACAAATGAGACCCTTAAAATATTTGTTGGATGTTACCGTCACATAGATGCATATTTGTTACAATCTTGTGATATTTTTCTTAATCCAATATGTCCCTTATGTGACAAACAAGTGACTTCGACTTTCGTGTCAGAATTAAATTTCTAGTCACGTCTTTGCGACCTTCCTGTGATTCAGATTAAGGTGTCATGTGGCTCTCTGGAACAGGATTGGGACTCAAATCAAACTTCTGTTACTTCTATACGTGACAATCAAATGACAAATAGACTTTATGTTACCAATAAATTACGCCTAATATCATTGTGTTGCAATAGTGACAAAAATTTGACGATCTTGAGATATTCCATCGAACTAGTTATGACACATTATGTTAATTTTATGCGAAAAGTAGGTGACGCTGATTTTTTTTTTCCTCTGTGACCTTTTCTTTTTGATATAGAACTAGGGCTAACAAATCAAGATATTATATAGATAAGATGGTAAAACTTGTGACTGATCAAGTTGGAAGAGGTGTGTGGTTTTCGTGAAAAGAGAAAAAATCTGCGTTTTTTTTCTTTGGTTGTCAAATGGGCACCAAAATTGTAAAATTTCGTGTCTGTTTAAAGTTATATCAGATATGAAGAATGAATTACCACAAAAAATTAAAGTACAACAACCGACACACAAGAATCAACAACAAATGTGCGCACTCTCCCTCTCCCCTCATTATCACTAGTTGGTAAATCGTTCTACTGAGATCTTTTTGTTCTAAAGAAAATCCTTTTTTGCAACATAAGTATTTACGAAATGGTGAATATTCAAGGCATTCAAGGTGTGATGAAAGTTGCCAATTTCAGACCTTTTACTTTTCTCACTCCTTAATTTCTTTTTCTCACCCACTCATTCTTTCTTTTTCTCATTACTCAATTTTCTTTTCAAGCCTAATTGATTCCTCTTTAAAAGTCACATTTTCTTTTATTTAAATTAGTTCCATTTCTTTTTTCTTAAAAATTCTCTCTGTTTTAATGGTGATTCGACCCAGCAACCCGCAGGTTTTATTGCCCCCGACTCAAACACAGCATTGCGTACATTCTTTGCAAAACATATTGCTCACAATTCGGTCAGAGAGTGAGCGATTTCCTCCGTAGTTGCGTTGGTAATATATTATTTTCTAACTTTTACGTTAATTAATTCACGATTGATTCATTGAGAAGGTCCTTAAACTCTTTTGGAAAACCTGAAAAAAATTAAATTCAAAGTGTTAGAACGAAAGGTTTTCTACCTACACTGAAAAATAGTAGATTGCGTAGGCTTCGACAATAAATGCTTTGTTATAAGCTTTTATTCTGCTCACTGCTGCGATTTTATTTTTATCTTAGTCTAGACTTCCATTACAGTAAGTCTCTGCCCAACAAAAATAAATTTTCAGTTCGCTCTTCAAAGTTTAAACGAAACTGAAAAATACAATACGATCAAAGATGTCGCAAAATGTATCAGTAGGTAGTTCAACCGATTTGACACTATAATATCATATTTCGTTCTTCTATTACATTACACTCGCGTCGCCCTTATTTTTGACTTTTAAGGCGAGTATGAAAATAAAAAATTGAAAAACGAAAAGAAAAGTCGAGAATAGAGATGTATAAAAATATGGAATACGAGCATGTGAAAGAGGAAAAAAGTGTCGACGAGTAAAGGTGTCGAGTTGTTGTCCGACCAACTAAAATATAATAGTTTTTTTTTTTTTTTTTTACTTTCTCCCTTTTAAACACTTTCGTCCACAACGTTATACTTTTCTCACATCTCTTCCATTACAAGGGACTTTCTTAGCGAAGTGCTGTATGTATATATTTTCTGTTTGGAAAGATGGATGCAAACTTTCGACGTTACCAGTTGCCATAGTAATGAGCTTTATAGTCGTATGAAAAAGAAAAGAAAAAAAATATAGAAGAAAAGTGAACTGATATAATTGTGTATTCTTACATAAAACGGGAATCCTTTTTTTCATCTCGATTTATTTTCCGTTTCGAAGTAAATGTTGTTACTGTATATCCAATTTCTTATTTAAATCTCGTTTTTCCATACCCTTTGCATCTTTTCTGTTGTTGTTTTTGAACAACTTCGTTCGTAACAGTGCTGGTGGCAATCTACGAAAACTATCGAACAATAATATAGTTGCAGATAAGTTCGTAGCGAAAAAAGTCCCTGCCGTTTTTAAGAAATCCTTATCGGTTTTGAGAAACTCATTCGCATCCTTTGGTGGTGGCCTGGTAGGTGAGTTCGGAGGGTGAAGGTTATGACTGTTTTCTTATTTCAGGTTTTCGTGTATTTTTCCAGAACAGTTCCACTTATTAGGCCATAATATGAAAATGTTGTAACCTGGCAGTTCTGTGTAACTTTTTCATGTCGGTGGAAAATATAATTTTTATAATACTTATCCATTCGAATAGTAGGCCAGATGTTTCCATACTTACTCGCTTACAATGGCGAATTTCAACATAGTGCAAAATAGTTATATGTGATACAAGTGCAAAAAGTAGGTGATTTTGATACGAGTGTGAGTTTTGTAAAACGAGCCGAAGGCGAGTGCTACAAATCACACGAGTATCTATTTTTTGCAACACTCACCCCCTCATAAAAAGAAACAAAGACAGATATTTGTTTGTTTTAGAGCCAAATATAATAATGTAATAATTTTACTTTTTTTCTGACCAAAAAATCTTTGCTTCCTTCACCCTTCCAACTCCAGGAAAAATTCTTCAAAAACTTTCTTTCGAACCAAATAATTAATTTAATAATTTTACTTCGGAAAACACTGAGGAAGTAGTCAAACCGTACAAGAAAACCAACTCGAAAGGGCGCATGCGCCCAAAAATATTTTTTCGCATCGTATTGAAATTCGCTACTTTTTACTCGGTAGGTATTTTTCTGTTGGGTATTGTAAAAAGTAAGAACTAGGTCGTGCGCACTAGAAAATTTATTCACATTTTGTTCCGCTGTTTTGGCCGCGCATGCGTACTTTCAATTACCTTCACTGTCTTTTACGCATTATTATGCACATACCTCACGACTACAAAAAATAGTTTGCGAAAAATAGTCTACGATGCAAAAACAAAAAAAAAAAAAAATGTTACCTGTACTCATAGAGCCTGTAAGAGACAATTTTTTTAAAGGATGACGTTGTGGGTGATACACGTGCGAATAGGTGATTTGTTATTCTTACAGATGTGATAATTGCAGCGCACACCGAACTCGCCCAAAATTACTTAGGAAATATTTTTTCCCTTTTTGTTTATTTATTGTGACCTGTATTATTTTTTTTGTGTTAACCAACCTGAAAAAGAAAAATCTGTTTTTATGAGGAAATTAAACCAACATGAAAAAAACAACACGCACTAAAAAATGAAAATAACCATTTTCAAATTTATTCAAACAGATTTATTAGAATTATTGAAGTTGCTCAAACGCTAATTATTAAATTTTGTAATAAAATTTGAAGGGATTGACATAAAATCCATTTCTAAGTTGTGGGTGGGTGATTGTCTCAAAGTTTTGTCATTTTTTCCTCGCATGAAAATGAGTATGAAATATTATTTTATTGTTTTTATATTTTCAAATTTTTTCTAGTCGTTCACTAGATTTTTGGGGATTAACCCCCACCCCTCGTCTTTCATTCGCCTTTGATAAGATTCCTAAATGAAAAATTTGGAGAGTAAAATATCGAGTTTTTTTTGCCGTTGAACATCATTTTTGTGGAACTAGATTCAAGTTTGTAATGTTCTTTTAACTTACGAGTGTGATTATCGTAGGGGTTGGTGTTGGCCCATGAAAGGACGCCAAGCTAAAGGTTGATCTTGATTGTGTGGGGAGACTTGTGAAGAGTGACCAATGGGAAGACATCTTCTCTCTAGAAAATTGTCACTTTTCGTCGTTTTAAATGCAGCCGAAGCACACAAATTAAATCTATAAAATGTGAAGTCGCATTTTATCATTCGATTTCGATGGATGAAAAATGGCTTTTTCCTAACCGCAACTCCTTTTATCCAGAATATCGACCATAATTATAGTCTACGTTCAACAGTTAAGTTGAGATTCTAATTTTGCTCCCTTCCAAATTCAATCTTTTCGCTAGAATCGAAATACGGGTAAAGTAACGGAGAATAATTAAAACGTCTCTCTATGTACCTATAAACGGGTCGGAAATTACATTATGGATGTAGGTTACAAAATATATTGTGGTGGTAGGATTGCGTGAGTAAAAAAAAAACCAAACTTGAAAAGCGACGTAGTGAGGGATGCGGTGGTTGTATATTTCGATCGTTTTACAGGGCGAATCGAACGAACAGCGATTACCTTTGGGTCGATTTACGCCCTTAAAACTGCCAGACACGGAAAACGAGGATGTAGATGGCGATCATTGTCCGGAGTCGAAACCACCTTTGCTGGAATTTTCACGGCATCGGTTACGCGTGCTGGAGAAACTGGGCGAAGGGCACTTTGGCATGGTAAGTGAGTGGGCGGCCGGATGCGAAACACCCTCGTCGCCGGATATCCGAACCCTTGGAATTTCATCGCAGCAAATTTGTAAACTATACTCGTCATAACGTTTTCATGCCTTCTTCTTTCTTTTTTTTTTTCTTCCTCTTTATTTGTCCTCCAGATTCACCTTTGTGAAACGGAATTCACGTCCGAAACTTACGGCCACGCCGTATACCATAAGAAGCAGGTAATCGTTAAATCGATGAGAAGAGGTACCTGCGAAAAAGTTAGGTAAGTCGAATCTCCACTTTGCATTCTTTATGTTTCTAGCTTTTGCACATTTTTCTTTATTTTTTTTTTTATTTTTTCTCTTAGCACCAATTTTTGCGTGGTTTGTTTTCCTTCTTTACGTTTATTAATGGTGTTATCGAGTAGGTAATAAAAATGAGGGTTGTTAGACCAGGGATTCTTAAACTTTTTGCGGGGGTACCTGTTTATCTTCTTCAAGAAATTGGCAATCTAGCCAACAAAGGACAAATGAGATCTCTACTTGCTGTCTAGCTAGTAAAAATCTAAATATCTGTTCAACACTACTTCATATGCCAAACAGGACTTCCACATGCTTCAAGAAGATAAAATCGTGTAAAATTGTACCCCCGCTGGAATTCCATTTCGCTACCTGTCACAAGAGAGTGATTCAAGCCATGGTAACTATAAAACCTGTGTCACAACATGATTTCTTTATTGCTGTTTATGACAGAAGTAATAGCCAAGGTTTTGCATGATGCAATATTGTGGTCTGTGTGGCGTATAATGGTTAGGTGCTCGACTCTGCAATCAAAAGGTTTTGAGTTTGAAACCGGCCACAAACAACCTAAAATGGAGGGGCGAACATTCAGTTCTTTCGGTGCTCCATTATTTAAGTGAAAAATTTATGCTGGTTGACCCTTGGCCCCTGTATCCAGACCACCTCATCCTCTACTCTGATATCAAATACGTTAGTATATATCTCACAGATGCTGGATATAATGGCCACATAGCCAAAGGCCAATGAGCAAATAAAACTGTAAATAGACTATTCTATTTGGAGTATTTGAATGAAGAAAATACCTTTGAAAAAAAACAGGCTTTGAATGATATTTTAAATAATGTATACATCTATACATTTTTAACTTAGGTATCGATAAATATCGATAAGTTTTTTGTAATTTTGAAATTAGTGTCGAGACCGACAATCCTCTTCCCCTCTCACTCCTCGGAGAACACTCGACTACCTTTATCAGTATACTTTTATATCTTTACTCGTGGCTACGCTGATCATCATTCTGCCACTCATTCGTTTATCTTCGTACATGTTTGTTTACCAATTATAATTCATACCATGTACATGATTTACATCTTTGCTGGAATTACACACACTTCAGAGATGTTACTTCGAGTCCATCTTTATTTCTTTTGTACAATTACTCTGCTGCATCGATCCACAACCTCTACATGTTAGCAGAGCAAGGTTTTAATCCTCAGATCTGAAGCAAATTTAAAAGTTTTTAATGTCAAATCATCTATTTTTTAAAGTTTTTGTGAATCGTTTAAGTAATTTTTGTAATTTTGTGCAATTTTTCGTAATTTGAAGTTGAGTAACTTTGTTCCAACTTGAGTCTTTGTTTGAATTTTCAATCCACAACCTTTATAACTAGCAATGAAGTATCGACGTATCGATATGTTTGTATGATATAGATAGCTATAGATACAAATATCGATTACTGTCGACCTTATTTCTCAATAAAATTTTTCAAGTATTTGGAATTTTTTTTTTTTTTTTTTGTGAATTCTGAATGAAAATTGGAAAACTGGGTTTTCTAGCGAATTATCGCTGCCCTGGAACTTTTTGTTTTCATTTCTCCTATCATCTTATGTTTCTATATTTTTAAATCTTATTTTTCATAGCAACTATGTAGGTTTATGATGTTTTTTGTTTTTACCTATTTAAGATTAAACTATACCTAATAGAAAGATACTAATTTTAAAGCTTTAAGCTCCAGTTTTTGTCGACGTCTTTCATCATTGAAAAAGATTCTTTCGCTAAACTCTCGTTTCGATTTGCTTGTTTTATAGAAACGATTTCTTCCACGAATGCGATCAGTTGGCGACGATTCGCGATCCAAATATCAGCAGAATAATCGGCGTCTGTAGTAAAGAAGATCCAGTCTCAGCCCTTCAGGAGTACTCCGAGTTCGGAGACGTACCTAAATTTTTACGTGCTCAAATCACGAACAATAGCGAATCAAATCATATCTTAAGGTGAGTCCTTACTCTGTGTACAATAAACAAGCATCGTTAATTAACAGATGCCAGGTAGGTATAGCTTTAAGGTTTATTTGAAAAATCTAAAATTTCAGCGAACGCCTACGTCGTCTTAGAAGCCCATCGTACTTACGAAATAACTTATACTCTCGTATGCACTCTGTTTCTGCTTTCCTTTCTTAACTCTCCTCGGCCCTATTCTCTTTTCCGCTGAATAATCGAATGACTCTCGAAAAACTACATCCGTCCAATAATAATCCTCTTATGTAAAAAGTATATACAATCCGCGGAATATAGAAGTACTCGCCCCCATATTTTTCCTTCGAATTTAATTCGAATCGGACGAGAAATGGTGCACTTGAAAGTGTTTAAAATCCGTGAATACTATCCTCCGCACTCTTTTTGTCTATCAATACCTATATATGTATATATTTCGCGGTTTACGAAATGAAAATTGTCTACGATAACGGTTCAGCTTATTCTTCTGAATTTTTTTTTTTTTTTTTTTTCTAAATTGCCAACTCGATTTTCGCAGTTGGTGCTTGGGCCTTCACAATAGGCTGCTAATGAAAATCATAAGCATTGAGTAGTGTTTGCATCCGACTATAGATGATAAATAGTACGAAATTACGACGGAGGTTCTTGAAATGACTAAAATGTTTGCTATTACCGTGTCTTTCGACCAAACTGAGGTGAGCTTTTCTTTTTATTTTCAGTACCAATTTCTTAATTTATTTGGCTGCTCAAATCGCTTCGGCGATGAAATACTTGGAAACCAGGAAAATTGTTCATCGCGACCTGGCGGCACGGTAAGTTACAGAAATTTAATTTTTGTTCTGTAGCATAGGCCTACTTGCTCCTCACAAATTAATCAAGATGAAATTTTAATTTTTGACACACGTATTCGAATTAATCGTTCTTCTTGTTTCTCAATTTTCCACTGCATAAATGCAGAATGTCGTAAAGAATGAGGCTGTTAGAGGAATATAGTTTCCATTGCACACCAACTAATGGGGTCTGCTCGTCTCTACTGCTTCGATAAAATGACGTATGGCTATACTCTCTTTCATTCCATTAATTCATACGCGAAGGACTTATCATCGCTTTCCATCTGCGAAGAATATCACTTCCAGCAATACCACTAGAAGCTAAGTCCTCACGACTATAGTTTACGATCAAATTTCTAATCAAAAGTGTCCAAAAACAAACGAAATTAATGTTCTCCAAAAACACCGGGGGCACAATAATAATTTAGTTATAGACGCGTAGAAAAACTAACTTTATGCAACACCGAACTGAAAACTTGACATTTTTGTTTGTGTAAAGTGTGAGAAAGGAGACCGATTTGTGAAAGGTGCAAAAAGTAGATAAGAATTTGCGGATGCATATTTGCGAATTCGTTTACTTTTTGCACGGCTGTTTTAGCTGCGCATGCGCAGTTTTAATTTTGCCTACTTTTTGCTTATCTCTTTCGAATAAATATGGACTTTTGTTTTTTTTTGTGTATTAATGCTACATTTTTGGGTTTGTATTGTAAAAAATATTGTATGCTATAGGGGAAAGGAGGGCAAGTTGGCGAACGTAAGCTTCAACATTTTTTAACACAGGCTGTAACATAGTTAGAGCGTTGCTTTTTGCAGAAAAAGTTAGCTTGAAGTTTTGACAACATTTTAGCCCAGAATTAGATTTTTATATTGATAATTAATGAGAGATTTTTGACAATTTCTGCCGTAGGTCAAATTCGCCAACTTACCCGACACGTTGAGTAAGTTGGCAAATGCCTGAGGGCAAGTGGGCGAATGGAAATTTTTCTATTAAAATACGTACAGAATGCAAAGATTTCGCATTTTCTTTATTCAAATAACGCTTTTCTACATTAATAAATATCAACCTTGATTAAATTTCAGCTTACTTCCACTGATTTATCTTTGAATCTTCTGAGAGTAATTTCAGGTATTGCATATTTAATTGCTATACTGTTATTTTCTGCTCCTGATCTTCGTCGCTCTTCTAAAGCATCCTTCAGTTGATCCCGACTGTACATTTTTTTGGCTTTTCTTTATTCATAATTTCAATTTTTTGGAAAAATCAAGTTAAAAAAAAAGTTAAAATTTTACTAATAACAATTCTTCAACTTTCCCTTCCAGCGGAAATTTTTTTAAATAAGCCATTAAAAATTTAAGTTTGCATGTAACAATCTGGTAATTGCATTAAATTATAGAGATTACGTACCTCTTTAGAATAATACCATCAAACATTGAGAAATTACTAATGAAAATTTTTAATTCCTTACCCCACGAATACAAAATATTATAGTAGCACCTCAAAAAAAAAAAACTTTCAGCGATTATTGTTTTTAAATGGCTTTTTACAAAAACTCACTCGGTCATGGTCCACTAACATGCAAGGTCTATCACATACTGAAATTTGGTGGCGCTATCTACTGTAGTTCCAGAGAAAACTGCAGTTTGCCAACTTACACTCCTTGCCAACTTGCCCTCCTTTTCCTTACGTGTGAAGTAGGTAATGATGAGTGATGGGAAGTGATGCAAATTACACTCGTGGCAATCATCTACACTATTATACAAGAATGGTACTGGAATTCCACATTTAATTCACCACATTCACCTCTGATCTTACTCCAGATTACTAAAATATCACAGAAAATAAAATATCAATTTTGAAATACAATCAACCCCCACTACTATTAACTAATACCTGTAACACCACTCTGTAGGTAGCATTTTGAAATTTCTCAAGTAAATTTCCCCTAATAGGCTTTAAAGAACTGTACGTGATCTAACAGATAGCTCAAAACCTGAAAACTTGGTTTATTTGACTAAAGTTGTTTTCACAAGCAAATCTTCAATTTTTATCTGTGGCACACTCATTCAACTTTATTGATAGTTCTCACGTTACAATGACCGATCTGAGGCCACCTTGTAGAAAAAATACTTTATTTTCAGCACATCTGCGTACGGTATTTTATTGTATTAGATTCGGCTTACGATGGGGAGGAATGGGTTTAGGTGATTTAGAGAGCCAAATAATTTGATCCCACTTTTTATAAGATCTCAAATCTGCCTAATATGTTAACATTTTAGGATTTTAATGTGAAAGCTGTTTGGAATCAGAGCAAATAATCAAAACGGTGGATGGGCTTTATTAGGTTACTTTAACTTTTTTCCTTTCTGTTTCGAATGTTTCAGAAATTGTTTGATAGGAAAGAACTGTCTGATAAAAGTTTCGGACCATGCCATATATTGTTCTCAATACGAGAACGATTATTACGTCACAGATAAAAAATCACGTTTACCCGTCCGATGGATGGCTTGGGAATGTGTGCTTATGGTAAGTACTTTAATATTATAATTTTATTGTATTCAGTTTAAATCGATCTTAGATTTAGGTATTTACAATATAGATATTGAAAGTTAAATCGCTCGATAATCTACTTTGAGCCCAGTTGAGTAGATGAGTGGCAAGTGAACAACTCACTTTCCGTGCCCTCATAGCTCAATTGTCTAAGCCATCGGTTTTCTTTCAGCTAGTAAGTATTTAGGTATGATCACGTCCCAATAAATCGGCAATAATTGAACAACAAATGAACCAAATGAAACCAATATTGACATTATGAATTTACACTGGAGAATCTGTCAATGAATCAAGTTTTACTTTCATCGAATGAAAATCGCATCCTATATCATATTAATATGATACCTCGATCCGCAAAATACCATGTCCAAACCATCATTCCATTGACACGAACATTTATTGGATCAGTTTTCATTGCGGAGCCTATAGTTATGTACTAACCAAATATTTTAGCCCCATTGAAAGAAAACTGCAGCAATTTACACGATAACAAGAATTTATATTACGTAGGTTCTTAAGATACACATCAAACTATGTGTACACTTTTAATGCTCCGAAAAATGTCACACATATATCTATTTTTACTTACTTTCCTTCGTTAGTTTTTGTATAAAATTTTTTTATATTAGCGGAAAACCATTCCTATTCACATCTCACCCTCACTACAACCGATAATTTTTTTTTTTTTAATGTATAGTATTCCTCATTTGTTTAGCAGTTAGTTTTCTCATTTTGAAAAAAAAAAAAAGAGGAACTTTTTCGTAGCAAACTGTCTTGTTTCGTTTTTCTAGCCCGTCACAGAAACACTCCATCAAAATCAGCTGAGGGAATGAATTTTCCTCGGAAAAACTCGAATGTCTCTCCACTACTTCGCAGTAGATGAAAATATTTTAATGCAGTGTCAAATGAAGCATAATTTAGACGAGAGCACGTGTCATTAACCCGTAGTCACAGTATTAATTAATACTGCATCGGGATATTGAAACCGTAAAAGACGATTATTAGAAGAATTTATTTGCAATAAAACCTCCCCTTCATCACATCTTCGTTTTAATTTGGCATTCTTCTTCATTTATAGTACGTAGTCGATTATCTCTCATAGCGTGATTTTTCAACATCGAAAATTTCGTTAATTAACAGCGCTCGTCAATTATCGAAATTTTGACGAAATTCGACACCGTTCTCTCCAGTTTTCTGCTCCCCCCCTTTTTTTTTTTTGTATCGACGCAAAAGACAAACTTGAAATTGCCTTTTCACGTTAAAATCGTCTCGTTTCGTTCTAAAATATCTTAGACGACGAGAGCACCCCAAATAATCGTCGAGATAAATTTTAATTAGCAAAATATTTTCAACTACGTACGTTAACGAACAGCCTCCTTTCACGGCGTTTAAACGAAACTGGAAATTTTCGGCTCGAAATTCAACGATTTTAGATTTTTTAATTCTCTCAACCAGCTCCGAGATATTCTTCGTTCAACCCCTTCTCCTGCCACTTCCGCAAAAGACAATTTGTATTTCTTATTAGGCCTATCCTTTTCTGCATTTTCTTCCTCTTTCCCACTCTAACCCTCAATTCTTCTCACGCTCCTCTCTTTTTTTTTTCTCTCAGTCCCCTCCTCCTTTTTTATGTTCCTTCACAGCATACGTCCCTTTTCGCTTTGTTCGTTGCCTCTTTCTTTTTCCAGCTGAATTCTCGAATTCCATCATTCTATGTAAATATCTTCGTATTCGTTTATTTATTTTCTGAGCCCTTCACGAGATAACAATTTCTAGCCAAATAACAGTGTGCCTCATTCTACTAACAAAGTTAGCCTATTTTCACGCGTTTATTGTTGCAAGTTTTTTCATGGGTTCGATTCTCCTCCACCAGTTCGTAGTCAGAATTTTTTTTATGATGGAAAATGTGGTGACGGGTGATCAAAGACGAACGTGTATATTACACACTCATCGGATAACGTAGTGGGCCAGTGGACTAATAGTCCATGACTACCTTTTTACTCTTGAGGGTTTACATTTTGTCTGTATTGCTAAATTTAATACTGAGCTTGGCCCACACGCATACACATACAAGAAGAACATGTTCCGCCTTCTGCCATTGTGTGGTGTGCTGTATTTGTCTACACACACACACCCACAGAAAACATAATTTGGAACGTGCAAAATAATTTTTATTACAAACGTCAAAAATACAAAATGTAGTTTACAAATGAAGGTAACACAACCCACGTTAGAACTAAAATAGATTAGTCGAGTAACTCGCGATTTGCTCTACCTCAATAGACTGTCTTCTTGCCAGAGATCCACCAGCATATAAACAGGAATTGTAAGCTCAAACTTGAAATTAGAGCAAATCGGTATTATCTTTACTTTCATGAACCATCCATCTATTCTTATCTTGTGTTGCAACCTACCCTTTCAAACCACTGGTCCAGAAAATTAGGACCCTCCCTGTGTAGATCTCGCAGTTTCCACTAAAAAAAGTCAAGCCTACACAGAATCATAGTGAAACTTGTGAAAATCTGAAGAAAGATTTTTTTGCCTTCATCAGGAAATACCTTGTGACTGTAGGTATCTTAATTTCCAATAATAAATCAATGATAAAGGATTTTCCCCCAAAATCAGCTTTATCTGAACTGTAGATAGATAGCCACTGTAATCTGTTAGGAACATTAAGCAGGGCTACCACCCTGTACTGTGAGGGGAGAGTGTTGTACCACAGACTCCAAATTGATTTTTCCTTCATTATTTAACAGGACTGGCCGATAAAATTGAAATGGGGCTCAGTATAAAGTATAAACTTTTGCCAAAACAACACTGATATAAAATGCCTAAAAATATCATTTATTTGGGTCTTCAGGAAAATTTTTTCAAAAATGGTGTATTTTTGATCATGGTACAACACCCCTGTTGTACTATGGTCTCCACCACTAAGCTGTGTAAGGTGAAGAGAAAAATCATTTATTTAATATTTAAAAAACATTTAATAGGTACTTTTAACACTTTATAAAATGTAAAAAATTATACTTAATTTCATTAGAAAAAATGTTCCAAAAATGCTCGACGTATTTCTTGACCATGGTACAACATCCAATAGGGTGGGATAACTATCGATAGTTATCGATAAGAAGTAATATCATTTGTTATCGCTAAGCAATAATGTTAACAATAACTTTTGATAGTTTCCAAATTTCAGGTTTTTCCAGTTAAAATTGTCAGTTTTTAAATAAAATAAAAATATTGTACTCCTTACTGAAAATGCTGCTTAAAATGTTTCAGTACATCACTTTATCGGGCAACTGATGTATCAGTTTGAAGATTTCTGTTTTATTATCATCTGTTTAACTATATGTTTTTGAAAAGTTTTACATTAAATGAGGGAAAGGGAAAAGGCAGCTATTGATAGTTATCGATAAGCAGAAAGTCTGGTAGTTCCCATCTTTACAACACCTTGTTACACCATGGTCAGAATGGTGTTGTACAATGGATTCTACTATTAATCTGTGAAAGTTGAAAAGAATCATAATTTAATTATTATTTAATAAATGTTTATCTGTACTGTAACTTCACTTTTTAATAGAATTATGAAATAAATTAATGGTCTATGATACAGTGAAAAAAAGGGTTCATAGTACAACACTTGCCAATTTTTTTCTCTTTTTTCAAATCTTTTGTAATTACTTTCTTTTGAAAAATCAATTAAGTAAGATTAGTTACTCACATACTGAAAGAGAGTCTGAAGATGCCTACAAATATAATTGAACTCGAAAATTCCAATTTATCAATTAAAACCACAATCATCAAAATTTTGTGAAATTGTTTTCACTTTTTTTTCGACTTAAATCGCGATAACATCAAAAATTCATGGGCAGTAAGAATAACGTACAAATGCAATGTAATCAGATATGTACTTTATCATGTGACATGATTTGTTTTACCATGTGTTATATAAAAGCTGAAAAACTCATAGCACACGTGGTCCATAGTTGAAGAGATCTCCAACAGGTGATGAAAAATGTGACAAGCATCTTAACTATCATCATCATAAACAATTTCTCAACTTTGTTTACTTTACTGCGCATATGTCGTAGCTTGATAGTGTGCGTATAGAGACGTACAGCAAGAGATATCCAACGCCTGATCAAAAACATGACAAAAATAGAATGTTATAAAATGTTTCGAAGTCCGATATTTGTTACTGCGCATGTGTCGTGGCTCGATAGTTTGTGTGTATTGATATAGAGATGTCTGTTTTTACTATTGGTTGCGCAGAATGTTGAATGAAGTTGACTTTTCATTGATTATAATGATGATGATGTTGATGGATGAAGATCTTTGTCACATTTTTGTACCTCAATGCATATAGAGAATTAGACATCTCTTTAGCTATATGTCTCCGGGTCTATGGTACGACACTATCCCCTGTTCCACTGTGTTGTTGAATTTCAGTACCAATTGGTGGATGATGATAACAATATTTAGATGCTACAAGATAAAGGCTTTTTATTATGACAAATGGTTAATTAATGTGGTACTTAATCAAATTTTTTAATTTCATTTCCTAAATAAATTATTACTTTTCCAAGAATTAAATTTATATCATCAGCTGTTAGGTAATGTAAAATTGTGAATTTGATTTCGGTGTTTTTGGTGATAATCATTAAAAATGTGGAAAAATTAAGGGAAATTCAAAGTTAAGGAGAAGAATTAGAAGAGAATCATTAGTCATAGAGAGTTGTTATTTTGCCGAAACATCGAGGTAGATATCTACGTTAGTTAAAAATTCAGTGAAAATTTGGCCAAATGGTACTTTGGCTTTTCGAGATATCGCTGCAATTCTGTTCAGATTGAATGATTCAAATGATAAGAATTTAATTTAGTTGCAGAATGTCAACAATATCTCGAAAACCAAAAGTACTATTTTGGCCAAATTTTCACACAATTTTTAACTAACGACCTCGATGATTCTGAAAAATTTTAACTATTCTTCTCGATAACTTTGAATTTTCCTAAATTATTTAATGATTATCATCAAAAATACTGAAATCAAGTTCACAATTTCACATTCTGCAACAGCTGACGATATAAATTTAATTCTCGGAGAAGTAATAATTTATTGAAAAACCGAAATTACAAAATTCATTTAATTAATATTTATTATTCCCAAAAGTAATTTGTCATAATAAGAAGTCCTCGCATTGTAGCACCTACGTAGTCATCACTGTCTCCGTCCACCAACTGGTATTGAAATTAAACTGCACATGTGGAACACAGTAAAGGATGATAGCCCAGTCTGATGTTCCTAAAAAATTACAACGGCGATCCGTCTGGGCCACACGGTTACAAACATTTCCCAGAATAGACCCTGGAGGGTGTAGAACTGGACACGCCAAGACTTCTCCACCAACCGCTAATTGGGTGACAATCTTTATCGGTTAGCCTCACCAGCCTACACGAAATCTGCATACCAGTACGCATGCAGAAAATGAGGAACATGGCTGATTTTGGTTTTGGATTTGTCATATATGCCTCTTTTACCTGATCATTTCTGAAATTCGCATGTTTCAATTTGATCTCTGCATTTATGTAGATACAATGAGCGTAGCCAGGAGCCACCCCTAAGTTTCCAAAAACAAATGAAAATATTTTCGAAAGAAAAATTCAAGACCATTCCGGTTCACTATTTTTTTTTTTGGAGGGGGTGTCCTCGGGAATATTTATATGGAGCTCCGCCCCCAACTAAACTCCTGCATGCGCCCACTGTAGGTCCCCCGTTGTGAACTCAATACGTCGATTATCGAGCGATTTCTTTCACGAGTATGAAGCGTTAAAACTCGTATCAACCCCATCGCCGCTAAATTTTGAGTGGATTGACGATGGGCGAGGAAATTTCGTATTTCTTCACGCTACGATTCGACATCTTCGCCTCAAACAACGACCTTAAGTGCGAGAAAAAAAAGGTTTGGAAAAAGCTGACGGTTGAGGCGCCTCTTTTTCCTCCCTTAGTAAAAACGTTTTCCGTGTACTCGCTTATCGTTTCCATTCGCAAAAGCAATCTTTTTTTCTTTTTTTTTTTTTTGGTTTTTACTACCCTTTTCTCCCGACCAACGTCTACTCAATATTTTAGCTAAATCGAAAAAATTTGTCCGAAATGAAAATTTATCGTCGATTTTGCGTTATCACTCTACTCTCTCTGCTTTTGCTGCTTTTTTTTTTTTTACTATTTTTTTTTTGTTTTTTTTTCTGTCCTACTCGCGCACAGGGAAATTATTCGTCTCGCAGCGACGTATGGTCGTTGGCCGTAACCCTTTGGGAATTATTAACCCTTTGCGAAGAGCAACCATTCGCCGAATACACCAACGAACAGGTGATAGAAAATTGCGGCAATTATTATCAGACGACGTGCTCATCGGATAAGATAAAGTATCTAAATTGGCCGCCGTCCTGTCCAAAAGACATTTACGAACTGATGAAGGAGTGCTGGCGAAGGAACAACATCGAAAGACCCAGCTTTACCGAAATACATTTTTTCCTTCAGCGAAAAATACTCGGATACGAACCACCAATTCAGCTCTGAGTACCTTAAAAGCGTAAATTTATCTTCCTTTTTTTATGTACTTTTTTTTTTGTCCCATGCCCTATTTTTTTTTGTTTTTTTTTTTTTTTTTTTTTTGTTTTTTTTTTGGCATTTACTTTGTTTTTTCTTATTTTCTTCTTTTTTTTTGCGCCATCGTCTTTGTCGTTCTCATTCTTGTTGTTGTTTATTAATTTATTTTCATTTTACTTCGGTTTTTCCATTTCTTCCATTGATGTTGTTTACGTGTATTTAAAAAAAAATTTTTTTGTCGAACGAGAAAATGAGTAATCTGAGAATTTTTAACGTTTGTAAATGGAAATTTAAGGAATGCTGCAAATGGCTTTTGGAAAATTATCATAACCTAAAAGTGAAATGCTGGGTTGAAGATGAGGAAGGCAATGTTTATAACCGTATTTTCCTAGCGAAATGTAGTGCTTATCATTGATGAATGGTGTAACTTCAATGTAAAATTATTTTCCACTAACTTAGAATTTTTATTTTTGCGAAAAATTCCCTGGCCTGATTGAGACTCGAACCTGCAACAATTGTGTTACCGAACTGTCACCATAAACAACTATTCTACGAATTCTAGCTAAGTTGGTCACTATGGGTGTATATGTTTATTTCGATTATTTTTACCCTGTTTGCTGGCAAACGGAGTATTAAAATTCACCTCACAAAAGAGTTAGGGGTGGAGATGATGAAAATTATCCGTTTCATGTGAAAAGGAAACGATTTGTATAATTTTTTCATTTTGACCTAATTTTTTATGTGTATATAATATATTATATTATATTTATTACCCAAAATTTTGTGTTCACAGATTTGAGAAAACTACCTGGTGGATAGGGCTGAAATTTTTACGATGGATAATTCTCATACTGGTGAAAGTTTGAAAGAAGTTCTTTTTCTATCAGTTAATGAGTTTCTGAGGAAATGACAAAAGAGATCGGGCTGAAATTTTCACAACGGACTTTCCTTTTGTTGATGAAAGTTCCTCAGAAATTTGGTGCTTATTAATTCAGTCGTTTCCGAGAAAAATGGAGAAGAAATATTACTGAAAAATTTTATGTTCACAGTTCGGAGAAAACTACCAAATACATAGGGCCGAAATTTTTATGAAAGATAGTTATTTCATGGGAGCAGGTTTGAAAGGAGCCATTGAGAATTAAATATAGTAGAGGACACATGCGAGATAAAAAATACCCCAACTTTTAAGATGAAGTATTCCCACTCTCAAGAATTGGTACAGTCTTCGTCACATTTTAATCTACGAAATTCGGTTTGATGTTGTTTCTGAATTGTCAGATATTTATTCGTTTATTTAATTCAATTATTTGAAAAGAAAAATTCTCATCATTGTTAATAGGCCCGAATACTGGCGAACAAATTTGAATTTGGTACTGAAAGGATGGGGACAGCTCTTCAAAAGTGGTGCCATTTTTCGTAGCACGTTACTCTGTCTCCATCTCTATCTTTATTTGCAAACTGAGTTTTCTAACAAAGCATTAGTTGGCTAGAGTTTTTTTTCTTTTTGAAATTTATAACAGCTACAATTAAGTAGTTAAATTGATGTATGATTTTGTTGCCTTCTGATCATTAATTATATAAATCATCTTCCTCAACAAGGTTTGAAAGTGAGTATACATGACTTAGAATTTGCTCATTCGTTATGTTCAATTTGCAAAGTTGGCGTCGCATGTAAACCCTCACTTTCAAACCTTAGTGTGTAATATATTATTTTATGAATTTCAATACATTGTGACGTCCAAAAACGAACGTACATCCTGAGTATAGGGGTTTGATATCACAATTTGAAGTATATCAATAAGTCTCGATTAATCGTAGAGTTGATACCACAAGTCAGCTCAAACAGTTAGGCCACCAGCCTACCAGCGAAAGCTCCTGAGGCCTACGAAGTATGTCAGGCAATTTCGAGGTATTGAACCGCTTTTTGTCTTAAATCGTATTCGACTAATTGTCTAAAAATCGTTTTTTGGATTATTCAACATTCCACCCATAAGGGAGTCAAATGAGGTCAATTTTGTTTTTACATATTCGTCAATATTTCTCAAACCCGATAAATCTTGAATAACTTTTTGTTTTAAATGGTAATTTGACAGATTTTCATGAGATAGTTTTTTGGATATTGCAAAATTCCACTCCTAAAGGGTCAACTGGAATCAATGTGTTTTTAAGTATTTTGTTCTAAGTGCTAGGCCAATGGATTTTGGAATTTAGGAAATTCCACCTACAGGTAGGTCAAATGCGTGGTCAAATAAATTTTAACAAGTTTTTCGGTACCTTTTAGGCCAGATAAGAAGTAATATATTGAACCAGTTTTCATTTTAAAAGGTCATTCTACTATAAATGTCTGAGAATGATTTTTTTGAATTTTGTAAGATTCATCCCCAAGGGGGTCAAATGGGTAAAATTTGTTTTTATTTATTTGTCGATATCGTTTAGAACTAAAAGATGTGGAATATTTGAACCGGTTTTTGTTTTAAAAGCTTATTCTACTGTTTTTTTGATTTTGTGAAATTCCCCTTTTAGGACGGTTAACGGGGTTAAATATAATTTTATGTTTTTCTTAACATATTTTAGGCCCGATAAGTTTCCGAGCAGATTAATTTTGAAATGTCATTCGACTAATTTATTGTCTAAAACTCATTTTTTGGATTTTGAGAAATTCCATTCGTGAGGGGTCAAATGAGAGCAAATTATTTTCCATGTATTTTTCAATTTCCATTAGGAGAATTTGAAAACGCCTTTTATTTTTTTGGGCTTCCAAAATGATACCTACTTATATATGTTCATCCATACAATTTATTTTTTAATGGTTCCAAAAAGGTTCTTTACGCTGATAGGACCAATGAAACTGAGGGCAAATTCTGTATGAAAAATTAACGAACTTGTACATCATTATACGTGTGATAAAGGTTGCCGTCAGTTTTTTCGCACGAAACTATCACGGAAATTTCATAAAAATTAATGAGGTACCTATGGGAAAAAAAGGATGAAGAAGAAGAATGCCTTTGCTCATTTTTAAATCTAAAGGGGGTTGGGCCGTGAAGTGGCTAGAGGCTGAAGCCTCCCGGTATATTATAGATAAATAATTAATTTTTAAGCAGATGTTGTTACGTGTCGCTCCTCCATTCGACCCTTAAAGAAGCAATCCATTTGTTGTTGTTTTTGTTTTGTTTTACGAATTGGCGGCACTGGTGGGCCGCATAAAACTAGAAATAAAATCGACAAAAACTCGGAACATTCATTTGCTCGGGTTTCTTGAATTGCTCATTTTCTCGGTCGCCTATTTTTAGTATTCTTATAATAATTTACGTCGAAATGATTTCGTGACTAAGAAGAATATTGTGTAATGTTGGTGTATTGGTACGAATCTTATGCACGTGCCTACTCCGTCTTGAAACGCGAAATATTAATTTAAAACTGCAGGTCCTCGGGTGAAAACCTGTTAAAATGACAATCTTCGAAACACTATGTTATTAACGAAAACAGTCTACATTTCGCGAAGACATTTACATTTTGTTAACCATTAACATTATCATTTAGGCTATAATATTTACTTGTACGTACTTACGTTAGGTTTTTTTTATTTATTCATTAGTTTCTGTTTGGTTCTTGTCATTTTTTTTACTTTTGTTTCATCCAAAATTTTCAAATTTTTTTTCCCTCAAAATAGGCTTAAACTACGTATGTTCAAGCTCATTCAAATAAATTGATGCCAAATTTTTGGTTCAAATTTACTTACTGCGACACATCTTGTGAAATGTTTGAATAACACTGTCTCACCTATAACAGTAAAACATATTGCACACTAAACGACTAATACAGGCTGATTTTTTTCAATAAGATCGAAAGACGTGGCAAAGTTTGAAGTTTCTCAGTTTACTTGTTACTTTCGTGTTCCACACCATCCCCCCTCCCTCTGAAAAAATAACAGAAAAACTGTTAAACGAATCCTTTGTATTATGCAACATGAAGCATGGTTCAGTCTTTTGCAGATTACAGAAAATACTAGCCAATTAACGTGACTTTTCAGCATCATGAATAATGTAAAATCGGTGTGTATGTTGTGGAAGTGATATGGGTGTAAAATGTTAAATATGTGTCAGAAATTTGAGTTTTTTTTTAACGTTTCTGAATTTGGAGAGGTCGCACCGTTATATTAGGTACCTAATTGTTAATCACTTCGGAAAAGGTGTGTTTGATTTTCATGAAATGATGGTGATATAACAGGTTGAACATGGGTGAAATATCATTATTAAAGCGATGTTTTATGGATAATATTTCACTTTATTATTCGGTCAAGTACCTATTCAAAAAAAAAACAAAAAAAACAAAGTGACAGAACAAATCAGATAAAATAAGTTATGGATGGAAATTTTCCAATTTTTTTGAATAAGAAAGTGAATAGTTATTTGGTACTAAAATTGATTGCAAAACAAAGGAAAATTTCATACTGTTTTTCAACGTTTTACCTAATTTGCTTGCAAACATGGTTGTGGAATACCTTGTTGTGAGGAAGTATTCTCATCAGAAGGTAAATTCTACATACACACATATGTAAGGAATACGTATGTAAGTGAGAGCGCCCGGTTGCGTCATCTTTTATAGTGATAAGAGATGATAGGCCAGTTTGTGCACGGATTGTGACATCATCGCATTGTCGAGATTAGTCACGATTTGGTACTCCTACATTACATGTAACTACATGTAGGTAATTACAATCGAACATAATTGTGTTTTCATTTAACGTCGCAAGGACGAAAATAGGCCTGCCTTTTGGGGGCGACTGTTGTTGGGAGCCAAGCCCCTACACCTCATACCAGAGTCCCCACAATTACACCCCCAGTTTTTGTGCCATAAAAACAATGTAAACCATGCAGGCCTGGGGGGACTTGCGGGTCTTAATGTTGTTTTTGATCGGCCTCCCATTTGGCTAAGGCACTTCCTACCACAGCCCTGATACACTCATACGACTGTTTGCGTGGGTCCATCCAGGCTTGATAGTTTGTGCATCTGCCTTCTCCCCTACGTCAAAGTGGTCAGTATTTGGTCGGAGCATAGGGATGGTTATGGGAGTATGGGGACAATGGTCTTTTGAACTCTGGTTTCCTCAGCATCAGTGAGTTTGAGGTTCCCTTAGCTGAGGCAGCCATTAATGCTCGTTGTTCCGTTGCCATCTCCGCCGTAAATAGGAATTTCTTTGGTTCCCTAGTAGGAGGAGGTGTTGGCTCTGGCTTTGGGGTTTCCAGAGTTGGGGTCAATCCTTCTGGGAACCTGGGAGGAGAGATGATTGGCGGTAGTGGAAGCGACATTTCCAAGAAAATTTTCTCTATGGATGGTGACATGTCCATTAACAGCTCTTCTTCTATTCTCTCCAATTCCTTTTTTTGTTCGAGAATTATTTACTCAATCAAAATTTACTTGTTGTACTCTCCTTTATTCTGCTGACAAATATGCTGACTTTAGTGTTTGTCTGCATATTTGTTGGCTATCAAAAAGTGGGACATATTTGGAGGTAGGTGAATATTTCACTAGAAATATTTGCCTTACTAGTTTTGAAATATTTAGTTTGGCGAATGTTTTCGTTTACCTAAATATGACGAACAATTATTAATTTTTTTCAAAAAATAGAACTGACTTGAAAAAAAAAAATGCTTCAGTACCATCCAGAGTGGACTGAAACATTTAATGTACAACACATTTTAATAACCACACACCTACTAACGAAGGCCCGCACACTTATGTTTTTACTCGATAGTGAAAATAAAAATGTGTTTCACATTAAAAAATAGAAAATGCGCTAAAAAGAAAAAAATTAATCATTTTAAAATTTCTCCAGCAAGATGTAGGTCTATGGAATGAAATCATTGAAGTTGGGCCAAATGAAAAGGTTTTGTCATAAAAGTTGACAGAATTGACATATAAAGCTTACATTGTAAGGAAAAGAGCGGCGACTTCAATAATTCCAGTCTAGACCTACATCTTGCTGGAGAAATTTTAAAAGGATTAATTTTCTCTTTTTAGCGCATTTTTATTTTTGATTTTGTGAAGTTAGTTCTATATTTTTTGAAAAAATTATTAATTTACCTAATGCTTTTTCCTTTTATTTTAATTCCTGCAGATTTTACTGAAGAAATTTTCAAATAATTATGATGTCTGAAATTTAATGAAAAATTCCTTGAAAAAAAAAATTAATTTTCCAAATATCGAAGAATTACGCGAATTAACTTTAATTTCTTTTCCCTACCCGCTGTCTCAGTCGCTTTGTTTTCCAAGAGTAAAGTTTCAAACTTGAAACTCTGTTTCACTCGAAATAACAACATCCGACGACAGTCACCCTTCTCCAAGAAGGAATAAATACATTTCTGAAGAATAAGCTGAGAAACTATTTGAATTGTGTAACCTAAAAAGGTAGCTACAGTCGAGTTGTATATTTACACTCCAGACAAATACCAACTCGACGTTTTAAATCACCTTTTCAGCACTTTCACGCTCCCCCTCCCCCCCCCAAAAAAAAAAAAACTTTTTTTGCCAAGCGAAGTCATTTTTACCCTTCGAATTTTTTTTCATTTTTTCTCTTTACTTTGAAATTTTGCGAACAAATTTGCGAAAAACGCATAATTCTCAATGTTAAGCAGTTTGTAATTTAATAACGCCTCGGCGAAGGGTACTTTTTTTTGCGCCATTTAAACGTTATTTACTGATTTTTTTTTTTTTGCTTTCTTCTCTTTTTTTTTCTTTTTTTTTTGTTTCTCTCTACCAACTCGAAGCAATACCAGTACACGCATTTGACGGTACTTTTCTCGCATGTAAAACCCTTTCTCGACGATGCCGCCGCCGCCGCCGCTGCCGCTGCCATTCTTAATTTCATCCCACTTGGGTACAGCGAGGTATAAGTGTCGGAAATAATTCACGCGTGCCACTTGAAAAAACCCCTTCACTTTTTAGGGGTACAATTACTGCTCGATGAAAAAGCAAAGTGAGAGAAAAAGCAAAAGAAAGAAAAAAAAAAAGAAAAAATTCGAACAGAACATCTTTTTGCAAATGATCGGAATACATCAACGACGAAGAGATGCTGCCAACAAAACTACGTACCCCTTTTTTTCTTTGGTAGGTACCTACCTATAGCTTTTTTTTTCTCTTTCTGTCACTTTTTCTCTTTCTTTCTCTGTCACTCTCCTCTGTTTCGCCAATTTTTTTTCTCGCTCCATCTTCTGAAGTGTGCGTCTGACACGAAATACGAGAAAATGCGTGTATAATCTTACCTTTGTGAGGGTGAAATCGTATATGCGATATGACGACGACGATGCCTCTCAATTTTATTGCCGTCGTCGAGTTTTTAACGTTCAGTACAAAATTTCGTACTTAAAGTCTTAACGACGACGACGATAAAAAAAAAAATAAAAAAGGGTAGCTCGATATGGATATAGGCTACTTGTTGCGTTAGTGGTTCTTTTTATGGCATTTGTCCATTTAAAGCATTTTTTTTTCTTTTTGGTTTTATGGTCAGAAAATGAAAAATTGAGTAGGCCTCTATACATATTTGGGTGCCAAAATTTCTTCCATTAAAATCGATGTTTTATTTTTATGCGATATTAACAAAAGACATTAATAATTACTTGTCGTATTTTTCAGAATCAAAATGAAAAATTATCTTTATTACACTCGCTGTGATAATCAAATCTGTGGTAAGCAACGACGAGTGGAAAAAGGCTAAACGTGGGGTTCTTTTTTTTATTTTTTATTTTATTAGTTATCCGAAGATATTTTTGAGTCAGTTTTTAAATACTATGTTCCAAAAAATGTGATTTGAAAGAAATTTTTGATTATTTGCGTCACTTTTTCTTTAATTGTGACTAATTATAAAAATGCTCTAATAATTTGTTTGAAATTTCTCCTTAAAATAAAACGAAAAAGTATTATGGTAAATTGATAATTTAAAAAAAAAAAATTAAAACGACTTAAAAAAAAAACACAAAATGGGGTATAAAAATAATCCTTTTAAAATTTCTCCAGTACCTAAAATCTCGGACCAAATTTTATGAGAATTATTTTTCTTTTTTTACAGCATTTTTGTATATTTTCCTTTGGAAAATGCAACCATTGCATTCAGTGCAATGGCGGGACCTGGGAGGTGGGACCTATGGAAAAGCGCCGATTTTGAGTCCTAAATCACGAATATATGTCACTCAAATTTTTTTGTTCACAATATACATATTACATATATATATTCTCACTTTTTTTTCATTTTAGCACTTTTTGGAAGTCTGTGGAGCCTCCGCTGTTTAACCTATGGCAATGAAACTTGGAGTAGTGTTAAAAACTTTCATGGATTATACATTCGTGTTAAAATTTTTTAAATTCATCTGCTACTTTCGGTGGAAGGGATTCTCAAAATGTTGCAAACCCACTATGTTTTCATCATGATAACTCCCAAATTAAAAGATTTTGGCTTTAAATTTTTATGACAGTTGGAGACTATTAGAGCCTAGTCTGGAATTGAATTTGAGCGAAATTGGTCTACTACTTTTTGAATGGCGGCCATTACAAAATTTGACACTTTTGGAAAATACACATTTACGACGTTGATGCGCGGCAGAAATATTAAATATAGGGATGTATATATATATATATTTCTTTATTATTCTTTTTTTTGAAATTTGAATGATTTTTGGATTGAAAAATATTTTTTAATAATTTTTCATCTCTAGCGTTTCAGTGGCAATATTACTTTAAAACTAACAATTTTTTTATTTGAAGATAACTCAAAAACTACCGAATTGATTTGAAAAAAAATTTAATGATGCCACCAAAGGATCATCTATCATTTAAAAAAATGTTCATTAAAATCGGTGCCCGGGTTGAGAAATTATGCTGGAATAAACATGAAAAAAAAAAGTATAATTAATGTGTAAATATTCTTGCTCTCTAGTCCGCTTCCTCCCAGGTGTAAAAAAATATTAGATACAAAAAAGTTGAGATTGCATAAAAAAATTGCACGGCGCACTGTCCAGTTTTGAATTCTGTTTGTCACATAACACACACACACACACACACACACTTACAAGCAGACATCCGTGGCAAGCTGGCGGTGGGATACATGCACTCACACATACACTAGATACATATTTATCGTGTTTCATCTGAATGTTTACACACTAAATATGTGAGGGGGAACCGTCGCACGCCTTTTTTTTTAATATCTACCTATCCAATATGCTGCTACTTGCCAGCATCTTTATTGCAAGTAGAGTTGACTTTGATGGAATTAGTATCAGAAGCGCCATCTCTGTGCTGATTAACAAACTATTGCACTTGCTCTATTTTTCATTGATCTCTCCTTCTCCTATCAACCATCTTTTAAGATAGTTTGCTTACAAAAAGTGATTTTAAACATTGATACGACATCCAATATCAACTTCTGAAACACTTATATTATATAATTTTAACCTGTGCACATATTTTCTTCGGGCAAATGCAAAAACAACACCGGAGTAATTCTTACATTTTTTCCATTATTAATTATATCCATGTGTATAAATATAATATATAGATATAACTTTGTCAAGAGAAGTAGGTAAGTAATTCTTAAGTCACTGTTGATACTCAAGTAATTACCGCTCTTGCGTTTGGGCCTTTGTCAAAGGTCTGCGTGACTTGTAATTATAAAGGCTGGTTCACAATTAACGAGAGGGGAACGAGAATGAAAACGAGAAACATGAAAATATAAAATTTTTATGGATGTGTTCACATTCAGCTGAGAATGAGAATTGTCTGAGAATGTGAATGGGAAAGTTGACTGAAGTTTACCTTTTTCATTCTTGTTCTTGGATTTTGTCTACTGCGCATGAGCAGAAATGGTCTCGCAAATTATTTTGTTTTTTACTACTGATAAAATACTGTTTTGAATAATTTGAAATATTGTAAATAATGAAGAACTGTGAACTGATGGTAATTAATAATATATAAAAATTTGATAATGAAAATTTTCTGAATTTTATCCATCGCTGAAACATTGTGGTTGTTGTGAACATACGACTAATATTCTCGTTCTTGTTTATGTTTTCATTCTCATTCTCGTTACTGTTCTCATTAATTGTGAACCAGCCTTAAGTGTAACTAGTGCTTCAGTTGTTAGCAGGGCTATTAACATTTGTTTAAAGAACCAGGTATTTGAATTCTTTTCCAGTTTCCTAGAAAACTCCCTGATAAATACGCACCAACTTCTATCAGACCTGCCCATTAAATAAGAAAAATATATAGTGAAAATTTCAACCCGCTTTTGTAATTTCCTCAAAATTCTGGAAAAACCACTTTTCCTGCAATTTCTTCTAAATTACAGAACAAATAAGCCCTAAACTTCAGTCAAACTTGCACTCAAAAGGAAAATCTATAATGAAAATTTTGACCCGATCCCTTTTATAGTTTCTTCAAAATTGTGGAAAAACCATTTTTCAACAAATTTTTGTTTTCTAGTTTCCTTGGAAACTACTGGACCAATAGGCATCAAACTTCTTTTAGACTAATTCTTATATAAAAATTACATTTCATGAAAACTTCATCCCTATCCTTTTAGTATTTTTTTAAAACTGTGAACCAAGAATTTTCTCCAGAAATTTTTAATTTTTAAGTTTTCTTGAAAACTGCTGTACAAATAAGCACCAAATTCTTATTAGACTTGCATTCACACAAGAAAAATCTGTTGAAAAAATTTCAGCCTGTGGCAACAAGTGATTGAAGACGAATAAGGGTATTACACACTCGTCAATCACCTAGCGGGCCATTGGACTAACAGTCCACAAACTATCTTTTTGCACTCACAGCTTTACATTTTGTCTGTATTGCTAAATTTAATACTGAGCTAAGCTCACACACGTACACATACAAGAAGAACACGCATAATAAATAAGCTGAAACTTCAACTGAACACATTTCAGCTTTGAAACAAACCTGTCTTATTTCACTCGATGATTTCTCAACCTCTACTTAAGCGATACTGCAGAGGTTGATGTTGCTGGAAAAAGGATGAAAGTTACAATATTTCCATATAATTTTTCAACTATAGATACCAGTTTAAAAATAAAGAAACAAAAAAAATGAAAATCAATAGAGAATTTGCCATTTTTGGAATCTAGAAATCTCTTCTCTTTCAGTTAATAATACCTCAGCCGCTGTTTACGTTAGAAAGCTGCAGTTGGTGCTGCTAGAAAGAAGATGTAATTTACTCGTATTTTTATTTTATCAAAGTTTTTATTCATCCTGAGCTACCTGCTTGAAAATAAACGAACAAAAAAATGTAAATTGAAGGAAAATTTGCCAGTTTTGAAAATTTTGAATTGTCACCTACCATTTCAAAAAGTTGTTTTCTATGTGACATTTTTTTTTTTTTCAGAAATAGTATAACAAAAAACAGTATGTGACACTCGTGCCAAGTTGGTGATTGTTATTTGTGTGATTTGCATCACTCGCATTTGGCTTGTTCTGCAAGAATCACACTCGTATCACAAATAACTATTAGGCATGAAAAATTACTTGATGTGTCTTTATCATGTTTTTTATGGGCTTGCGTTTTTGACTATTTAGTACTAGACCAGTAAAGAAAGATGATTTCTGGTTATATAGACACATGCCGGCGCTAAATATGCAACCAGAACGTACTTGATGACGTACTTTGTGTAGCATTTATTTACTCAATCCTCGTGAATTTAAGGGATGTCTTTGTCAGATGTATTCTAAATTGGTGAATTCAAGCAAAACTTCGAAAATACGTAGAAGGTACGCGGGGGTTGCCTATTTTTTCGCCGGCATGTCTTGACACTAAAAAGTACATTTTTTTTATAGAACTTTACTGGTCGAGTACTATATAGTCAAAGGCCAAGGTACATATTTGCGAAATCAAAAAATCAGAAAAGCACACAAATTCGAGTAGTCTACCTGAAATCGACATTTCTTTTCTCTCAGCGCGCAAGACGTGGCTGCAGGTTGATTATTGAAGAATTGAATTCGTATTTCCGCACACATTCGGAGTCCCCATACCTAACATATCCAATCAGATATTAATATGGAACCGATTTTTTCGCAAATCACTGCTTCTTTTCTCTCTCATACCCTGGTATCCTTCTATCCATCATTCAATATATGACATACTGTCCCACTTTGGTCAACCTTTTCCTCCCGATTCTGATTTTGTTTGCTGATGCGTGTACGACGCAGTAACATTACATAAAGATGGCATTCTGTTAATAAACTTACAAAGCGTCGTCGCGTCGAAAATAATTGGTTTTCGGAGCTATCCTATCCGTGTGCCTTCATACACTTTATTTACATGCCAGAATACGATTACAGCTTTTAACCCAAAAAATACACTCGACGACGCTTTAATCGATTCCTTAAACGCGATAAAATGGTGTAAAACGATGAGGAACAAAAAAAAAAAAAAAAAAAAAGGAAAAGAAAAAAGTATGAAAAACTGAAGGAAAATAAAGGAAACGTTGAAAACCGACGCACGTTCTTCGCTGTTTGAAAAGTAAGGAATAATGAAATGGCGGCGATGAAAGATTAGTTGCGGATAAAGGGTTACAAAATCTATATCATCCATCAACACTCGACGAGTTTCGATATTCTCTTTCATTATCAGCAATTCTTTTTCTCTCTTACTCACTCACTCTCTCTCTCTCTCTCTCTCTCTCTCTCTCTCTCTCTCACTCTCTTCCTGTCTCTTTCCTTTTTCTTTCCATACTGTAGCCAGCAGCTAGCAACGTTCGCATAGTTTCTTTCATTTACACTATTCAGAAAATAGCGGATCAATTTCCTGATCCATGTGTGTGTGGAAAATATAACTAATCAGAGTCGAGTGCACTCTCGGATGCTGGGCTGGGGTTATCGATGTGAAAATAAATTAATCTAAGCTATAAAATTTGGAAATTGATTCTGGTTTTGTTTTGTTTTTTTTTTTTTTTTCTCTCCTTACCTATACTTACTGAATGAAAAAAATTGGTGGTGTCTGCTAAAAAGGAGGAGTTAGGAGGTCCAGCGGGGCTGAGTTCTTAGATGGTGGGGCTTTCAATCGAAAAATGTTACAGATTTCAGACCGCAGTAACAAATAAAATTTTTTATTTGGTTTCGTAAATTATTTTATTTAATCCATTAGTAACTATTTGCAAAAATTCATTCCTATTGAAAGGCCATTGTCCTGCGGGATATAATATGTGAAGGGCATAGAAACATCCATAAACAACAGCACATTCTAATATGTTGACTGTTTGCAGACCTACTACTGACCGACATTACCAAATGAATTTATCGAATATACAGAGTGTCCGGAAGTTAGCCAGCATAACTTCCTGGATCGATTTTCGAGGTAAAAAAAACAAAATCGGTCCCTCATGTAAAATGCTGAGAAATGCTCCCTCGACGTGTCATAACTACCAATGAGCGGTGAAAAATCAAAAATATTTTGTAACTTACCCACAAAAATTGACAAAAATGGACTAAATTTGGTTAGTTATAGAGAGGAGTAAATAATTTTTATGCTAAGGTACTCATTTTTTCTTTAAATCTTAAATTTTCTCTCACATTTGGAGTGGAGTTAGAGAGGAGGTTTCACGTTTTACACAGCCATATCTTTTGAACCTCGTGTTGTATCGAAAAATGATTGCTCCCATTTTATTTGGAAAGAAAAAATAAACGAAAAATGTGTATTTTACTTTTCTGTGAATATTTAATAGATTTCGAGAAAATAAAGGGTTTAAAATTAAAATTTACTTAAAATCGTTTCCCAAGGTTACGTTAAAGGCTTTATACCAGGCTGCCAAAGTAAGTACATGAGAACAATGAAGGTGGTAATGTAAAAATGCGATCTCGGAACAATTTTGTGAACATTTCATATGCAATTTAATTCTAAATAGCGTCTTAAATCTTAAATCACCAATATCACCAAATGAGTTTACCTGTGTTTACAGAATCTTTAGTTAGGTACGTATGGTAAGAGATAAGGGTGTTTGTGAAGTTTAGTGCACGAAAGACAAAATTTTTCTGAAGTTTATTGTCCTATTTTTCTCCACCTACAAATGTTTCCATTTTTGTGATCAAATCCAAACAGGACACAAAATAACATGTTCACGAGAATATAAGAACACAAATATACGTGTGACCAAGTGTAAAATTAATACAAAAACAAGTGCTCGCACCAAGAGAACCAAAACATAGAGAAACACGAAAGCTCGCACAATCAGCTAACTGCAGCCAGCCGCAGTTGAGTTGATCTTGGAGCTTTCTGATCGCCTGGTATTTTTCTTTTCTCAAATGGAACCGGTCCCCGAGAAGGCAGAAAAACACAAACTAATGGTGGAACCACTTGAAATCGGGTGAAAACTAGACCAGCTGTAATTTTTGAATTGTACCTACTGATAAAATTACACGCATATCACGAAGTGAAAACAGCAGAGTTCTTGAAAGCTTTATCCGCAGAAACGACGTATCATTGTTTTGAATGAAGACAGCATCCTACAATAATTTTGCGGCTCTAAATTTGCCATATAGTAAATTATCTGAATTTAACAAAACACGAAACGACAAAACCACACCACGTATTTTCAGTCGAGATTTTTACCTAAAAATATTTTTTCACTTAATAAATAACAAAAAAAAAAAAAAAAAAAAGTTCGGATGAAACTCTGACTTTATATTGGTGACGAAGTGCTGAGTGCTGAATAAAGTAAAAACTCACAAAATGTACAATTAAGTTTTCTCTAATTCCCGCAGGCCTCCTCTAGTTTCGTGAATTGTGTTAAACAACGTTCAATTTTTAAACGTTCTAATTTGGTGCCCACGTGAAGTAGAAATAACTCCAGTCAAGAATGACATACGACGCCAACATTTCACCAAGAAGCTTCTGGCGTTGCTAAAATTTTCAAACATTCTCGTTTGTCGTTTTATACATGGTGACGTACGGTCTACGTTGTTTTCACTCACTCTCGCTCTTTCTCTCTCTCTCTCTCTCTCTCTCTCTCTCTCTCTCTCTCTCGTTGAAAAGTAAAACCTGACAAAATTAGCCTAGTCCTTCGCCTACATCCGTCAAAATTAGCGTACACTTTCACCATAGAATGGTAAAAACAAGAGTCGAGAGACAGACAGACAGACTGGCAGGCACAAACAAGGAACAGAGAGAAAACGTTAATTTCCACAAAGTACCTACAAACATTCAACCGTGTACAAAACTTTCTGGAGGCGTAATTTCACGCTAAATACACGACATTGTGGCATTAAAAAACAATAGAGTAAAAAAAAAAAAGGAAAAAAGAAAGAAAAAATCAAAAAACATCCCTCATATCAACTTGGCCGTGTAGGAGAGAGAGAAAAAACAACTCAAAAAACTTTATAATTCGTCGAAACGCTATTCGTGTAAAGCCTCATTTCTGTGTCTGTGCAGCAAAATTATATCAATTAGCCTAAAATGGCGTCGTATTTTCTCGCAGTATTTAACACCGAGCAACATATGTACTCTTTGTTTTCGAAAGAAAGAAAGCGTTTATATCACTTTTTCGCAGCAGTCATGAAAACTTTATTCCGCATTTTAGTCGGACGGCTGGGGGGTGGGCGGTTGAGGGTGTACTTTGTGTCAGTTTTTGCGAATTAGCATCCGCATTTATATGAGAGCGTATCGTACCTTCAAAATACCTTTTGCATATTCTTCTAGTACATATCCACGAAGTTTTCGTTTTTTTTTTTATTTTTTTTTTTAATTTCTTTGAAGTTGCTCCATTTTGCTTTTACGTTCTCGTATTTTCATTTTACGATGATATCGTAAATAGATTTGTCATGGTTGACGTCACGAGTTTAGAAAAAATATTTCCGGATTTATACAGCCGACTGTAAACCATTCGTCCCCCTCCCCTAGGAATGACCAAAAATTACTCGCAATAGAAAATAAATTCATCTTCACCTTTGTAAAGTCGTATTTTGTACAGTTCCTAGTTTTAGTTTTTAGCTTTGCATTTTGTGGTGGTCCGTACGCCTATGGTATAGACTATAATTTTTCGAAAATTATTGAAATCTAAAATTTCTGATCTAATTCTAGATAAAAACTCACAAAAAATACGCCATTTCTGGATAGATGACCGAAGAAAATTAATTGCATAGTCAACCCCTCACCTCATCCTTGAAAGAGAAAATTTCATAAATTGATTTGAAAAGTGATTTTAGTATACCTTCTTCACCTCTCGTGGTGCCCTGCACCGCAACGATCTGGCAGATAAGTAAACTTTTAACTTTCCTTCAACTGTTATAAGGCAATGTCGTTTTTGTCACAATTCTCATCAGTAATTTCACTCGGTGGCTAAATATTCATAAAAAGCATTGAAAATCATGGAATTACAAGGATTTTTTTATCATAATTGTCTTAAAACAAGAGATACCTACTTGCTTGACATGAATGAAATTATAGAGAAAATTTCAAGGAATAAAAGAAGCCGCAGAACAAGAAATTCGAGTCCTTAGAAGTCGAGAAACCAATTTAATTTGATGTTATCAGTGTACTTAACCCTGTGGACAACTACAATAATATCGCTCAAAAACACTAATTCAGTTACCATTTCACGTTCTTTTTTGATTTTCTCTGCTTCCAAGTGCTAAAATTTCTTAATCTTTGGATTATTTTATTTGTTGAAGCTTCCTTTGAAATTACATTTATGTCAAATACGTAGCTATTACTTGTTTTAAAATAGTTATGACCAAAAATTCTAATATTCACTATGATTTTCATGTATTTTAGCCACCTAGTGAGACAAAACTTTCAGCTGTGACGTCACGCGACACTGCCTTATTTAAAATAATATGTATTTTTTGGTTATGAAAAAAATGTATCTCTATCGGTGAACATTTTCAAACCTTAAAAATTTCTTTCTTATTCTATATATTCTTCTCTAACCGATTAATTTCGATAAATTCAGAATTCGATTCGTCTTTTCCATTTCATATATTATATGCGTCCAGCGTATTATGCTCTAAATAATTAATTTTCTTCAATCAAGGTACCTGCTAATGTTGAATTATTTTTAGATATTTTCTGGGCCTCAAATATCTTTTTATTATTTATTCTATCGTGTTGTGTTAATTGGCAACAGTTTTTATTTTATTTCAATTTAAAAATAACAATCAAACCTATCGAAATATACATACCCTGGGTCCCTTATGGAATGATACGTGTATAAAGAGACAAAATTTTTGCGGAATAACTCATTTTTCATAGGTGAATGGATTTTGATTCGTTTCATTCGATCTAAATTAAAACTTCCTCACTTCTATATTTTTATAAATTTATTAGAGAAATACTCTATCTCTATAGGTACGAAAATGAACTGTATGGTTGTTCAAAAAGTAGCATTTCCAAATCACAAACTCAATTCAATATGAAAAGTTCAGCGAAAAAAAAGAAGCTGAAAGTAAAATTCGTTAAATTTTTTAATTATCTTACACTTTGTCTTTATATTTGAAGCAAAAAAAATATTAAAGTTTGAAACAAGGGTTGGTTGAGGTAACTATGTCAACTATTTATCAGAGAGATGCCCATCTCTAACAGTTTATTCGCTCGTGGTATTCTATACGTAGATACTAAATCGATATTTGAAGATATTTTAAGTTAAATAAAAACTTTGAAAACTTATTGAATGACTAAAGTTTATTGTTACACAAATTTTCGGATCCGAGATTTCTTTGGTATAGATAGCTGCTCGCAAATAAACGTGAATGATAATAATTACCTACAAAAGATACTCGGATGCTTATAAAAGTATATTTATTTTCAAAACAGTTTTTATACATTTTCAGAATTTGCATTAAAACTTAATTTATACCACAACAAAACTTTTGCCTTCATAAATAAAAACGCACTGATATGATGCAGCTGAGGTTGTGAAATTGATCGTTTATGATTTTGCACCGTAGAACAGCAAAAAATTAGTTATAATCTTCGACCATTTTGTACTGGAAACACGAGTTTCACTCGATTTTACTGGATTCACAGTAACCTTTGTCGATAGTTTTTTGAATTCACAGGACCAACAAATGAAAACAGGCGACAAAAGACCCTGTTGCGGATTCTCAGAAAATCTATGTCCTTTTAGTGGTTTTAGAATGATGGCACGTTGGGTGAACATTGGTGTGATAGGGCAACAGGTTATCCGGTATACTAAATGATCGCAAATTATAATACTTAATATATATTGACATAATTCCACGAAAGATTTTACTACCCTATGTAAATACTTTACGTTCACTTTTTTTTCTCCTTCTTTTTTTGGATTTCTTTCAATGTGTACCTACTTGTAAAGCCATCGCTCACATCTTTTAAATTATTATAAACTTCGAAAATCATATTTTAATTGATAATTATGGGCAACAATTTTCAATACACTCTTTTTCTTTTTCGTCTTCTAGAATAATTCATAATTTTTTCTTACAATTGAGGATGCGAATTAAGTATAGTATAATTGTGTTGAAGTTTTCTTATTTTTTGTTTTTTGTTTTTTGTTTCAATAAAATCATTATTTTTCATTCAATTACCTTTAATTTGCCATATTGTACTATTTTTAAGTACCTACTGTTCGAAATTTTCTTTTTTGTTTCTCTGTGTATTTTTTTTTCGTGATTTTTGTAATTTTTTTATACGCAATAAAATAATTTTTTTGTGTCTAAGTTGGAATTTGTATCCGAAAATTTCATTACTGCGACAATCACTACCTTATTGATTCATTAGAAATTGAAATGGAGAGAAATAATTATGATTACATTAAAAATAAATTTTAAAAAGTGTTGTAAATCATACGAGTCAAGATCTCTCACATTGCGCTCCAGTTGCGAATGCAATTTTTTGCATGATTGATGAAGACATCTGATTGGTTGGAAGGAGGAGCTGAACATTTTCATCGGGAGAGCACTTTTTTTTTTTTGCTCATGCTATTTACTTTTGCTCCTGAGGCGTCTGAAGTTGAATGGCTCATAATGTCGAACCTTCATGTATTTTGGTAATTAAATGCTGACAACGTCATAGTACCCTAATTTTAAGACACTATCCAGCCAAAAACACTAATTTCCTCTTTTATCTCAAAGCCACCTCATATTTTGAGAAGTCTTATTTTTTGACTTAATATACCCTACAGCTAAATTCTTTTTTAAGTCCAGTCAAGTGTCTCGTATGTGATGAAACTTAGCTTACCTCGTCTTCAAATCACATCGGCAAATTAGTCTGCATTATTTGAATAAACCATAAGTGAAGAAGCGTTGAAAGAAGAAAGCTTAACAAGGTTTCGATCCTTAAGAGGATCAAATCTTGAAAGAATGACAGCAGAATTATTTTAAAAATGAAATGAAATACGACAGTAAAATGACATTAATAAAGCGGATAAATTAAGCACAAGCAAAAATAAAATAAAAACTATCGGTAGGCAATTTAATAAGGGAAACCATACTTGAATTACTATGTCTTCACCTATCAAATTGTCTTCATTGAACTTGATTGATTTTTGTGTTAAAAACCCTTATATAAAACTTTAGGTTTTAGAGTCTTTTGTTTGAGTTAAATTTGAACCTGAGAACTGAGTGAGGTGAAATAATATTTGTTCTAATATAGATGAAGATGGAACAGAACCAAAAGCTCACTATGCACAAAAGAAATTACCCAACCAAACCTAGTGATAAGAATCAAAGCACTTTTGTAGCCATATAAAATACTTTGTGAAATTGAAATTATGAGCAAGTCTTTGACTATGTAATGTATTGAACCAGAAAAGCTGCATAAGCCCAATGTAGTTCATGATGTCGAGATGTGGCGGCATAAAAATAGGCAACTCGAGTGTACTTGTGTGCACTTTTGATGTTTTGGTTGAATTCACCAATGTAGGATACATTTGATACATGTCATCCCTTAAATTCACAAGGATAGCATACCATCAATGTGGTACACAGTGGTTGCCTATTTAGCACTGGCGTGTCTAACCAGAAATCATTGTTCTTTACAGGTCTAGTACTATACAGTCAAAGGAGCAGGGAGAATAAAAGCTTATTAAAAGCAATGAAATTACAGATACTCCGCTGACATATTTGTATATTTATTTTTTGTTGATTTTATCCAGATGCTTCAGCGTGACACAAATGTGGTTTCATTTTGAAATTCATTTTAAAAATTTTACCACTGTAATTTTTTCAATAATCATTTTAAAAGGAGCACTCAAGTTCCATGTTTTCCATAATTTTCTCCAATCTGTTAAAATATTCATGTAGGTTGTTTTCTCTGTCTCTCTGTCATCTTCTATTTTCAGATACTGGGGAATACCTATTCATTTTTCACACTTCCACTAGTAAAATTCACAAAACTTCTTAAGTGAAGGTGTGGAACTGCTTGCTACTCATACAAAACCAATTTAAAAATAGAAAATTCTTTAAACGCCAAATAAGAAATTGATGAACTAACCTGTAAATCATAAATTTTTAAATACCTAAGTTATTTTCAAATTTTTACATTATCCTATAGGAGAAAAAAATGTATAGTTATATAAATGGGGAATAATATGTTACACACCAAGGTTCAAAAGTGAGTATCTTGCGAGGGAAAGTTTGCAAAATATGCATAGCTAGTGAGCAATTCTCTAATCATGTAAACTCATCTTTGAACTTTATTGAGGAACATATTTTTTGTGATAAATTATCAGAAAGCAACAAAACTTTAATTGCAGACCTCATAAATATTCTGAATGACGATTGAAGTACTTTTGAAATGATAGAATATAGTGAACACACCTGGCCCAACGCATTTTCCAGTTCTAGTTAAAACTGGAAATGACCAAATTCTAGTTTTGATAGTAATGATATAATTTGTATGTACTAATCTCAAATTTATTTAGTTGAAGGGTTTGTGTTGGAGGTTGAAAAACTTTTTAACATCCTCATACGGTCTACGCTATGGTCGAAATGCGTTAATGCATTTGTGTATCCCCCAAAAAATTATGCTCCATATTCGGCTGGGTACTGTGTGTACCCATTATTCTTCATATCAACCTTTTCACCGTATACACGTCTAAAGCATTTGAACAAGATCCCAGCAGTATAAAGTCCGGTGTTAAGGAAATCCACTTCGTCTAATTTTAATTCCAAAAGTGTACGCCGAGAAGGATAAACAAGTACGAAAATTAAATGCAAACACACAAAATGGAAACTACTGGAGGGTTGTTCTTTTGCTTTCTCGTTTAGGTATAATAATAAAATATGTAAGACTTTCCACTTCTTTTTTTGTTTTTTTTTCTGGTTTTTTTTTGTTGTTTTTTTTTTGGTAAAAATATTTTTCGTTGCTTCTTCTGCGTTGTTATTATTTTCTTCTTTTTTTTCCTATTTGCTTTTCACAATTTCTCGTGATTTTTTCTTTTTTTTTCTGTCTTTTTCAATTTTCTCATTTGTTAGGACTTTCGCGCCCATAAAAAAAATAACGGAACGTAATGGTAAAACGTGAAATCCATTTTTACTTTGAAAATATATTTGCACAAAACTTCTTCCGTCTTTTTTTTTTTTTCTCTAAACATCCTCTGCTCCTTGTCAGTGAATAAAGCATTTTGTTAGCCTTTAAGCACGAAAATGAGAAATTTATCGACTATATAGTACCTACCTAACTATCGAACTGAGGGTAGGTACGCGTTTATGTAATTTCATTTTAAATACGAGCGAATCGTTAAACGGAAATTAAATGCAGACGAAGAGAGCGTCCATTTCGCTATATTCTCGATGGCTAGAAAGAAGGAAAAAAACGATAGAAAAAAGGCAAATAGGGAGAAATACGACGTGAGTTTTCCAGTTTTTATGACCAACGGATGAACAGAGTAGCAACACGCTGCAGATATGTTGGAATTCATTCGAGTGCAGCGCACAGCAGACTGTAATTAATGGCAGTAAAACGAGAGACCGAACGTTAGATTCGCCTATTTCTGGTTACTCGAGTGAATTCCAAGACTGCAGTCCAGTGAGTTAGAAAAAAACTCTAGCGCAGCAATACTTGGCTGGATGACCCAGTTTGCCAATTTTTGTCCGTAATTCAAAAAGCAAACATGAATTCCAAATTACCAAATACTTGAAAAAATTTCAAAAAACTATATCTATTTGTCTGACGAACGTATCGAGGTCTGTGGATTGAAACCTTACTCTGCTACCATATAGAGATTGACGTTGACAGATTCGAAGAAAGTATAATGAAAAAAGGTTGTTGACGAAGTTACGGTAGTGGCAGCTTGCTACTAGCTGTCGATCTATATGTTAATAGTTACTGTTTAACGTCTGGAGAGGGATTAATGGCGAATGCTGTAACTTTCATTACAAGTTCTGCATTAGAATTTGTATACAAGAAATTTTTTACAGATGCTTTTAACATAATTACACGCCACAGATACACAGCAGTCTGTAATGATAATTTCGTATCATTCATAATATCTCTCTCTTGTATATATATTTCACATATATATCAATCACCTAAAACAATTCTCATTATATTGACGTCATGTAAACAAGTCTTTACTTGCCTTTACTGACTCATTTATTCTACTTTCAATGTTTATAAACAAACATAAATACACTTTTCATAACAACTCTTCTATGAAACCATTCTGCAGATATTGCAAATACCCAAAATCACCATTTATGTCATTTCCTTAAACTTCTATTGGACAATATCTAAACTTGTATTGCCATAACTCTCCAATCATATCACTACCATTTCCACTCTCCAAGAAATTGCCATATTCTCCTCCCAAAACTTATAGTTATAAAAACTCATGTAACCATGTACACTTTACCTTACATTAACTTATCTTTTACCTTCTCTGTTAATCTTATTATTTAGTATTTCACTGTTTTATATCTTGTTTAATACAACCTTTTAACATTTACGAGTATTTAATTATTTTGTAACCAATATTCTCGTTACACAGTCGAAAATTATTTTAATTTTTGGCTGTGATTATTCAAGATTGCTTACAATTTTGAGCTGTTTGCGGAGCGATTCCAGCAAACAAGATATCAGGCCTATTAGTAGGTCTGTTTTCTTTTGTAGGAATTAAAATTTGCCGAATTTTAATTTCTGCTGTAGGTATTTTTATTAAAGCAGATTTTTTGCCAAAACTTCTGTTTCCCCTAGTTCTCCCGATTTCTTTGCTACCAGATAAGGGCAGCTTGCCACTATTTGGAGACGAGAAAATAACTGTTGACACACACCTCTCACTCTCACGGTGCAACAACAGATTTTGGCAACCGCCTCAGCCTGGTCCCTTGTCTGTCTACATTTCTTTAACAGACAAGTGTTCTTTGCGCACATCAGGCATGCAGGACTTGTAGGGGTATCCCCATGATAGTTACATCTTAGAAGTGTGTAATTGCAGCAAAGAAAATATGTAAATTACAGAGTACGAAATATAATTTGTATGTAACAGAGATGCACAAAGTTTCACAAGTAAGAGGTTGAATGAAAATCAATGTAGCTGCGAGTATAGAAGTGTAAAAGTGTTTAGGTAAAGCAAGTCGAGTGTTTGCAGGAGTGTGAGGGGGAGAGGATTGGTGGTCCCAACAAAATTTATATCGATCAATCGATATATTTCATTGCTAATTTCAGGTAAAAACATTACAAAAAACTGTCGATAGTAATCAATGAATTTTGCAAAAATATGGATCTATAAATGTTTTATTGCTAAAAATTGATTTTTCAGGAATTTTTTTTTATCCAGTTTTCTCGGAAACTACTGAACTAATAGGCGTCAGACTTGTTTCCATAAGGAATATATTTTGTGAAAATTTCATCTCAATCTATTTCAGTTTTCTTAAAACTGGAACAAAAAATTTTAGTGATACCTATATAGTGCATTAATACTGTCAGACATACTGCATAACAAGTATGTAGGCTATATATTTTAAAAATAAATTAGGTTAAAGTGGAAAAATGGTACCAATCGTTTTCTTTTCTCATAAAGTGGCCGATAATTTTCATCTTCACCATCCTCAAACCTTTTGTGAGGTTAAATTTAATACCTTGTTTGCAAGAAAACTGGGTAAAAATGGACTCCTGATTGATTACCTTAACATTTGAAAGAAAAACTATTTACTACTGATAACACATTCCACGCAACCTTCAGAAAATTTCATCGGTTGAATTTTGAGGCAAAAAAAGTTGGTAATTCGAGGATAGCAATGGGACTTGGGGCTTCGTTCTCTTGGACCCCGACCGGTTGTGAGTATTTTACACAAGATTTGTAAAACTGAAAAACATGGATCACGTTAATTTTGATGATTTTTTAATTATCGCCTTTGACATATTTACTATCATCTGCTCTATTACCACCTTCGTTCTTCTCTCCATCTCCATCCTGTGCCCCATTCACATTATTTTCATCACCTTTATTCACATTGCTTCCCTTTTCTCATTGTTTTATTCATATTTATACTCATCCCCATCCTCATTCTTTTCGGCATTACTTCCTCATCCACAGCCTCATTTCTTATCCCTCCATCATCCTCATCCTTGTTCCCTACCATTTTCCACAACCATACTTTACTCATTTTACATACTTTCATTACCTCCCACATTACCATCCCTTCTGCATCCCCATTCTCTTCCCCCGTATAATTCACATCTTATTACTTTCGTCTTTCTGTTGCCATCTTCATGGCCAGTTTCATACACATCTTCATTACGTAGGTACCTTCTTCACGATTGTCTTCTGTCCCCTTGAACTTGTTCGGTCAATGCGACAGTAATGGTTGGGTGAAAATAACTTAATATTGTATGTATTTTATGCACTTACATTTACTCGCCAGTATTAAGTAGTTACACATTGTCCAGAGGCACTCATTAGAGGTTCTTGCCTTCCAAGGAAATAAAGCAACGGGTCTTAACCCAAGGAAATGTTTTCGGGTCAGTTTTCATCCCCTATAAGTAGGAGATACCATTGGGAGGAACATTTGCAAAGTAGAAAATTTTTTTTTTCGAACAGCTGCAGGTAGTGGCGGAAACTGGGGATCCAGAACATGTTTGGAGCCCAAATGATTTCATTGCAGACAATTATACTCGCTGCATGTAGGATAAACGAGGACACTTACTGATTAGTCAGTATCACGTGGGTGAGAGGCAGAGACGAGAGAGGGAAAATAAAGACGTACTAAATCTAAAAAGAAAAAAAAAGTATCTTACCTATCACTGTGTTTCGCCAGCTCAGCTCTCTCAATTTGTTATTTGGAGTGAAGCACAGGTTTGGCTGAGAATAGAACTTGAGTGTCGTCTTGGGCTGCTTTTGATGATAGGTAAAACACTATGGGATGCACTTGTTATACGTGCTCACTTCAGTACACTCCACTCTTCCTTAAATATCTCTTCATCAGAAAGTAATATTATTATCATGCATGGAGAATGAGTTTTCCAAGAAAGTACTAACTTGTATGTGCAAAGATTGAGGCATGCTGATGCAATGTCGTTTGGAGGAATCCATTTCCCATGGTTACCTCTATATGGTGTTGTAGCCACTGCTCTGACACGGCTTGGTCTTGTCGAACTTGTGCATCTTCTAAAGGCTTATTTGGAGGCACGTGAATCATCATTGACCAAACATTAATTAAACATCATTTTTGTGGAAACGCGAAGGAGCGAACTTTAGGGTTGGAAATAAAATTTAACTCAAGTTCTCTGAAAAGTATTTTTTGCGAAGCGTTTTATCATCATGAATAACTTATTGATGAATTCATCTTTCATACTGTAATACTTCTTGTTAGCCTCCCTTTGTTCAAAATTTTCGGCTGTCTATTTAATGGCCTCTGTAAATGATGCGGTCAGCGACTATTAATTTTTATTATATTTTCCTCCCAGCCAAGTAAAGATGTTTATTCTACCTAATTTGATATTTTTTTGGTTTGCCCTATTTGGCAGTCATTGCAGTTTTGGCAAAAGATATTACAGCATTAATTATTAAGAAGTTATATTAAGATTCTTTAGTAGAAAATATATTTTTTTGTACCACCCTTACTTGCTGGCAGTAAATTTTTCAAAACAATTCTAAATATTTTTGCCTAGGTTACAGGGAAATATCGGAGGGTTCTTTGTCCTTACTATTGCCTGGTATTTTTTTGATTTTCCTTTGGCTGAGTAATACGCTTAGACTATACTTATTATTCGAGAATTTTTACCATTTTGCTACGGAGTCGAGTTGAATTTTATTTCTAATATATTAATGGGACTTAAATTAAAGCACTCGAGAAATTGAGGAATTGCAATTTATTGGGTCCGAGTTTGAGAATTAAATTTAATGGTTCATTTGTCGAAACCTTTTCAAATTTCATACCTGGAAGTGTCAAAAATTTTCTTTTTCGGAAGTGACTGTAAGAATAAAATCTTAATTTTTGTGAACTGCAACAAGATGTCGGATGCTAAAGGTGACCCACAAAGATTCAAATTCCAGTCTTATTCGGCCATACTCACCTAAATGTTGAGAATCGCCGAGGTATATAAATTTTTTAAATAATTTTTTCGCATTCCAACAAGCCAACAATGAATCCTTCCGTTTCGTGTCAGAGCCTTAGTCGAAATTCTCGTTCACAAAAGCCACCTGTCGAGATTCTCCCACTCGCTATCGCCTTTTCAACGATTTGAAATCTCTATCCGTCGCGCCTTACTCGACTTGTGTAAAACTTTAATTCGCGTCAACTCTCGATTTACCTTCCCCACCGCACCCCAAAACCTTGACTGTAATCACGGCAACCCGCATTAGTAAATAAACGACATGGAGCAGGTAATGCTCTGTGGCGTAGCACTTTCTGTGAAAGCTGTTTGATGGGAAGCGAAAAGCCGATGAATGGTTAAACAAGTGCCACCAGACCCCCCGGCCCCACGAAATCCACCCTCTGTGCATAGCGTCTGCCCATTTCGTCGACTCCTACGCGAGAAATATCGTAGCTGCTGGCTGCGATCTCACCCCATCCTCGTCCTCTGTGCCACCAGTAAATTACCCTCAGGACCCGTTCGAGAAATTAATGATGTAAATATTTAGTAGTTAGTTAATACGGAAGAAATAAACGAAGTCGTTATTATTACAATAACGTTACGAATAGTTTATCGTGAAAACAAGAAGCGTACGACTGGGGATGGTGGAGGGTGAGAGGGTTAGGGTGTTAGGGTGTTAACGACGACGGTGGAAATCGCATTGTTTGGAATGAAATGCGAATCGCACCGCGTCAAAAGTCGCTAAAGTGAGACAGAAAAATAAAGTATAAAATAGAATACGGAGTGGGGGGAGGCGGATAGAGAAAGAGGTATGAGTGTTGCATTCGTGAAATGGGACGGAAATCAAGAAGAAGAAAAGAAAGGAAGGGGAAAACGTCGGCGAATAGGCGAGGGTGGAAATGGTGGAAATAAAAAGTGGAACCGTTTGACCTTCTCTCTGGAGAGATATGCATCTTCATTTTAATCGGCGATTTTTTTCCACCCCCTCGGACTTGCTTCGGCTTTTCTTCGTTTTCTTTCGTTTCTTTTTTTATTTTTTTATGGTATTTAAGTAACCCTTTGGGTGACCGAGAAAGTCGTTAGTTAGACGGATAGAGAAAAAGAAAATGCTAAGAGCAGGAGAGTAGCCTAGGACTGCTGGAAAATGGTGCCTCGTGAGAATCATCTTTTCCTGTACCCCGCATCGCCGCCATTTCGTTTAATTTATCACCCACGAGTTCGAAGTAATTAATACGATTTTCATTTAATGAAATTTGCGTCGACCCAAAAATATGGTTCTCCAGGTTCACGACCTTTTAGTCACCGAAAGGACAAACGTTACGATAAGAGAAGAATACGTATAATCGAGTCGTTTATTACGAGCCGCAGTGTACCCGTCATTTTGGAAATTAGTTTCATCGTAATTACTGGAGGGTGAATTTCCAAAATGTATTTATGGAAGTCGAACGAGTGCCTGTTTGCTGATTCAAAATCCAAATGAGGCTACAGGATGATGCGCACCGTATCTTCGAACAAAATTCCAGCAGAAAGGCGTAGGTGGATCTTAAATAACGAAAAGTCTGGAATTGTGTAAGCCACTGATGTGATTTTCCTGAAGAGTAAATGAGAAAAACTCCAGGACAGCGATATTTCCCCAGAAAACCAAGTTTGCCAATTTATATTCAACAAACAATGCTGAATTTATATCGATCTATCGAAATTTTATTGCTTCAGTTTTAAGTAAAGCAGATTAGTAAAATTAAATAACTTCTTGCGCCGTAAGTGCCAGAAAGATACTTTAAGCAACACAGGCGACTAGCTTTTCTCCATCAATGATATTTTGTTTTATATATATTTTTTTTGAAAACTACAGAATCAATAGGCACCAGACTTCTATCATACGTGGTCCTGCATAAGAATTACATTTCGTGAAAATTTCAGCTCTATCTCTTCGATAGCTTTCTCAAAATCCTGTAAAAACCATCTTTCCAGCAATTTTTTCTTTTCCAGTTTGCTCCGACACTACTGAATCAATAAGCGCTAAATTCGTATCATACCTGGTAACCCCCTGGCTTGATCTCAATTGAAAAAATTATGCTAATTGATTTTTTTTTTACTTCTTAATTTTTTTCATTTACGCAAGTTGTAATTAGATAGAAAATTTTGATCGATTCGTATTGAAAACATTATTGATTTGTTTCAATATGGAAAAATACTTCGACATAAACTTGATAGTGGGTCTGTTGTATTAGCCGCGAAAATTAACACTTTCAACACTTGGTGTTACGCTCAGTGTCAAGAGGTATTCTTTTTATACCATAACAACACCAAAGTTTATCAATTTGGCGTTCTTTTTGTACATGAGGGTAACATAGGGGGTATCACAGGACAGCAAATCTTACACATACTTGTCATGTAAGTGTAGGAAATCCGGACAGGGGCAGAGTGTTTTGTTTATACTGATACAGGTAAGAGATCGCTGTTTTCAGCGATAAGGTAGTTTGGTATTAATGGTGTTACATTTTGGCCTTTTTTTTGGATCAACATTTTCTCAACACCCTCGCATTGTTTAAGGTAACTTGATATTAACCTAGTGCTGAACCGATATTTGGTGTTACACCTGCTCTGACAAGAAAACTTAGCAAATAGAACTAACCTACTGAAATACTAACATAAGTACCTGGTTCACCGAGCGTTGCTCGGATGTGGAAAATATAAAAAATTTTTTCAACTTAAAACAAGCTGAAGATCAATTTGAGCAATATATTTGTTAGGTATATCCTTCGGTATTATCGTATATCTCAAGAATTAAGATCATAATATTTAACTCACATTATTTCATCAGTCATAAATTATAATAATCATACGCAGCCTAGACCAAGCAGAATTCGCTAATAAAACCTTTTTTATCCGCTACTTTCAAGTTAATCTCAATTATTCACTATTTGTTGTCATCACTTGCTGCCGATGGATAAATTGAGATCCTTATATATCTATTCGACAAATTTTCTCAAACTTAGGACCTATCTAGATCTTTTTTTCACACTCAAAAAACTCTAGATAGTGATTTTCAGCAACATTGTTGATCTAGTTCCTCAGAACGGGTTTACATACATACCCACATATATACCCACATACATACATACATACATACGTACATACGTACATACATACATACATTCATACACACATACGTATATACAATTATTTCTCGTATTATATTATACGATGAGACCTTGATAAATTCTGAAGGAAGACAACATACTGAACCTATACCTAATTCCAAAGTAAAAACGCTGATTAAATTCAACTAAATAACTTCTCAGGTGGTATTTGCCTAGCCTAATGGTCAGAGATTCGGATATGCATAGCCAAGTTTTGTGGATTTGAATCCCATTCCAGCTAAATTTCCAACATAAATGTGTTTTACCTACGAATCATCTCACAATGGCAATAATAATGAAACTATTAAAAATATGATCAGCTGACTAAATGAACTGGCCATGGTCATGGTCATCCAGACCAATTTCCTTTTCCTAACAATTCACATCAATCTGGTTTCCTCCATGCTGCTCCCTTTTATTAGGTGCACTCGAACTCGAGCAGTAATCAATAATGTTGATAAAATGTGAATTATTTCTCATATTTTCTTTCGTCACTTTCCACATCATAACAGTGCAATATTTTTGATAAATAAACTCCCAAGTAGCTGTTGTAGAATATCATTGAAATAAACTACTTTTATAAAAATTAAAACCATTCTGAAAATGTTGACAGCAATAAGGCAGTGTCGCTTGACATCACATATGCAATATGTATCTCACTGAGTGGCTGATACACATGAAGAGAACTGTAAGTATTCGAACTTTTTTGGTCCCAATTATCTTAAAACAAGTAGGGTAGATGCACCAGTTTACAACACTGTACTAGTTTTCAGCAGTTTGAAGTTTAAGGGTCAGATATAAGAAGAATAAATAGATTTATCAGTTGGAAGTACTTTTATCACAATTATTAAAGCAAACTCTTTGATTCCCATCTATTTTCAATGCTTCATTTTTTACATAGATGAAACCATAAATCAAAGAAAATTCAAACTGTTGTGAAAAATGCAAAAAGTGCTTTTTCTTAAAAGAAATCTGTATAATAGGTGATGAATAATACTCAGTTAAATGGTAATTGGTATAGAATGAATATTTTAGTGTTCCAAGATGGTAAGTACACTTTAATATTGATGAAAATTAGCGTTTTAGATTAATTTAGCTAAAATTATTAATATTATACACCTGTTGCAAAATGGTTTATTGAATATCAATATTTCCAGTTTGCAACAATATGTTGCAAAACCTGGCTTAGGGGAGGAACAATCATGACACCAGTTTGCAACAGGCACTTTTTGCTTTAGTTTAAATAAAAAAATTTAAATTATTTTAATTATTTGGGTGTAATAACATGAACTATCATCTCTGAATTCATATTCCTTTTTCAAATATTAAATTTCCCAAAGAATTATTCTTTTTTATGACTCTTATAAAAAATACCATTTGCCCCAATTTGCACCATGTACGCCCCAGTTGTGTAACACTAATGTTCCAGTACCAACTTAATAATATTTATCAGCTTTATTTTCACACAATAAAAGCTTTGTTAAGTCCCCAATCATACGGAAGGAGAATATTGAAATTTTTGATTGATATTACTAGTTTATGAAATGAAATACACGTTTTTTCTCCTATTTTGTCCTCATATTGTTTGTGTTGCGCACTACAACATAAATGTTGCCATCTAAGACAGAAGTGTTGCAAACTGAGATAAATGGTATTTTCACATAAAAGTAATAAAAAAAAAAATATTCGGAGCAATATAATAAAAATGTAAAAAGAAAATATTAATCTAGAGACCATAATTCATGTAATGAAATATTCACATAACGAATACCTTCATTCTACACTGAATTATGCCACTTCAAACTCAACATTTCCCTTAAACTGTTGCAAACTGATCCACCTACCCTAATGACTACTGACGTGACAAAAATGAAATTTTAGAGAAGACTTCTACATATAAAATAATCCAAAGATCAAAAAATTTGAACACTTAGAAGTCGAGGAAATTGAAGAAGAACAAGAAATCACGAATCAAATCGATGTTTTTGAGCCATATTATTAATTTTCTTTAGGGTCAATTTCGGTGATAACGTCAAATTCAATCATTTTCTCGGCTTCTGAAGACTAAGATTTCTTGTTCTTTGGCTTACTTTATTCCTTGAAGGTTCCTCTACAGTCAATTTCATTTATTTCGAACCAGTAGCTGTTTTTTGTTTAGGAAAATTAATATAAAACATTCCTATACTGCCATACTTTTCATGAGTATCAGCAACTCAGTTAACACAGTGTGATTCCTGATAAGAATTGTGACGTAAATTACACTGCCTTATAAAGAAATTCAAAAAATGGTATTTTTAATGTCCTCTCTCCAATTTATTCGCATTCTACATCGTCAATGATGAAAAAAAAATCTGTCGCCAATTTTCTCTTCGTTTCTCTGAAAAATGAAATTTTAATATTTTTCGTCGAAAAAAGGTTTTTACATTACCAAAAAAAAAAAAAACAGTTAAAAAATTTTTTTAATAATAAACGACGAAAGTTGTTTTCAGATTTTATTATTATTATTTTTTTTTTTGTGCTCGTTCTCTTGTAATATATAATGCAGGGACGTAACAATGCTGGCTTCTGTAAAACGAAAAATGGGAAGGATTTACTGTATTATTTTTTTTTCGTTCTTTTTATTTTTATGATCGCCCTATTGTTTCGCATACCACCGAAACGAAAAGAAGGCAGGCGTATTTTTTCTTTTAAATTAATTACTGGTACTGTTTTCGTACATCTTACGTGTCTGAATACATAAAGTATGAGTTTAGAAGAATGCTTCAAGTAGTCGAGAAAATTACGACTGCTCGAATAACCGACGACACCTGAGACTGCAAAGTGGTGAGACGAGTGAAATAGTTTTGAGTTCGAAAGGCTGAAGGAGGGAGTGGTAGAACAAGCTACAAAACTTACTCAATTTCCTTTACTAAATGGCGCCTCAAGGTTACTGCTGATGTTCACCTCCAGTCATAAATTTTCATTAACTGTACGGAAAAGTTAGTTGGGATAGTTTCAACGCGGTATGAATATGTGTTGACCGCAGAAATGATGAGAGATTACATAATATTATAGTTTGCAGATAGTTTCAAAATTTGGCTCACATCGAATTTTCCTAGAGTAGCTTTCACGACTGGAAGCAGATACTTTAAGTTAACGGACCTATACATAAGTTGTACCCCTCCAAAAAAAAAATACTCCAATCGAAACAAAAAAATATATAAATTCGGGAGGGCAATAATTGAGCCCACAACTTCAGATTTTTCATACAGACTAACATGAATTCCTAGCTACATCTTAGCCAAAGAATTTTTGAAACAGTTTGATAGTTCTGATTGCACGTTAAACTTTTCATGACGTCACGTCACTTGATGGACGCTTACTGAGGGATAACTGTTTGGGTGGTAGAAGGGAGTCGAGGGTTCAAATTTAGTCTGATGACTTTTTCTTCCCAATGAGGAAGGCACTGATCTATGCATTTATATATGGTGCTAAAGGTCCCTAATTCCTTTTTGTAACTGAGCTAAGCAAAACGCTGTTGCCACGTATCTTCTCTTTGACTATAATCACAGGCTAACATATATGAATATTAAAAGTACTCACGATTCTTTAACTGCAATTGCAGTGCTACAGTTAAATGCTTTCCTCACATGAGGAAGGTAGGAAGTTCGAATTCCTCGAATGCCGTTGATTTTTGTAGAATTTTTTCACATTTTTTTTTTTGCTAATTTCATTTAGTTTTTTTACTTTTTTGTTCTTTCATATAGCTTAATGGATTCTATTTAAAAACAAAAAAAAAAAAAAAATGCTAAAAACAGAAAATTAACATTTAACCTATACAGTTTTCATAATATCCACGTACAAACGCACCTGGCAACATAGAAAAAATTGCTCATCTCAGTTACAAAAAAAAAAACGTGCTAGAGGTGGTATTTTTTTCTGGTCCAGGTTCTATTGAAAGTTGATTTTCAGTTTCACTTTTGGGTTTTGGTTCAGTGCAAGTTCTGAGAAGTTACCATGATTTCAGAAATTGTAATTTTCCCATAGCTACAGCTGTATACCCACATAGGCATAAACTAACGGGTAAATTACACTCAAATTGAATTTTTACTCATCCCTAAGGAACTGCTCAAGTTTCCACCATAAGAAGTAAACAATTTGTTAATTTGACGCATGAACAGATGAACATCTGTATTAAATTTCAAAAAAATTAGTAATTCGTGTGAAACAGTTGTGGTATGATTTAGCCTTATAATCCTTCACGCACAATTTCACAATCATATTTTATTAGTTAGGATGTTCCAGTTCTCATTTATACACTTAATAGGTATTACATAACTACACAATAATGAAAAGTAAAAATAATAAAAACATTACTTTATGCAAAGTGCACTCGTGTATTCAGGTTGTAAACCATAGACAAAAATTTATGTCTTGCCTTCTAGAAAAACAAAAGTGTACATCACCGTAGACTATGGTCGATCATCTTTTTTAGTTTCGAGAGTACGGAAGCAGTTAAAGTATCTGCTTACATTATTTTAACCGCAAAGCATTACTTCTTTTGATGGTACAAGTGAGAATAATATCACAATTAGACGCCTGCCACAAAATACTCCATGTCAAAGTTGTTTATTTACCTTAGATATTTATGCATATTCCCTCGTCCAATTGGAAAGTCCACTACTGAAGAGTCTCGCTCTAGTCGCAGAAATTACACGTACTGAAAGGGTGATCTCATGTATGTTTGACAACTGTTTTTAATTACAAAACAGGCATTTTTGAAACGAAATACAATATATTTAATGTGAGAAGTGAAATTTTTGATGACTAAAACATAATTTCGTTTTATTATTGTTATCATTACATTATGAAATTGACACCTGTGTAAAAAATAAGTCCAGAAGGAAGATATGGATGTTTTTTTCCTTATGGAAAATAGCTTGTAAAAATATGTGAAGAATTGCCACGAACAGCCTTTCAGAAGTAATAGCACTTGATAAGCACCATAGAGCTCCACCACCGCTGGACATCCCAATTAATTAATGAAAATTTTGCAACATTCTCGTTTCATCGATTAGTGCATCGAAAATTGAAAACTGTTTCTTCCATTTCATTAATTTTTTTCTGCTCTTTTCTTTAGTACAGTACTCGAATTCATGAAAAGTTAAAACACTACACGAAACCCGTATAAATTGTAAAAAAAAAAAAAAAAAATACTCGACGAATCAATTCGAATCACTCGAAATGGTGGGAGGGCATTTGTACGATGCAAAATTTTTAATCTTTTTGAAAGCGTCGCACTCATCTTCGTAGATGAAAGATGAAAAGTTGAAAAGGAAAAAAAAAGAGAGAGAGAGACGGTGAGAGACAGAGAGAGACAGAGTGACAGAGAAAAAACTATGGTGGTTTCACAGCGATGAAAAAAAAAAAGGAAAAAAAAAAAGAGAAAAATAATACCAAAAAAAAGGAGCTAAAAAGCGGTTTCCTTTCATCATCCCAACTTGGTGTAGTGCATTAACGTGGTGAATGGAAGGAAAAAGAGAGGGAAAAAAAAAAGTGCTTTATTATTTTTCGCTTTTGATATTTTGTAAATAATTGTCGCTAAAGTAAGTACGCGCCTCCAACGAATGTGTACATTGGTTCGTGTATTTGTACGAACTTCTTGTAAACAAAAAATACGAATGATTTATCTAAATACCATGCCATAAACCGTGTGCTCTGCATAAATGCAACCAAACGAAATGAATTTACTTTTACTTTACTCACATTCGAATATTCTTTGTACGCCAGAGATGTTATATCGTATTTTTTTTAAGCAATTTCTTTTTCACTTTTTTTTCTTTTCATTTTTCCTTTTTTTTTCTTTTTTTTTTTTTTGTAATTTTTATTGTTCGTTTGTTTCCATTATCACTTTTAGCTGAGTTTTTCATTTTGTTTTGTTCATGCTCGATTAACTTTCATTAAAAGGTATGATATTTTTTTTTGCCTTCTTCATAATAGCAATACCCGTTGTGCAACTAAAACGTTACGAATAGAATTCACATTTTTCTCCAAATTTTTGCTTTTCATTAATTTGTTAATCGTGTCTGTTTGAAAAGTTCGAAATGAATTTTCATCCATCGTGAATTTATTAATTTATTACAGCTATAAGTGTAGAAGGGCAGAGGGGAACAAGATACCAAAGTGGGGAAGATGACGAAAATGACCCACACGCAAAACAGAGGTATACTCGCACAGTATTGAATAGGTTTGGGTACATTTTTTCAAAATACGAGTTCTAATTTTTTTTTTTTTTTCGTAAAATATTTTGTTTTAAAAATAGAAGTTTAATGCCTTTTGGTTCGGTAGTTTCCGAGAAAACTGAAGAAGAAAAATTGCAGGAAAAAATTTTGTCCTCACGGTTTTGAGAAAACTACGGAAAGCATAAAGCTGAAATTTTCACGAAAGGTATTCCTTATATGGAAAAAAGTCTGACAGGAAATCGGCGCTTATGTATTCAGTAGTTTCCAAAAAAAGTAGAAAACAAAAAGTTCCAAAAAAATCGGTTCTTAGCAATAAAACATTGATAGATCGATATTTTTTTTTAACATATCGATTACTATCGATTGGTTTTTCTGATTCTTTTACATGGAACCTTTCACTATATATAATTATATGAACTGAGTTTACTAGAGTGGGTGGTGCAGTGCGGTTGAAGACAACATAATAGGTATAATTTGAGGAATAAGGTGATTCTTATCACAAAAAGTGCGGAGATTTTACTGTAAGTGAACTCTAAAAATTCAATTTTTATTGTTATTTTATTAAAACCAATTTATTTCTCAGTTATTGGACATTTTTAAGTACGAACACAAAAGCTGTCTATTAATAGTACCGCTACATGTATTTTATGTGGTAATAAATTTTCATAAAAGTGTACATATCTCTAGTAGGTTCATAAAAATTTTCCATTACTTAGTAGGATATAGAATATTACGGGATGGGTCGAAATATTTCTGGTAATCTAATAATTTAAAAATTTGTATTTATCATCTTAATCGGTTTTCCAGCAAATGGTGAACAGAGGAAAATATCGGTGCAGAAACGCAACCTTCCTGAATCTACATTTGCGTTTCAACCATTTTCAATAAGAAGATTTCAGTAGTAGGTACTACTCTAATCGTCATTTGAAAGCAGATGTCGACCCCAATTTCAATATTTGAATAACTGGTGAATAAACTTAAAAAGTTGTTTTTTTGTTCACCTGTAACATCGGTCTAAATAGTTTAAATTAAGTAAATGTAGGCTCGTTGAATAATCCTTAATATCTCGACTGATTAAAGACCATGTGTGTTATTTTTGTTCAATTAGGTCTTCGATATTACAATCTGAACATCCTATGTTCCATCATTACTTTAGTCCAAATGATCCTAATGAAATGAATGAAGACTTATTCGATAATGCTCAACATCCTCAGTATCATGAGCCCATATCCATTACTCTAACTCCATCAGATCTCACGATAGTTTTATTTGAATGAGAAATGAATAGACTTGGTAAAGTCTTTCTTTTTGCATGTTTACCTGTAACTCTGGTCCAAATAGACTAAATGAAGTTAATGAAGACTCATTCGATCAAGTGTAATGTTTCAAGTATTTTAACCTTTCATTCATCGTCCTGGCTTTATTAAGTGGCGAGATATTCTAGTTTATATAAAAAGTGTGGAACCTACCTCCAAATATACTTATTTCAATATCTTACCTCCATGTTCTTATCACTATGCTCGGTCCATATAGTTATATATAATCAAAGCCGGAAACTAGCAATTCTATAACCTCGCAATACAATAAATTCGTTATTTATTTCATTTAAAATTTCCCGAATGTAATGTTTACTTACCTAGAATTCTGACTAATACTTTTGATATTTTAATTTTTTTATCGTATTTATTTATTTACTTATTCAGATTTCTATTTGACTAAGAAAACTAACATTTTCTAGCGTAGTTTGCTGTACTAGAGCTTTTTGCTTTGTTTTTCTTTTTTCTTTTTTTTTTGGTTTTTGACAGAAATAAAAATGTTTTGTATTTGTTTGCATTCTTTGTGATTTCATCTTACAAACGATTTGTTTGGTATTTATCACAGACATACAGCTAAAGAGATGTCCAACGCTCCATATGCATTGTGGCTTAAAAATACGTGAAATATAGAAGAGAAACAATTTGAGTTATATGTTCTGCGCATCCAAAGCCACGCATATTTTATAGTGAAAACAGATATCTCTGTACCAACACACACACACACTATTAAGCTACGACACATATGCAATTACAAATACTGGACTTAGAAACATTTTATAACATTCTATCTTTGATATGTTTTTGATCGGGCGGCGCTGAACATTTCTTCATTTCTTTAGCTGTATATCTCTGGTATAGACAGTAATAACGATTTTAAAGTTTTACTTAATTAAAGCACCAGCTGATATTCAATTAAATTCTTAATTGTCATATTAAAAGTTTTTCCACCAAGTATACCTATTGATTCTCTTATAAGCTTTTATTCTACTCGCTACTGCGATTTTAATTAAAATATACTAATACCGCAGCCAACCTTCCTCCATGAAATAATATTTATTTCGCATGAAGGTAAAGTCAAAAAAATAAATAAATAAAATCTCATATGTTTTAAAAACTCGCTTTCAACTTAAAGTTATTTATTTTTCTTTTCGCTACGTTCGTTGTTTTCAGTTTCTGATCGATTATCTTTGAAGAGAAAATATGTACCTATACGTAATTATATATGCCACTGGCGACATGTAGATACCTATTACCTATCACTGTCTATATATTTGTGAAGGGTTGTGTAACCCTGAGAAAGACAGTAATAGGTTTAAAATGCAAATACCGCCGTAACGGTGCTGCGCCAGCGGATATTTTATGTAAATTAATTTCCGATACTGTTCTTTTGTAGGTCTCTGCGATACACCTCCATGATGGTGCACTTTCATTTACACACCTTCGGCTGTCATAATATAGTCTTATTCCCACTATACCTGCCGTCTTTCTTCCTAACCCCAGTAATATTTTCCTTTTCAGCAACGTTGCAAAATAATAAAACTGAAAATTTAGGGGTCGACCAACGCAGAAAGAAAAGACGAAAGAAAAACAGAAATTACGACTCACACGGACAAAATTAAGGTCATTATAGGACATATATATATTTTTTTGGCTAGGTACGACCGTTGTACATCTTGGATATGGCGTGGGCCAGGGTAGAAATACGTTGGCAGCTTAATTACAATTTACAGGCTTGATGTCGAAAGAAGAGCAAAAGTGAGAGAGAGAGAGAGAGAGACAAAGTCAGACAGACAGACAGGCAGGCAGGCAGACAGACAGCAGAGACGGAGAGAAACAGAGAGATAAAAGTTCAGGCCGAGAAGAAAAGGAAGACATTTTTACTATCGGGAACGAGAAAATAATATCACCCAGTCTAAAGGTAAAAGAGAAAAAAATCTTGCGCAGTAAGCTTCGCAAGAAAAAGCAGCTTTGCTTTGTTTAAAAATCACCTTTATCGTCGCCAACATTCTTCTAATAAAGTAATACATAATATATTTACATTTTTTGCAAATAATTAACAATATCGCATAAATACGATGCATGCGATAAAATATACTGATTCAGTATCATGTTTTCAATATATTTTACGAGTGAATTTTTAATTTTTGTGCTCAAATCATTATTTTTTTGTGAACTGAAAAATTATTTCAATTTTCAACTAACACCGAGTTCCGGAAATAATTCGATGATTCTTTTTCCCGCAGTGACAAAAATTGTAGATTATATTTAAAAAAAAAAAAAAAAAAAAAAAAAACAAAACCAACAAGTATTATGTGAAAAAAATTTTCTTTATTGCAAAACGAAGTATAGTGAATTTGTCTACGTTCTGATTACGAAAATATTAGCAGAGATTTTAGTGTCCGGGTTCAAATGTAGCGGACGGAAGCGAGTGGGGGTGCGCGAAAATTGACTTTTTCCTGAGATCGTGTTGTTTTTAGGTTAAGACGAGTATTTTTCTCGATGAAGCCTGGAAAATTAATTTTTCAGGACTGTTATGAGAAGGGTAAAAAAGAGAAAATCACACTGAAAAGCTAAAAAGTTGGAACAAATTAACCAATTAAAACCAAAATTGGTAGGTCTGGTTCTTGTATAGGAGGTACTCTTGGTGCTAAATTTCGTGACTATTGAAAGAGAATTGCAATTTTTATTGAGATAACATGAAAAATTAGCTTCTCCAACAGCTCCAGGGAATGAACCATAATACCAATAAGAACCAAATTTAGAATCATGTTAGATATACTTCAAATCAATACCTAAACTAAATTTTGAGACTACAGCTTGAAAATTACTCCTTTTAGAGTCATTAATCTGCTAAAAATTCAACAGAATCGCTTCTATCAGACGTACCGTAAAACATATTCGCATCAAAATTGGTAGATATTATTTTTGACTTAAAACACATACGTATGCCAAATTTCAGGCTTATCGATTGGAAATTGCGACCTATACCCTGTTCAATATAAAATGCCTATTAACTGACTTACCAGACGGACTATGCGCCCGATCCGAAGCAAAAACAGTAAGGTTCTTCATTAGGTGAATTCGAATATGTGTTTCAAATTCCGAAACCATCCGATCAAAATTACGCCTGAAAAGGGACTCAATGCAAAAAGGAGTACATAATAAAAAAAAATGAATTTAAAATAATAGAAAATTCTCAGAAAGTCATGAAAAGAAAAACGTACCCACTCCCACCCTTGGATGCGAATATATAGGTAATTTTAATAAGTGGATTTAAAAAGATAAAATCTACTTAAAAATTTGACACCCCACCTCATTCCGTCTCATCGTCTCGTATCCCCACACATACATTACAGCGGTCGCATTTTATTCGCTTTTGACCGTCCCCTCTGAACACACTTTACCATCCTCCATCAGCTGTTAGTAGTTTTTGTTTTTAAGTAGATTTTTTTTTTTTTTAAATCCACTTATTAAAATTACCTATATATTCGCATCTAGGGGTGGGAGTGGGTACGTTTTTCGTTTCATGACTTTCTAAGCATTTTGGCAATATTTCCAGGCGTGATTTGGATCGGATGGTTTCAGAATTTGAAACACATATTCGAATTCACCTAATGAAGAACCTTACTGTTTTTCATTCAGATCGGGCGCATAGTTTGTCTGATAAGTCAGTTTATAAGCATTTTATATTGAACAGCGTATAGGTCGCAATTTCCAATCGATAAGCCTGAAATTTGGCATACGTATGTGTTTTAAGTCAAAAATAATATCTACCAATTTTGATGCGAATATGTTTTACGGTACGTCTGGTAGAAGCGATTCTGTTGAATTTTTAGCAGATTAATGACTCTAAAAAGAGTAATTTTCAAGCTGTAGTCTCAAAATTTAGTTTAGGTATTGATTTGAAGTATATCTAACATGATTCTAAATTTGGTTCTTATTGGTATTATGGTTCATTCCCTGGAGCTGTTGGAGAAGCTAATTTTTCATGTTATCTCAATAAAAGTTGCAATTCTCTTTCAATAGTCACGAAATTTAGCACCAAGAGTACCTCCTATACAAGAACCAGACCTACCAATTTTGGTTTTAATTGGTTAATTTGTTCCAACTTTTTAGCTTTTCAGTGTGATTTTCTCTTTTTTACCCTTCTCATAACAGTCCTGAAAAATTAATTTTCCAGGCTTCATCGAGAAAAATACTCGTCTTAACCTAAAAACAACACGATCTCAGGAAAAAGTCAATTTTCTCGCACCCCCGTCCGCTTCCGTCCGCTACATTTGAACCCGGACCCTAAAATCTCCGCTAATATTTTTCTATCCAGCGAAAAAACAAATTCACAATATGTCGTTTTACAATGTGAGAGATTTTTTTCACATATACTTTTTTTTTTTTCATATATAATCCACAATTCTTGTCACTACAGGGAAAGAGACCCATTGAATTATTTTTTTAAATCGTGTTACTTAGAACTTGGAATAACGTTTCATTTAAAAAAAAAAAATGATTTTTGACAAAAAAATTAAAAATGTATTCTATAAATATTTTGAAAAGATGATGCTGAATCAGTACATTTTATCGCATGGATCGTATTTATGTGATATTGATAATTTTTTTCCAAAAATATAAATATTTTATACGTTACCTACTTTATTAGAAAAATGTTGGTGCTAGAGGTGATTTTTAAACAAATAAAATATACTTTTTTTTGCGAAGCTTGCTGCGCAGGGTTTTTTTTTTTTTTTTGTTTTTGTTTGCATCTCACAAACCTTTCCTTTTTTTTCTGTTGCCCACTATTTTCATTACCTCGAGGAAATGTTACCTCTCCGGGAAGATGTAGTTGAAAATACGTTTTTTCGCTTAACGTAGCCGAAAGCTTAATGTTCTTTATTTCGCGCGAAATAAACTTTATTTTATTTATCCTGTTTTTTTTTTGCTTTTTTTGTTTTTTTTTGTTTTTTTTGTTTTTTTTTTTTCATGGAAGACGTACGAGTATCTATTCTGTTTTTACTGCTTTTTTTTCATCTCTTCTTTTATTTTTCGTTATGTATTGTTTTTTTGGCCTTTTTTTCGCTTAATTTCGAAACACAAATTACAACTCGGCAGTAATATTGATACATCGATGCGCCCGAGTATAATACGTTTTAAACTTTACTCATTCAATTTTGCAAAAATTACATTTTAGACGGCACGGCGATGCTCGAAGAGGCGAAGACCATAAATTTTATGAGATTGGTACCCCTAAAAGACCTTCTTTAAGTCGACCCATCCGCGTTTCTTCCTTCGTTTTTGTTTTCTCTCTCCAAAACGAAAGTTTAATATCCATCAAGTCGTCTACCACGTACATTGTACAGCTACTTAATCGAAAGTGGGCCTATGTTGGTGAGAAATTCAGTCGTGAAAACAATATACACTGGTCAACCTTTCCACGGTTAAAACATAAGTTCCAATTATTACCCAGTGTGCTCGCACACGATGGAAATTATCTGTTTCATGAGAAAAGAAAACGATTGCTACCATTTTCCTATTTTGAACTAATTTTTTTTTTTCTAAATGTAGGTACATACGAATATAATATATGTATACCAACATGAATTCTGGATAAGACGTGGCCCAAGTATAAACTAGACAACCTGAGACCCACCATAAAAAAATGTATAACACCAAAAATAAACATTAGGGTAAATATATGAAAAATAAAAGATGCGATGTTGCCACAAATTTGGTTTCACTGTGCGCATCGAATACGTGGGTCTTGACTTGAATACGTACCACAAAAAACTGTAGTGCTTAGAGTGGTCGAGTGAGAGAAGTGAAACAACAAAGATCTCTGCCCAGTGATACGTAAAGTATACGAGACGTTTCAGTGCGCAAAGACTTTGAAACTGTATATAAGTTGATGTAAAGTGACGAAATGAGGCCTGAAATAAAAATTTCAAATTTGGGGTCTGGGGGTTGAAGAGATTAAAAAAAACTTATATAAACACCTTGATAAATCGAGGTCCATGGTCTTGCCTCGATTTAGCGAAGTGGCCTCAGATAGTCCAGTGTATGTCTAAACAGGGCTGTAACTAGGTAGTGCGATCTGTGCATTTGGCAGAGTGCAAGGGCTCCATACTGACCATAAAAAAAAACCCTTAATATAATGTGTGGAATACCTTGTCGTGAGAGATATTCACACAAGAAGGTTTTCTACGGAGTTTGCATGTTCTGCCACTTCATACTATAAAGTATGGGAGAGCCAAATCCTTGGCAAAAACTGGCAATTCTGTAGCCAGTTTTGAGAGTTTATATACCAAATTTGGCATAAGCTCACAGACACACATACGTACATATACGTATGTGATTATGTCATCTGTTAAGTTTCTTGCCTCCGTTGAGGTGTTAAGAAATGACGCAACTTGTTTGGTACCAGACTGTGACATCACCGAGATAGTTATCAGATAATTGATCACGGCCTGTGCAATGTATCTTACCTGTATGTATGTACAGGTATGAACATACAAATGCATAAGTGTGTAAATGATTTAACATCATAGAGACGATTAATTGTCAGCCTTTGGGTGGTGACTGTCATTGAGGGGTGCGAGTCCCTAAAACCTCATACGAGTAATGTCCCCACATAATACATTCTTGTTGTCCGATACATTGTCTGGACAACAACAAAGAATATCATTCTGATTTAACTGGTAAAAAAAATACGTGTTTGGGTGTCAAAAAGTTTGTTCGCACAGGGCAGCAAAAAAAGCTAGGTACATCCCTGTGTTTGAAAAGGCCTCGACCAGTGCTTATTACCCTATCTATTAGTTTGTTTGGGAGACAAATACCTTACAGATTGTGTAAAATTTGTGGTGCTATTAAACAGTTTTTTATTTAAGGATAACTCCAAAACTATCACAACGATTCTAAAAATAATTTAATGGGACCACCCGGAAATCATCCTTTATTATTTAAAAAACAGTTTATCAAAATTGATGGCCATGTTGAGAAATTACGCTGGAACAAACACAAAAAAAAATACAAGTAGGATTGAATTGATAACCTCCTACTTTCCTTGAAGTTGGTTAAAAATGCAAATAAATAAATACTTAAGTAAAACCTAAGATAATGCAATATATAAAAGACGCTCGCAGCCCCTTGCGCCGTGAATATGAAAAAATACTACAAGCAACACAGTCGATCATTTACTTTTTTCCACCAATTTTTCATTTTTATTTTACATTTTTTTGGAAACTACCAAACCATGGGCACCAAATTTCTACTAAACTTGAGATCATATAATGACAATCTATCGAAAATGTCAGCCCAATTCCTCTGATAATGACTTCAAAATCCTGGAAAAACCACCTTTAAAGCAATTTTTCTTTTCTAATTTTCGTGGAAACTACAGAACAAATGAAAACCAAACTTCTATCAGACTTATACTAACGTAAGGAAAATCTATCGTGAAAATTTCAACCTGATTCTATTTGTAGTTTTTTTTAAATTCTGGAAAAACCACTTTTCAAGGCATTTTTTGTTCTCCAGGTTTCTCAGAAACTATCAAACCAAGAGACACGAAATTTCTTTCATATTTGGTTCTAAATAGAAACTACATGTCGCAAAAATTTCGGGTCTATCCCATTGGTAGTTTCTTCAAAACTGTGAACCAAAACTTTTCTCCAGAAATTCTTCGTTTTCCAATTTTTTTAAAAACCGCTGGACCAATAAGCAACACATTTCTTTCATACCTGGTCCTATACACATGAGCATTATCTTTCGATAAAATTTCAATCTTATTCATTTTACAGTTTTCTCAAAACCGTGAATCAAAAATTTAAGCATATCCATACCTATATATAATACGGTATAACATGCACAAAAAAAATTAGATCAAAATGGGAAAATGGTGTTATTGGTTTTTGTGGAATACCTTGTCGTGAGAGATATTCACACTAGAAGGTCTTCAACAGTATTTGCGTGTTCTGCCACTTCATACGATTAAGTATGGGAGAGCCAAATCCTCGGTGAACACTGGCGATTTTTGAGCCAGTTCTGAGAGTTTATATACAGGATTTGGTACACACACACAGACACACATGCATACGTATATGTACGTAATTATGTCATGCGTTACGTCGTTTCTTGTCTCCGTTGAGGTGATAAGAAACGACGCAGTGCGTTTGGTACCGGGTTGTGACATTACCGTGATCGTTATCAGGTAATTGATCTCGGCCCGTACAATGTATCTTACCTGTACATACGTACAGGTACAAACATACAAACGCACCAGTGTAAATTCGTTTAACGTCATAAAGATGATTATTGCCAGCCTTTGAACGGCGACTGTCGTCGAGGGGTGCGAGCCCCTTTTACCTCATACGAGTAATTTCCCCACAGTTTTCTTTTATTTCGTTTTTACTTATACCTTTGGCAAGGAAATGTAAGTTCAAAAATAAATGTTTTAACAACAAAATCCCAACCCACCCGCCATTTGATTTAAAAAAATAATATAGTCCATAACAAACAAACATAACATGTATTACTTCAGATGAGAATTACTTTACATCACTGGTTTAACGATGTACCTTCCAGCAGCTTCCTAAATAAACGAATTCGAATTTGTTTTTGATAACATTCTAGAAAAACGACATTCTTCGCGAAACATTTGTCTCACTCTCAATTTTTATTCGTAATTTTTTCTAAAAAAATTATTAACCCGTAGGGAGACTTGGGGCTGGAATCGAGATTGTTGTTTTCTTTCGTGTCAAAATAAAACCAATGGCACCAAGAAATCGCTTTGTTGTCATTTATATGATTGAAAAGTAGAATTTCTGGAGCACCAGCAATAAAAAATAAGGAACACTATCAATATCGTATGGTGGTGCTATGCAACATTAGGCAGCAATTTACACGTATATATAAATATATATATATATATAAAGGTACGAAGGTATGGGTTGTTTTATTTATCAACTGCTCTTTTGAATTAGTTGACTCGGAAAATGGAATAACATCGAATCAGCCAATCGTATCTTAATTCTGTTTCCGCAAATTCTCTTTTCTCTCAAAAAAATGTAAAAAAAAAAAAAATATTTGGAATAAGAAAAATTTACTTAAGGAAGAAATCAACGTTTCCTTCTGGCGTTTTTAAAACGTCTTTTCTGCCGGTTTTGTTTTTCCTTTCTTTTCTTCGAGTTTGTTTCAATTCACACCATCTAAAACTAGGTTATCCAAGTATAGAAAAGGGGTGGGGGTGAGGAGGAAGTGTCGAGCGCACTATTGTCGGATTAACGAATGCGAATCGTTCGCTTTTACAGTTGTTAAATCGTCAGCGACTTTTATTCCAGGCAATGCGTTTGGTTGAAGACGACTGCACACAGACGTTATTTTGTTCTTCTTTTTTTTCTCTTTTTTTTCTCTTTGAGCTAGCTTGAAGTTTTTTTACTATCTACTTCGTCTCTTTTCGTTTTCTTTTTATCAGCTTTATTTTGTCTTATATTTTCTTGAAAAATTTGACATTTTTAAGACTCCTTTCATTTTTATTTTCTCACCCTCACTCTGCCATAGCTTCCTCCGCGCTCTCTCGTTCTCTCTCTCTCTTTATTTTTTACACCCGTCCACCCATATATAACCCTTCACACGAAACAAAGTCGTCGTCTTTATGCACAGAATCAGAAGGCTGTATGCTGAAAAAGTGGCGATGACGTACCGCAGCCTTTTCCTACATTTCCATGTATTCGTGTACATTTTTTTTGTACTTGCTCTCACTCTCTCATTCTGTTTTCTCTCTCTCGCTCTCTCTCTCTCTCTCTCTCTCTCTCTCTCTCTCTCTCTTTCTCACCACCCTCTTATGCTTTTTGCCTTTTGCCCTCCCACAGTAAGCTTTACACAACTCTGAAATTGTTTTATCGCAACGCAATTTCGTTAATGGACGCTACGCTTTAATTCGAAAGTAACGAGTGGATTACATTTTTCTCTTCTTCTTTTCCTCTCTTCCTCCTACTTCTTTTCCTTATCTTACTCCTCATTGCTTTGTCTCTACAGTTTTCCTTTTAAGTAGGTTGTCTATGATAATCTACTCATTAATCGTGGTCTCACGAAACGACTTGAGGAGGGGGTTGATACATTTTTTCAGCAAAAATTCAAAGTCATAATTATATATTACATAACTTACGTATATGATTTATTATTTATTGTATAATTATATACAGAGTGTCTGACAAAACACCTTGACAGATATTGATATAATCAGGTATATCAACAAATCAAAATTTTATGAAAACATAATTGCATAACTTCACTTTGAAGGTAAATGCACCAGGCGAAGTTTTAACGTAGGTAAAAACATAATTTCAAAAAAATTACTCGAACAAAATTTTTGAGTAAATATTTCAACTTATCTTTTTATGGAAAATAAAAAAGTTATATTCATTTTTTGTTTATCTTTAATTCTGAAGGAGTTATGGAGTCTTTTGTGATCAGGTTTTTCAAAAGTCTCACCCAGGTTCCAATTACTGACATACAAAAGACTCTGTAGGTCCTGCAGTACTGAAGATAGGTAAAAAATGTACATAACTTTTTTTGTTCTCCGTGAAAAGTTGAGCTGGAATGCTGACTCAAAAAACTTTTGTTGCTATAATGTTTTTTTAAATTTTGTTTTCACACACCTTGAAACTTCACACAGTGCATTTGCCTTTAAAATGAAGGTATGAAATTATGTTTTCATAAAATTACCTATTTATATGTATAATACATGATCAGAAAGGCAATTTTATGTGTGAAAAGTAGCTCTTATCATTAATGAATGTAATCTGGATGCAAAGCGAATACGCCTTCATGTAAAAACATGATGCATCTTTTTATATTGAGACATATTTACTCGAAGACATACAGCTTAAGAGATGTCAATGCCCAATATGCGATGTGGTTTAAAAACATGTAAAAGATAAAAAAAAAAGTAATTTGAATTGTACGTTTTGCGTAACCAAAACTGCGCATATTTCATTGTAAAAATAGATATCTCCATACCAATACGCACACACACACACACACACACACACACACACGTACTATCAAACTATAACACATGCGCAGTTATACAAATATTCGAATTTTAAATATTCTATCAGGTTTTATCTTTGATATGTTTTTGAGTAGGTATGGGATATCTCTTTAGCTGTATGTCTCTGCGTTCACTTTACATCGAAGTAGAAGATATACTTTCCGAATGAAGTATTAAATCTGCCACCTTCAGGAGGTTGATTATTTCTTCCATTTTTTATAATTTTTAATTAAGACTCATTATTTAATAGAATTTTAATTTTTCATCACCTTCTAATCATTACTTATATGAAATACAAGCCCTGAAGTGCTGCTCCGCAGAGCTTTGACTTGTGCCAGCCCTAGAATTTTTCTGGCATATCTATAGGTAACCCTGTAGAATTTATTGTTTCGGAGGAAGCAACTAACATTTTTTTTTTTTGGTTTGTGTGGATAGTGGCCTATGTGCATAGAATATGAGGGAAATAATTTTGCGAAATAATTTTAACTGACGAATGAACGGCTTGTACGTTCATAATAATGACGTTTCTCAACAAGGTTCAAAAGTGAGTTTACATGACTCGGGAACTGCTCACTTGCGGGGTTCGTTTTGCAAACTTCCTCACATGTAAAAGGTAACCGTTTGGGATGGTTTTAAACTGCGTAATTTTCGGTCAACAGTAAAATAATTTAATACCGTTATTAACATATATCACTAACCCTTTAGCAACTAATTTTCTGCTTTTTGAAAACCCACTTTTTCTAACGGAGCTGCTGCTGCGTTAGAGTTTTCCTTTTTTAATTTTGTTTCCATTTTGAATCGAATTTAAACCGTTGGCGATAAACGGTTACAAATCGCGTATCCGTATAACCTAAGTCGCCTCCTTCCCATTACGTATCCGTATTTTCTCTACCTTCTTTTTTTCTCCCTCGATTGTTTCGCTTTACTTACCCTCCGCCATCCCCTAACCATACCTATAGGTACTGGTGGTTCTGTATTCGGTAATTGTTTTCCTGTTCGATTTTATACCGGACAGTTGTCCCGTGTAATCAGTTCCGAGAGAATGGTGCAAATAATCCAGCTGAAGCAATTTGTCGAGAGGATTTTGTAGGTTTTGCTGCTGCTGTCACTGCTACCACTGCTGTACAGTAACTACCGGCGGCCAATGCTACGACTTGTTGTTTCATTACGTAATTACAGACGCCAGATTAGTATTGGCTATTATATCGTTTTCTTTTTCTTTTTTTGTTTTTATATAAAGCTGCAGTCGCGGAAGTAAAATTTTTAATTCGTACCCAAGAGTTCGTTTTGAACAGATTAATCGTTGATGGTAGGTACGCCATTAAATACTGTGTCCTTTAAAATGGCGATTCAGAATTTTTACAATGAAAACGATACCCACGGTAGTTTTTCTTTCGGACTGATTACTGAGATCAATGCTTTACTACCTACTACCCCTCCTTCTTATCGAATACATCATTCTATATTTCCTGCATTCGCCATCACGCTGTTGAAAAATCGAAATATTTGTTTTGTAACACCCACCCCAAAAACAAACGTTTTCGTACGTATTAAACATACGTGAAGTAGGAGATTTTACACCAATGTCGAAAAGTAAAATTTCGCGCATGCGCAGCTTGAAACTTGCTAGGATTGTTATATTACTGTCTCGGCTGCGTTTGCGCACCATTTTTTATCCAACATTTTGAAATTTCTGCACAACCGGATTTTATGAAAAACTAATTGCATTGAAACGAACCAATAGCTCGTTTCACTTAATGATTCTTCAGTCTTTATTTAAGCTAGAGAGTTGTGGTTGATATTGCTGCCATTGCTGGAAAGAGGATAAATTTGACAAAATTTCCATATAATTTTCTAATTATCTTTAGCTGTTTGAAAATAAAGAAATGGCAAAAATGCTGATTAATATAAAATTGACCAGTTTTTGGAATCTAAAAACCTGTCACCATTCACTCAATGATTCCTCAGGCATTATTTAAAGTCTGAAATATCTATTGGTTCAGTATAGTTTCCAAGAAAACTGGACAATAAAAAATTACTGGAAATTGGTTTTTTACAATAAAACATCGATAGATTGATATTTTTGTTAGATATCAATAATTACAAATAGTTTTTCGTAATTTATTTCACCTAAACTTTATCAATGAAATATCGATAGTTTGATATATTTATCAGATATCAATAACCATCATGAGTTTTTTTACAATTTCTCCAAATATTCAGATTATTCAGGTGTGTTTTTTGAATTATTGTCGTAGATGAAAATTATCCTACTGGGTTTTTTAGCAAAATATGGCTGCGCTAAAGTATTGTTTTTTGTTGGTTATTTTGAGTTGAAACGCAATGGAATCGAGGTAAAATTCGAGAAAAACGAGAAGTTTACTTAAACCAAACTTTATTAAGTCTGTCCATGATGGACTTGAAATTCGAACAACAAGAATAAAATATCATCACTGATTATCATATAAAAAGAGCTGTAAATAACGAGGTTCCAAGAACCAAGAACCAAATACAAATAGAACAGGTTCTACACTTGGAGATGGACAAGTTTGATCAAATCAACATTCTTACTAACGTTTACCAAGTCTGCTTTGTAATAAAATATATTCAGCTTGCATTTGATACACATTCCAGGGATTGAGAAACACTATATTTTTCCATTTGGTTTCTAGTAGTTAAGTTTCTGAAATTTATTGTAATGTTTAGATATTTTTTGTTTCTATTTCCATCATTTTGGTTTTCATTTTTTTTACATTTCCTGATTTTACCAAAATTTTTCATTCAGTTTCTGTATCAGATTCCATTTCTTTTACAATTAAAAAAAATAAGGCGTGAGTACGGTCTATACTTAAGAAGGATTGTTGTGTAAACATAATAATGGTGTGGTTATGTGCATGTGCAACGCATTGCGCATGTACACAACCACAAACCCACGTGTTGTGTAACACATACAAATGAGAGTTACAATTGTAAGAATTACAGTTACCCAAATCTGACAATTGTAACTCTCATTTAGCCCCAACCATAGACTAAACGCTAAGATGTTTACACTCTAAAAATAATTTTCCTTGATTTACAATTTTCCAGATCTTGTTCAGATATTGATATATCAAAAGTTTTTAGATATTTCCCTAAAAATATCAAAATTTTTTCTACCACATCAAAAATAAATCTGATGAGAAATGGAAATGGAAATGATTTATCATTTGGTTTCTGTTATGTTTCCGTTATTGGTCCTAAAACTAATGGTTTAATTGAACGGTTTCAGGGTAAAATTTCTCAAGTCAAAAATTGTAATTTTCAGGAGAAACAAAAAACTGAATAATTACTCAAATTTACTTGTTTTGAGCAATTTTTTAAGTGATTTGAACAACTTGTGTTCAGCACATCATTTAGTAGCAATATTAATTTATTTACAAATACATAAACAATGTTAACTGACTTGTGCCCTTTGGCATCATTTCTCTTAGTGACTTATTCCTTTTTACCTAATGTTTTTAGTAAGACTTACTTATAGTATTCATATACTTATTTCCGGTTTCACTATAATCAGAGAACATAACAGATTATTATGATTTTGAAGGAAATTCCTTTCTTTACCGCCTACATTTAACCTTCAACAATAGTTTGGTAGAAGAATACCTTTATAAAATGTTTTCATTCAAAATTTATGGGATAATATATACCTATACTTAATGTTATTGTAAAAAATTTTTTTGTATCCATTGGTTATTGAGAGTAATTATAAGAAAACAAACTGAAAATAATGAACCTGTGAGCTAGATCATAAAACTCTATTTTATATCTAAGTATATTACATTCCTTTTAAACTTACTTTATTTGTCTAGGCTACATCAGGAAAATTTTTAATTGTTTAGCTGGGTAAACTTGGAAAAATTTCTTTGCAAATTTCAACTTCTGATTTTTTTTTTTTATATAAGAGCTTGCTTTATGAGTATTTATCTGAAAATTAATTTTTCCAAATACTAGCTTTGAAAAGTATGTAACTACTTCATAGAGTGAAGAAAAAATTTTGAATTTCAATAAAAATTGATACTGAAAAATTTCTAGGTAATGCCAAGAACATAGAATTGAAATAATTATATTTTTGTAAACTTACTAAGGACATATATGTATAAGAAAAAGTTTTTCAATGATATTTATTCTGCAGTAACTGATCAATATAATAAGCTGTTTCCTGCAAGAAATCAAATTATTATACTCAAAGGGTAATTCATAGTTTTCCTGTTAACTATTTTTCTTGTTTTTGAACATATCAAATGATAATATATGAATACTGTTCTCAAAATAATATGTTGGGTTACACATACAAGAAATTCTGATTAACACACAAAAAAACTTACTAATGCAAGATTCTTTTCTCTCTTATATTCGTTACCTACCTAGTTTTTGAAAAGGTTCCTGACTCATATCCGTTCAGATTCGTTCTTAGTTCCTATCAGTTCATCAGAGATGAATGATGATACAAATCAATCTTATCGCGAACATAAAAATTCGAACTAGTTCATTTTTGAATCACGAACTAGTTCGACCCGTTCATTAAAATGACTCGATCGTTCAGATAAACCAGTTCACGAACGAACGACACATCTCTGTGACAAAGTAGGTACCTACCTATTTATTTGCGATTTACCCACCCAAAAATTGTCATATGCCAATTCGACGAAGTAAACACCACGGGGTGCGTAATCTTTCTTTGTTTCAAGACGTGCAATACAAAAGAAACTTCTTTTCTTTGCAGTCCACACGAGCCTATCATCGGTAATACGGAGTGTTCGCAGAAATTATGGTTTTGGACGTTCTTTGTTTTTCGTAAACATCTCCATCACGAAGAACGTGTAGAATGTAAACACAGAAATTTGATGCCTGCTCGTATAACAATAATACATATTTTCGATAACGAGCACCCTGATGCTTCGATTTCGTGTTTTGACAGATATATATTTTTATACGTATATATATATACATATATATATATATATATATATATATATATATATATATATATATATATATATATATAGGTAAGTACCGTCTAATAATTTGTGAGCGCAGCTTAGGCCTACATCGAGTATGCCGGGGGGGGGCTATCTATGGGTGCTAATCATTTGAGCCGGTCAAATTAATACGCGTTCGCGTTCGTTTAATTCGTCTCCAAAAATATTATTTAAAAAAAAACAAAAATCTCTTCGTTTCACACACTTTTCACCGTCGAAGCGGCGATGATTTAATTTATCCTAAAATACGACTAATTCGGGTTGTTTGTTCACAACGAACGCATCAGAATATGTAAATTTAAGCCTGAAATGTGCGCATTTGCTTTGTGCGTTTACAACATCGGTGTGTGGCTGAGTATTCGGCTAATTATCAGAATAATAGGACGAATAATAAAGAGGGACGATATTATCGGGTCTTTGGAGAAATTTCAGCCTTAAATCAACGAGAAATTATACATAAAGTTGAGCAGAATTGTTTTATAAACGGTATTAATTAGGTAAGATAAATTGCGGAAACCAAAGATTGTTGGATCACCTACTTGGGTAGGTAGTAGGTACCTGTCGGAAGGTTAGCTGTACGCTCGTTCCTCTTTTAAGTGGCTCATTTCAAGACACGACCACCTGTTGAGCTGATAATCGATTAATGAAATAAGTTAAATGCGAAAAATAACGACTTAAAATGGCGGCGTGTTCGGTTCGATTGTACGGCTGCTGAAGGTGGTAGCGGTGGTGGCTGACATTGAACATCGATTATTAGGCCATGCATTATATACATCTGGCATGCGAATAATTCTTTACAAGCAGGAATTGTTTGAAAAATGTAAGGAATAGGTACTATTCTGAACAAGATACCAAAAATCCGAAGCCCTACGTGGTGAACATAGTCCTGTAGGAGGGTGGAACTTTTTACAAAATCAGCTATATAAAAAGTTGTTGTTCACAAAATTAATTTCCATTAAATTTTCTATAAAAAAAGTGCTGATCAGTTTTTTCGTAAATTAACGCTTCAGTCTGATTCCTTTTGTTATTTCTTTAAAACTACTTTTCCAGAAATTTGTTATTTTCCAGTTTTCTTCAAATTTTCTGAACCAATAACTATGCCTGAATCTTCTTTCAGATTTTCTCCCATATGAAGACTATCTCTGGTGAAAATTTTAATTTCATTAGTTAAGCAGTTTGGTCAAAACCGTGAACACAAAATTTTTCTGGGAAAGTGGTTTTGAAGAAACGATAAAAGGGATCGGGGTGAAATTTTCACGAAAGATTGTCCTTATATAGTTGCAAATCTGCTATAAGGTTGATGTCAATTGGTTCGATAGTTTTCGAGAAAACTGGTAAAGAAAAGTGGCTAGAAAAATTTTGTGTTCACAGTTTTGAGAAAACCACAAAAGTGATATGGCTGAAATTTTCACAAAAGGTATTCCTTACACGAGACTAGATCTGATAAGAGTTCGGTGTTTATTTGTTCAGTAGTTTCCAACGAAACTATAAAAGAAAAATCGGTTTGAGAAAATTTTGTATTCATGGTTTAGAGAATGCTACTCAATTGATGAGGTCTAAATTTTCATAACATGAATAACATATTATACCCTATAAATACAAAAATATCCGGTCAAAATGGGAAAATGGTGTCAATCATTTTCTTTCTTCACGAAACGGTTAATTTTAAGTATTTCCAATCCTTCTTGAAGCCAATTTTAACACTCTAATATTCCATTTGTAAGAAAAGTGAGTAAAAAAAATATACCCTTCTTTTCTAAATTATGTGTGGTTAAGAGCGGCAAAGCAACGCTATCGTAAGGTGGAAAGAAAATAAATCTGCCTCTGGCAACACTACAATGCAATCGGAACTTCGATTATATAGTACTGAACAAGTAAAGCTCCATAAGCCCACTGTAATTAGTAATGTACAGAGGTGGCGGCATAAAAGTAGGCAACCAACGTATACTTTGTACGTACTTTCAATATTTTGATTAAGTTTACCCCTTTAGAATATTCACAAGGATAGCGTGAGTATATATAAAGGTAGTTAAAAGTAGGTCATGTTTTATGGGGTACAGGGTGGTTACCTATTTAGCGCTGACATGTCTAACCAGAAATCATCGTTCTCTACTGGTCCAGCACTCTATAGTCAAAGCATCAGAATAATGCCAATTTATTTTAAGAGGATGATCTATACAGAAAAGTATAGAGTGATTGGTTCGGAAGCTCCACATTCAATACGGCAAAGTTACACACGTAAATTAGGCTGTAAAATAATTATTAAGATACGAGTGCAAAAAGTAGGTGATTTTGATACGAGTGTGAATTTTGTGAAATGAGTGGAAGGAGAGGACTGCAAATAACACGTGTATCAGTAAACTACTTTGCAAGCGAGTCACACACTATTTTTTGCAATACCCCTTTTCAAAAAAAAAAAAATTGAATGAATAAAGGCTAATATTTGTTTGTTTTAGGACTAGTTTTCCAATTCTCAGTTGAAATCTTAGTTAGTTTAACTAGCAGCTGGCGTTCATAGTTAAACTGGATTTTACAGCTAGGTGTGGGTTTGTTAAATTTCTTAATTGGGGATTGAAAAAATGGACCTTACAGCTAAATAATAATGAATAATTTTATTTTGACCAAAAAATCTTTGCACCCATTTCAGAAAATATTGCTCAAAAAATTTTTTTAGAATCAAATAATTAATTTGATAATTTTACTTAATAAAATAACAACAAAAAACTGAGAAAATAGTCGAGCCTTACGAAGAAGTCAACTCAAAAGTGCGCATGTGTCCAGCAATATTTTTTCACGTCGTATTGAAATTTTTTAATTTTTATTCAGTCAAGGAGCATTACAAAACGTATTTTTCAGTTGGGTGTTGCAAAATAGTTATTACGTATTGATAAACTTTGTTTTTATATGCATCTTGATGATGTATGAAGCAGGAAACAATTTTGAAACCATTTAAAAACGATGTATAAAGTCCTTACTTTATATACGCTTTGTCTTTACTTTAAACATCGTCTTGGGTGCATGCGTCGCTTTATATTCTGGTCCTTAGAAGTACGTAGCCTACGTCCTCGTGTTACTTAATTTTTATTTTTTTATGAAAGTTTCTCTACTGAGAGGATTCAAACCACCGACCTCACAATTATGAAGATAGCCCCATAACCACAACATCACAAAGTCTCATTAAATTGAAGGTGTTAGTTTGCGCTTATAAGTTTACCAATTGCCAAAATATTAATTAATCTCGATTTTTTTTGTTTTTTAGGGGGGGGGGAGTGTTGCAAAAAATAGTACTTGACACACGTGTATATAGTAGGAGATTGATACTCGTATGATTTGCATCACTCGCTTTAGGTTCATGTTGCTCGGATCAAAATCACCTACATTATATTTACACTAGTCTCGTGTCATAAATAAATATTTTACTATTGCATCAATCAGAAACGAACCCAAGTACTTCATCTTCATCTGTTTTTACTTTTTTTTTCACCCTTCTCAACGAATTCATAAAAACTGAAATTTTTACGTAACTATATAGCTTATCGTCCTCGTCACTGTTTTACTTCTCATCTAACGTCGTATGACATTAAACACTTTTTTACACTTTTTAATTTCGTGTACCTGCCCAACTAATTACTAAAAATCATTTGGAACAGGCAAGTTCGGCGAGTTTTAAAAATTACGTCAAACTTTTTCAATAAATAATCCTTTTTTTTTCTCATTTTGTTTTTTTTTTTTCGCACTACTTTTCCTTCGTTATTAAATAAAGGAAACTAAAAAATGAAGCTCTGTTTTTCTGGTTTTACACCACCCCCTATTTTTCATCGACTTTCATATTTCTCGACAATTCTCCTTTCCGACCACCATTTTTTGTGCTATTCTCAGGTATGGAAATTTTTCATACTCCTGCGGGTAGCAAACAAAACCAAACAATTTTTGGACATAAATTTTACACGGAATAAACAAAATTTGATATTTATTATAGGTGGTTCTAGCTAAGATATAAGATCGCGCCAACTATATAGCCTTTACCCATTGGTAATGAGGCAATCCCTTTGAGTAATGGATGGGACAAATGAAAAAATAAATAAATAAAATACTAATACTATAGGTACATATTATTCATTAAATATCTTACTTCTTACTGCTTAAACCAAACCTACTTTCGCGAATATGGTTGCTCTAGATATAAACTCGTCAATTAATGGCTCTAAATTAATGTCAAACTGGTGAACGTGCAATAATGAAACCTGGTTCAATCTTTCAGCAACCTATGGTTCATCTTAAGTAAGTTTTTAACCTATGTAAACTTGAGAAAGACCTTTCACAAATTGTATTAGAAACCTGAATTGTAAGAATAATGCAGGGCAATATACATATTTCTGGAATAACTTTTGTTATTTCTAAATTATTTTTTACGAATGTAATTACTTCTACAACAGATGTAGGCTGAAGACTAATTCGATTATACATTAAATCTATTAACATGTCTCTACGTAAAATTAAACGATCTTTTTCAAAATTCTCCTTGTTATAAAATGAGATAATTTGGTCTACATCTACATAATTTTCTTTTTCAATTATAAACATGGCGATTTGTTTTAAAAAACCAAATGTGTCTGAATTGAAACGATTTGAAGTGAATTAAGAGTTTGATCTCTGACTTCGAAAAATTAATGACGGTATTAATCAGCTGGGGAAAGAAATTTATAGGGAGTAATTTCAATTTCGAAACATTTCGGGGCTTCTCGAACTTTTAGGATTTTCAGTTTTTCTGAATTCAATACATCGGCTTTCATCGTTACTGTCCCCCAAAAACCATTAAATCTTCATCTTTTGATTTTTGAACATTAATTTGGGTCATTTGAACAGATGTTTGAAGATTGATATTTTGAAGAGCACGTTAAGATTTTCCACTCGTTCAAAAAAAAAAGAAGGAAATTAATAATTCTAAGTTAAAATAGAATTGAAACAATTCCATTTTGTATGAATAACTAAAGGCAGGAATTGAGGAATCAAGATTTTTACTGTGACTAATTTCAGTAAAAAATTCCAGAAGTACAATATAATTATCTCTGTCTCCAGCCATTTAATCCGTACGCATCGAGTAGAACCATAAGCTGCCAGTAATGGCACTTTTTCATCCTGCATATGTTTAAAAATATTTAAACGATGTGGAGAGTTTCTAACAAACTTAATCATGTCTAAAAGTTTCAATAAAATCTCTTATTCTAGTTACAGGTATCTGTGTGAGTATCGTGAACAACCAAATTTAGCCTATGTGCAACATAATGAACATAAAGAGCATATTGACAAATTTTCTCAACCCAAGTTTGCAGACCCAAAATACCACCAGCTACACTTGCAGCGCCATTGTAACACTGTCTACAATAATCACTTAAATTCAGTTGAAATCTAATCAGTACATCTTTCACTATATGAAATAGTGTTTCGGATTTACCATTCTTGGTCTTGTAAAAACCAACATATTCTTTTCTATTATTAAATCATTCGTGACAGACCTTAACGATATTATTGCCACTTGCCTTAAACGTGAAATGTCTGAAGTTTCGTCGATAACTATGGCATAATATTTCGCATCGTTAACCTCAGTTAAAATCTTATTCAGTAAACAATCAGACGTTAATTTTAGTATTTCTTCTAAATTCGAATGATGTAACCACTTGTAGGTGAATCTTTTTAACAAGGAATTTAGTTCGGGAATATCGGTTGAACGCATTTTTAGTATTTTCATGAATTTAGAATTTTCAAGTCGCTTATCAGCATTATATATGTTTCTTAAAAGAAAGCCCTGGGGCACCTGACTCACCACCAAAATTTATAAACTAAATTTTCGAGACTTTTTTTCACAATAATAATATTAAAATTACCCCCATATAAAAATCTTTTTTTTTTTTTCTTCTTTAAAATAGAAATTTCTGTACGAATTTGTGGCCTAGGTACCTACTTGATAAAACTTGTCTTTTTATTCCAATCTTTATTCTTTTTTTTCTCTTCTAAATTATTCCCAGGTTTCACTAGATTTCTTCACCTTTTCTTCATTTCATGTTTTCACATAATTCTGTTCATCTCCTTATCTTTTCACTCTCTTTCTTACGTACATCTCTTCTCTTCACGTCATTTCTTCTATAATTTATTCTTCTCTTTTTTTCCCTCTACCTTTTCCCTTTCCTCACGTCACCTCTGATCAAGTACCACGGTTCTACTTTTTCTTTTATATCATACATTATTCTACTCTGTACGAATTATCATCTGTATTCCATTTCCCCCACTATATTTTTCTCAACTTCTTACTGCAGTTGTCAATTAACCAACTTTTTTTCTTCTCTCTTTACTCACTGTTGTTTTTGCTCTCGATTACCCAGAACATACTTTTGTGATTAATTTTTATTTAATACATGGCTCCTTTTATTAACTTGTGTTGAGTTTTTTCATTTAGCATGGGCCATTTTCGATGGTGTTAGCCCTGGTATACAGATTATAATCTGTACAGCAATGTGTGAGCCCTAGAATATGAATAGCTTTGGTTTATAGGTATTTAATTTTGCCCAGATATGGTCTAAAATTTGAGTTCACGAGGATCCTGGTAGGCTATTCAGGTTGGGCAATGGTATTCCTTAATGCTGCTGTCCTGTGCGAGTGATTTGATCCTGGTTCGTAGATATACGGCAAGTGTTTGATTTAGAATAGGCCTACTACAGGTATTGCCCTGGGGAATGGGTTTTACTGCCCCCAGTTGCCTACCACAGCCCTTCTCTACTAATAAACTGAATCGTATGAAATATTTTAAAAAGTGCTGCACGGACTTTATTCATAGCCTATTTTATTTTGTTAAATAACATTTCAATAACAAACTCATTCGCATCAAATTATTAAGATTTGATACACTATATAGCTATCCTAGTCATATGTGAATCGTTCATGTCTTTTAAACGCATCAACTGCCCGGCTCTATGAGCAGAATCCATCAATTACAAACGGTTGTTTCATTTCTTCACATTGACTAGTCTTTGGTTCGAGTAATTTTTAATTAGTAGCCTCAGTGCAAATGGAACAGGTAGCATTCTCCTTGTTAGATTCAGCCAATGATATTGACAAACACAGAAACATCTTACACCACTCTGGTCTGCATTTACAAGATTGTGAAGATTTGTGATCAATATCTACAACAGTACAAGTGAACAAGTGGGATTTGCTAGAATAAAAATTAACCTCAAGCCTACAAGCAAATTTATATTCGTATTTACTTTTTACATATGATATATAGTTATAGACATATAGTGGTGTAATGTGATAATGAATTACTCACATTAACGTATGGTTGTAGTGCAACAGCATGAAGTTTCTATTATAGTCGAATTCGTAGTAAAAATTGCATTTTCAGCCCAATCTTTGTTTGAAATTTCCACATCAACAGCGTCACTTTTGACTTCGACTGTAGGAACCTGAAGGTAAAAATTAGAAACAGTTCACAAAAACTATAAATATTGGAGAACAGCGTTATCCGTGGTAAGTACTAACCTTTTTTACCTGTTGTTATTAGTTTCGGTATTTTTGTGACAAACTTACGTCCATTCTAAATGACACACAGCAGGTAAAAAGTATACAAAAAACGTGTGAAACGGAAAATAATAATATAATAGGAGAATGAGCATTGTGAAAGAAAAACATGTGCCACCTGCTCTCTACTGTGAGTTATTTGAAATTCCACAAAAACGATAAACTTTTAGAGTGTACTGATTCAAAATGATGTTAGTGGTAATGGAATATAGTACCTCTGTTTACTGGCAGCTGACAAAAATGGTTGACTATATTTTATTTTTGTAATTCATAAGTAAGTTATAAGTTTTCATTAGCTGTGATCAGCATAGCAAAAAACATATGCAAAAATTATAGTGGTGCCATGGCAGGCCTGGCATTCCCGAAGGTTTTTAGAATTTTTTTTTCAATTCGCACTTTTCAAATTTGGAAATACTTTTAGTAATAAATACGCGACAGAGATTCCAAATGCTAGGTTTCAAAATTTGGGAAGTGAAGAGACAAAATAGTCATCTAATTTTTTAACCCTTCCCCAAAATGTGCAATCCTATTTGCAGCTTTGGCAAAAATATTCACCCTGAAAATTTTCAGAAACCTATTCCACTCATGTAAATTTCAAGTGACTACATGCCTTTTCCCAATTTTAAGTAGTTAAGTATCTATAAATAAATTTTTCTTTTTATATTTAGAACCTAAATTTTTTAGAGAAGCAATTTACTGTACTAGTTTTTGTTTTTTTTTTTGTTTTTGTATTTGGTTTTCTAACTATAATCTTGTATTTTTAGTTTTTTCTCCTGTCCCATGTTTTTTTCTTCTTTCTGTTTGTAGGACTGATAAGTATTTTATACATATTTTTGCTGTACAAGTGTTACTTTTATCTTGTATTTTATTATTTTTAATGACTTGAATAAACACCTATATTTATATACTCATATTTGAACACATTTTTCAACCTATTTAAGGTGAAGGTGCTGTTATTGAGTTTTAGGCCAATGAAACTCAAAAATAAATGAATAATGAGCTAGAACATGGTCAGGATAGAAACAAACATTGATTTGAAATTAGATGTAGGGACTCATCTTGTATGGGGTTATTGGGCTTGGACCCTCGATGACAGTTGCCACCACAAGGCTGGCAAATATTTGTCTAAATGACGTTAAATCAATTGCACGAATTACATTCTATTGTAATTACTTGCACATACATGCAAGTAATGTACAAGTACCAAATCGTGACCAGTCTCAACAATACGATGATGTCACATTTCCATACACGAACCAGTTCATCACTTCTTATCACTACAAGAAATGACGCACCTGGTCATGCACACAAACATACATAATCTCTACATATGTGTATTGGTGTGTGTGTAAATAAGCCCGTATATAAACCGTCCAAACCAGCTCTAAAATCGCTAGTGTTTGCCCAGGTTTTGGCTTACCTGTCTATTTACATATGAAATGGTTGAACATGCAAAATCTGTAGATGACCTTCTGGTGAGAATATCTTTTCACAACAAGGTATTCCACATTAGTTATTTGGAAGTTAAGATGCGGTTAAAACTGAGCAAAGATATGATTAGAATCAAGCTAAGATATAGTCAAAATCCAGCTAAGATGTGATTCAAAACTCTTTAAGATATGGTTAAAATTGGGTCATGAACCAATCAGAAATGAGTCCTAAAAGAGACACAAAAAAATGTTCAACGTCTGCCAATTCATAGTCAAGAAGTAATAGTTAGATGGTAGTCAAACATCTTGACTGAAAGTTAAGTTGGCGTCAATCTTTGTATAAGATTATGTTAGGTTTAAGTGAGATGTTATTTCTGCATTAATCCAACACCGACACAAAGTTAAAAGTTAGTTAAAACTGTGTCAGTATGTAGCCAGTGAGTAAGTGCATTCACAGAGCATTCTGATTAGTCAAGGTCCTCAAAATTGATTATACCTAAGTCAAAACCTAGACATTCTTTGTAAATCAGGCTGTTTCAATTGATACTAATACAGTAATATACTCATTGCTAACTAATAATTTCAATATCGATTGAGGATCATCGAATATCGATATTGGCCAATCATATTTGTATTTCATCGAAGTTGAATCACAAATTGACTAGTCGATTATTGTAAATATCCGATTCAACTTTTTTTTGTACAGTGGAATAGCCAAAATATTCGCATTAATTTCCGTGTGTAGCGATAGAACTTGCCGGCCCCTGCTACGCTGGTCCGCATTTTTGTATTCAAATAATTCGGAATGTAAAGAGGCCAGAAAAAGAAAACGTTGTAAAAAAAAAGAAGAAAAGGGAAAAAAAAGGGGAAAAAACATTGAATTTTTATTTGTTTAATGTACAGAATCTCTGGAGCTGAAGTTTCTTTTTTCTGTTTCCCTTTTCGTCGAACAACTTGATTATTCAATAATGTATACGCTTTCGTATTTTCCCTTGGCTATTTAATTTAGCTGGAAAAGCAGTCGAAAATATTTTAATAAAATTGGCGAAAATGAAAAAATACGGATAGAACGCGTAGGAATTAGTTGTAAAAGAGAAAAATCTGTTCGAGGAATTCTCGATGAATTCTTTGAAAAATTTTAATTGAAAACGAGGGAAGTCGAAGAAGCCACAGTTTGGGTGAAGTCGTGAAAATTAACTCGAATTTTCCTCAGAGAGGGGTATTGTAGCGAATATTTCGACGTCTGCTGTATTCGGTAAAGAAGTAGTTCATCGCTGGATTACCATTAGTTAAAGGTAATTTAATAATTTTTGTTTTTGTATTAGAATACAGATTTTTGTTCTGTTAAAACTCATATCGTTTATATGCGATTTCAATATTTATAACTATCAGAGTCAAATTGATTATTGCGTAAAATTCAAATTCAAAATGTTCATAAATTAAATTTTGGTATACATATTTAATTTTGTACAGGATTGTAAAATTTTTTCAACCATCATTTAAAAAAAACTAAAATGACATTTTTATTAAGACTCATGAGCCACATTTTTATCAGAAAATTAATGTAAATAATAATTTAATTTTAATATTTAGTAAGTTATAGTTTACCTACCAGTTATCTTTACAATAACCGGGTATAATACATATATATTTTTTTAATTGAAAATATTATGAAACAAAACGTATTTTTTACACTTATTGACAAAGCAACAAAGTTTTGAAATGAGAAGACAGACTTCAATCAATTAGGGAGTAATATAATACGAGTATTTAATAAGTCACACATTCTATAGTGCCGAGTTGGTAAAATTGTTGGGGGAAGACGAAGACACAATATTAAAATCTTTTGGTTCACATTCAACCTACCCAGAAAATTTTTTACCATTTAAGTAACATGAAAAAACATATAAGAACTGTAAGTATTAAAATTTACAAAATTATTAGGGGGCGAGCGACTTCTGAAAAATTATTTGAGAGTCTGGCTTCCCAAAAATATCCATGTCATGGCCTATGATCACTTTTTTTTGCATAAGGTAGAACAACTTTTTTCAAATTGTCGAATTTACTTAAATAATTGAATTGTCATTTGGACAGTTTTTAAGGGTAAGTATGCCAAATTTTGTTAAATTACTGATCACGGATTATTTTCTGATTTATTCCTTGTGACTCAACAGAGGACATCTTAATTTTAACTATTTTCTGTAAAGACGAAATTTTTGCAGCGGCTCAAGTCTATAGCTGGGGGGCCAAAACTTCGAAATTTGTATCTGATATTCTGAAATTTTATTCGAAATTTTACTTTGGAATACTCCATCCTCATAAAAAGACCTTCACTATGCCAGATTATGGACCCTATAACCGCCACTGTTATTTTCAATACAGACTTCAAAATTTAAATTGATTTTTACTGTAAGGCCTTCTCAACTTTCCCAGTGATGACAAATTGAAGGTAACAGACAATTTGACTGGGTACTGTTTATTTTTGTAAGCCATTGTTAGTCTCTACAGTTGATGGCTATAACCACCGATTACAGCTGTTAGGCCTGGCAATGGTTAAAAACAAAGGGCTGGCTGTTGTTGGTGACTATGTTGGAGATTGTTTGCTTTGATCATTAGCAATGGCTGGTGGAAAAATTTTATTGAATATTTAGACAAATTGACGCACTCTCATAAAGCCAAATTAATGTAATATAAAATCGTCATCATTTTGTAGTTGGGACAAATTATCCCACTGAGTAAGCGCATGTGTCGTTAGTTCTCTAAAGTAAAGGAGTTGAACTACAAATGACACTGGCCCTTACCTAGTCAGATAAAATTTTCTAAATGACTTTTGTGACGATTTCTTATCAGAGCGGGTCAACTTGTCTAAATATTCTATACGTAATTTTAGTTCGCGGTCATAATTATAGTTCAGATTAGAAGTTCAGTCATTGCTGATCAAAATCGATAACTGTGGTTAGTATTATAACCATGCCAGTTTTGATTTTAGAAGAGCAAAAGTATATTAATCATATTTTTAAGGTGATCCTTTTGTGAAACCAACTGAGATTCAGAAATTGTACGTATCACAATTTTAACTTATTTTCAATAATGTGTGTCATAATTTTAGATTAATTTAATAAATTAGTCCTTTTTCAATCATCTAATGGAAGGAATTTTCAGAATTTAAATTTTTGTTTCATATCTTGTCGTAGCACCATGTCCAACAGATTGAGCGCACATGGGTAGCCTACATATAATAAGAGTGACTTTTGGCATACAAAGAACAAGTAAACACAAGCGGCGCATATAAAAAAATTAAAAATAAGCAACACACAATAAGTAACATAAAATTCGTGAATAGGTTGCTATTTTGTTAATTGATGCCCTCAGTTATTTTCTATTCTAATAAAAAAAATATGCATTTTAATGCCTACAGGGTGGACTAAAGCATGTAATGTGGTTCACGTTTTATTACTGCTATGTCTTCACAGTATTCCAGAAAAAATATGCTACCACCACGCATCACCCTCCAAATAAAAATAGTACCTACATTACTATAGAAGGGGGGAAAGTATAAGTGATTGCGGACGAGCTGAAGGCGAGTACCGCAATCGCATACGAGTGCTAATTGTTTACTTTTTGACTCTGTGTACCATAGTAAGGTATTTTGCTACATAGGCGAATGAAAAAATATTTTGAATTATTCTAGTTAATTTAGTATTGTAAATTATAAAGTAGCTGTGCCAGAAACGTGTTTGGTACCAATGTGTCGTACCAGCACATATAAAACATGAAAAAGTGAATAAGAAGAAAGTGATAACATTTTTTCAATATGTACCAGTTTTTGAATTTCCTCATTGGCACATCACTGTTATTTGAACAACATGAAAATAGTCCTCCTCAAACAGGGAAACAAATAATTTTTTTCCCCGTTCGTATATTTTTTTGCGTTTGGTTATTTTTTCGTCCGTTGTAGAGTCTTGTTGGTAAAACCTTGTTTTTTCACCATCAGTCTCGTTCGTAAAGTAGCATTTTTCATTCGCCTATATAGTAAATAAATAAATCTCGCTCCGGGTTGTAGAGACGGAGGCGCATATGGCGATTGCAAGTAAATAAATATTAAGGGCTACCATAAGTGATGTGGCCGTACGCGTTGATAGTGACCGCTCACACAGCCACACACCTACTCACACATATACGCCCTTTGGCTCACATTGTCGATCGTTGATGTTGGAAAATGTTTACACGGTCTTAAAACGTGCCCGAATACTGTGAAGTTGAACATTTTCAATGTTAATTGTAATCTCCAGATTCATCCCTTATATTACGAGGTTTTTCCAGCATCACAAAACAGACGAAATAATAATACTCTGAGCGTTTGCTACTCGTGAATTTACTTGATTTAATATTAACTTACAGGGCTCTAATGTCGAGAGTAGACGAGTCATGTATAGTGTAGGTAACATATATATAAATAGGACGTGCGGAACAAAGAGAAACACAAATCTGCACGTTAAAAGTCGTAGTAACCGTACATTGATTTCAACCCTTAGTTTATTTTCCATTCTTTCACCCATTCGCAGCAAAGTTAACGCAATTCATTCCTCGGGAAAGCTTACGAAATCGATAGAGCATATTTTAGTCTCGCGTTTGATCCTAAACAGTTTTTTTTTTTTTTCTCATTTCTTTTCTCTTTCTTTTATCATATTTTCTTATCGTCGTCAAATACCCATTTCCTATACACGTAGCAATTCAATTTCCTTTCTTAAGCTCCGTCATTTCCTTCTTCATATTTCTGCGCGTTTGTATCAAAGGGAAAAAGGTACGCAACCAAAAATCCAGCTTCATAAATGCTATCTCTTCGAATTGCTTCGAAAAATTTGAAAGCCGACATAAAAAGGAAAATTTAAGGTGACACGCGAGTAAAACTGCAAAAAAAAAAAAAAGAGAGAAAGTGTAAAAAAAAAGAAAATAAAAGGTAAGGACTACACTCAAAAAATTAGGTACGAGCGATACCCCCTCCAACTGTTGCATTCTTTTAGGGCTTTTTCTCCTCCTTTTTCATGCTTTTCTTTCTCTAATGCGAGTCTTTCTTTTTTCTGCTCTTTACCTTCACACCGAAGATATTCGATATTTCCCCGTAGGGCGACAAAAAAGCGACAAAAATGTCGCAGAATTTTTTTATTTATATTTTTACATACATTCGTCGGTGTTTATCGTTTCTACTGGAGATACAAAACAGAAATGGAAAAAAACAAAAAAACTGCACTTTTCCACTGGTTAGAGAATAAGCGCGTGTAAGGTCACTTTTCTCTCAATATTACGAGTAGTTTTTTTTTTCTCTTTCTTTTTCTCCAGTCTCATATTATTTATTTTTATTACGAATTCGTATTCGAGCGAGCATTTTTTTACTTTGCCACTGCGGTAATATAAGTACGAAGTACTTCTTATACTTTTTTCTTTTTTTATTATTATTATTATTATTTTTTTTTTTTTTTTGAAACCAGAAGCTCGCAAAAATTTTATTTTTCTCGCGAACTTTCCCAGCCTCTGACATTTTCACATTCTGTTTATGAAAATTGTAACTCGTAAATAAAAACCAAGCGACGTGAGTTACTTCTTCTTCTTCTTCTTTTTTTTTTTTTTTTTCAAAATAAGAGGAGTTGATTTTTATGTTCTAGAAAATTGAGTTGGTTGTGAGAAATAATGTTGGAAATGAGTAAAAAACATACGAACTGGGAATTTCAATAATTTATTAACTCCGTCATTTTTTTCACGTTATTCATTTAAGAAACTTTAATTAATAGGTACAATATTGAAGGCAGGTGAATATTTATAGAAATAAAACACCGTACTCCAGCTAAATTAATAATCTTGAGCGATAGTTTTCAGTGGCGTATCGAGGATTTTCTTGATGGGAGGGATTTTACGAGAAAAAATTTTTCTCCTTTTCCCTCATTCTCGACGGCGAATTTCAAAAACTTTTTTTCTCGGGGGTAGGCACCACAGGCGGACTTTAGTCAATCATATGAGTGGACCAAAAAATCTGAATTAAAAAAATGTCTCAGACGCGAAGAATTCATACATTGAAAAAATAAAAATTTTCTGTGCAAGGGAAAGCCTGGTAAGAGTACGCACTCGGTGTTATATTGTCAACACTGCTGCCCCTGAAAATCACACCCCTCTCAAATTTTCCTATGAAATACTATCATCTATTAACTACAGTTTGTTGCTGATTTAAGTTCTGTAACTTGATTTGTAATTTCACAATTCAACTTTTAAAAAAAAAGTCAAATCCGTACTCCTACACTCAGGTGGGTAAGAGTACTCACTTGGGATTCTAAGAGAACGCACTTTGAAAAACATAAACCGAAAAACCACTGAAATTCAAAAAAATTATAAAATGTGAAATCAAGTATAAAACAGTATCACTTTTATAGTAAAATCTGAGTATTAACAAAGAGTGGTAAAATTTTCTCTTTCCCATAATATGATTTTGAATCTATACACCACCAATTTTCACAAAATGTGCATCATAATTCCCTGAATTTTCCTCTAACTCAGAAATCTTCTTCATAAGCAGGGAACATGAAAATATCTTTGTGAAATAAATCAGTTTTAACTTTTCCCTTCTTTTTTTTTACAAAATATCATATTTTAAGCATCGATATCCTGCCTTTAAGCTATGTGCATACTCTTAGCTGACCAACACTTATTTTATAAAAATGTCTCTAAAAAATACGGTATGCTTTGTAATTTTTCCAAATATTTCTCCTGTGTACGTTTTTAGATACTTACACAATAGATAATATTGATTTTCTGAAGTAAATTTTTGTAATGTCATCACAGAAAATAGTAAAGGAATATACAAAAACAGTTTTTATCATACTGTAACTCATACACTTAACCTAATATCATGGTATTCAATATACGAGGTCTCTATATGAGGCTGTGTAATATGATAAGTATACTTCAGATTACTGCAACCAGAGAGTAAAAACTGAAGTGCTTACTCTTACCTGCCTGTGTGCTCCTACCAGCCTTTCCCTTGCCTATTTTCAAATATGAATTCCTGATTTTTGTACCAATCGTCGTTATTTATCATGAAATTAGAAAGCATTAAGATTTCACTCAGAGAAGTTCTTCTTTAAAAAATCTGAAGTTTGAATTAATCTTAAAAAAGAGCAACAGTGACTTACCTCATTCTTTAATACTTGTACAATCAGTAACCTAAAAAGAACTGCGCTAATCAATTAGCAGAAGTCATGGAGAAATGATAATAACCATAATAGTGCATGTTACAGGCAAACTCTGAAGTTCAGTCATTTGAAAATAGCCAACCAGTATTAAAACATTGGTAAATTACATTAAAAATTAATCGTTTCTGAATACCATACGTTCTTATTAGTGTAAAACTTTCTCATCTAACCACTCACTAATAACGATAAAAACGGATAAGCATGAAGCATGTTCAGAATTGTTTTCAAAAAATTAAAAAATTGAAAAAAATCATATCAAAAGCCTTGCTGGGTGAGGGCTTCCTTAACTCCTGCTTGTATTCTTTTGATAGCTGTAGTTCTTCTTTCCACGTGCGCTGCATCAGTTTTGGATTTTTCAGCTATATTATCTAGTAATGCATTGTTATCATTATCATGTTTTTGCTCCTCTTGAATTGTATAAATAGAACCAAGCACGTCTACCAACTCTTCTTCAGTATGTAACGTTTTCATGGAGAGAATTCTATGAGGAATAGGAGGAGAAGCTAAACCCATTTGTGTCACAGTACCAAACATAGATTCATATGGAGTTGTCTAGATGCCACTGTGATACACTTTATTTTTCAAAAGTTGCCCAAAACGTAGTCCCTGACTCAATTTTGTCGTATTATTTTCATGAAGCCAGCCATTCAACATATTTTCGATGTTCTGGTTAGCACGCTCTACAGACTACTGACTTTGAGAGTGACATGGTTTGCAATGGACAATCATCAATTCTGGCCGCATGAAAATTCACATCCATTAACTGACTGTTAAATATTTGGTACGCCAAACATTGTGAAAATATCAATAAGTTCATAGCAATTAATTTTTCCTCATCAGCAATAGTTAGAACATCGTATCAACAGAGTAGGTAATAATCTCACGGCATTTTTCCGGCACTCTTACTTTTCATGCATTTTATCTCATCCATAAATTTATAATACTTTTCACATGTTCAAAATAAGTTTAAAAAAATCACGTATTCTTAAATCAAAACTAGCATTATCCGTACCAATGTTAATATTTAAGTGAAAAAGAGTAAATTAAAGTGCCACATACACACTGACTGACAATCTAAGAAATGTTCGAAATAAAATTTAGCTGCCAGGCTGCCCAGATTATCTTTTTAGGCAGGTATGAATGTAAAAAAGTTCCAATTGGCTGCATTCAGTTTGATAAAAAAGGAATAAAAGGAGATTACATACATTCACCAAAACCCAAGGGTTACGGGTTATTCTATGTAGTATTTTTGGGTTTCTATGCACAATTTCCAAACGGTCAGGTAATTTTACATAATCACTGATTATTCTATATAATGACTGAATTATACATATTATTAACTGTAACATATATATCAGTTTCACCATCCTCAAAAACTACATACAAGTTCAAATACAAAGGATTTGAACTTCCTCCCTTGGGGAATTAAAATAGCAGCGCTAAGCCATTTTTCACGTTTTTATCACTTAATTTTCATGACAGCGAAAAATTGTTCAAAAAATTGAAGGAAGACGGAAGAGTCTATAAAAAATATTTATTTTTGTTTTTATTGGGGACGTAGTTTTTGCATAAATCCAATGCAAATATCCATTTTTCTGTTAATGCCTATTTATAAGCTTTTATTCTAATCACTACTGTGATTTATAAAATATACCAATACTGCTGCCAATCTTCCCCAGCGAAATAATCTTTATTTTGCATAAAGCTAAAACCAAAAGAATAAAAATAAAAGCTTATCTTTTAAAAACTCGTTTTTAACCCAAACTTTTTAACATAGTAAAATAATATACTAGATACAGTATACGAGTTCAGTTCAACATAATAATTTTATACGTATTGTGTGGACAGACATAAGATGTGAAATTTTATCCCTTACCACATTTCAGCATCACCTTCCCAAATTGTATAGACCACTGTATCTTATACAAAATCTAATGAAAAATCAGTTCAGGGGTGATACCAAAATGCGGTAAGGGGGAAAATTTCACTTCACATATCAGTCCACACAATATGAATAAAATTATTGGCAAACTGAACTCATATACTCTACAAATAATTATGTGCATTACACTGCATGTGTTTACTGTGTTATAAAAGTAGATATAAACATTCACAAAAAATAGGTATTTTCAATGTCTAATAATTTATGCAAAAAGTATGTGCCTGACAAAAAAATTATGAAATATTTTTTTACAAATTTTTTAGTCTCCATTCAATTTTGTTTGAATAATTTCTCTCAAATGAAAATTAAATGATATAAACATGAAAAATGGCTTTGTGCCACTATTTTAATCCCTTAGGGAGAAGTCAGAGTCCTTCATATTGGGACTTTTAGTTTGTTGTTAGTGATGTATTGTTACCATCAAAACTAGAATTAGAAAATGTGTTGGGCGTTTTTAGTTCTGAGCAGCATGCAAATATTAAAACCTAAAATAAGTTAAAACTATTTTTACCTGAAAATTTAGTCAAAACTGTTATGGACTGCCATCAAATCTGTATTTTGTCTTAGTTGACAACACTAAAAGTTTTTTCAGCTGATCCTTATTGTGGTTAGTTGACCCCACACCCCTATCAAAACAAAATGCTACGTGATATTAAAAATTAAATAAGTATATTAAAGCCAGGCGCAGCATTTTTTTTTTCTATGAAAAAATTTTTGATACAATCGAAACTAGTTTTGACTACGCACTATTAATTTCAACTAAAAATTTATTTTCTTGTTTTAACCTGTCAGAACTAGAACCATCCAATGCATTTTCTAGTTCTAGTATAGACTAGTGAAAACTAGAAATGACCAACTTCTAGTTTTAACGGTAACATATATATATATCAAAATTTAGCTTTCTTCCAAATATTTATTTTTCAAGGTATTTTTTAAGCTAATTTGTTTGGACTACAGGGGCCTAGTACTAAAGTACATAATATTTTGTAGTGTTAGTAACTATGATAAAAACATACACTGAACTAAGCATTTCATAAAATGTCTAGATATTTTATTTGTTGTAGCAGAATAGTGAATAATGTCAAATGATTACATAACACATAAAATCTACAGGTTATTAATAATAATTATAATATTAGTGTATTTAACAACTTCTGGAATTACCTAAAGTATTAACCAATTTGAAGAGGCATTTTCTGTTAAACAAAATTTTTTTGTAATGACTAGCACATCTGTTATGAACAAATTTCATTGTACATTGCAGAAAGAACATTTGGACACTGTTTGGACACTATTTGAACAGTATTTGGACATCGGGACATAATTTGTACACCTGTTTAACAGCACTTGGAAATGAATTTGACCGCACTTTGATAGGATTTGGACAGCATTCTGACAATATTTAAACATCATTTGTACAATGTTTTAACTGCACTTGGATATGAGTTGAACAGCATTTGGATAGCATTTGTATAAATTAAAACATTAGTTTGACAGTACATTGACTGTATTTGGACAGTATTTAGGCAGCAGTTTGAGTGCATTTGTTCAATCCTGAAACAAGAATGTATTGAGGGTAACAATCGGGGGGAAATATGATTCTTTTAGAACTGTAGTTTCGATGATGAGGTAAATAGCCTGTTTCCAATCCTAACTTTAATTTCAAAAACAAGATAAAAGTATGAAGGTTTTGGTAATACAAATCCAACCTCATGGCTGGCTATCCATCACTGTAAACTGCATTAAATTGGACTCGTGTATGTTATTTTGTCATTAATGTATGTTTTATTTGTGATAAGTTTTAAATGTGATTTTGTGTTTCGTCATATGGATTTGGTTGTGGAGACACGATTGAAGTCACTCTATCTGGCATACCACAATATTAAATTGAATGGATTTGGATAGCGTTTAGACAGCACTTTGACAACATTTGGAGAGCATTTGTACACCAGTTTGACAGCAGTGGTACAGAATCCGAACAGAATTTAGATAGTAAATTGACAGCATTTGGACAGCATTTAGCCAGCATTCTGAGAGCACTTTGAGAATATTCGTATAGTAATTTAACAGCATGTTATACAGCACTTAAACACCATTTGGACAAAATAATTTCAATGATATTTACGTTAAATTTGAGAAATTTTGTGGTTTTAAACTTTTTTATTATTTTATAGATCTTTCCATTGTTTTACTTGAAATCTACGTTTGCCCAGCCGACTGAAGGGCTAAAGAAACAAGCCCCTTATCATACACAATTTTATGAGATTAAACTATGTAATCAAAGTTATCGAATATGATTTTAGGAGAACCATTGCTTGTAGAAAACTGAAATTTTGGTGAAACATTAACTTATGTTTGCCAAAACTTCTATGAAAATTTCGCTGAAATCGTGTCATTGGTTCCTGAGATAAAACTGAAATTCTGAAAGGGTTATGTGAAATAAATTGTGGATACAAAATGGCACAGTGTCGTACTCGTATCTAAATAAAGCTCTAAATAATTAAACACCTATTCTACAAATTCTGTTGAATTTTCGTATTAACAAAGTAATGAAGTGAGCGTTGTGATTAATTAATTTGGATTTTATATTAAAAATATTAAATAATGGTTTATGGTGTTTGTGTGAAATTTTTTGGGATGCATTGAATATTTTTACTATAGGTCGAAATATTATTGATTATTGTAACGGTGACTGGTAGACTTATTGCGTAGGGGACATTCTTCGAGTCTCAGACACACCTAGATTGTCCAATTACTCAAAACTCCTTCAGTATTTCTTGATTTAGAGTTATGATTTTATTTGAAAATTGCGAAAAATATTTATTCATACATGTAGCCGCCCCAGTTTCGATACTACATTTTTTACCACTCCTAAGCATGCTCATATTCGAGGGTTTTTTATATAAGGTAATTTTCCATCTGCAGCCAACTCGAGAATTTCAAATAAAAAAAAGAAAAAAAATACACAAAAATATGACTCAACATATATTCGATGTTCGTCACCCAAGTGGAAGAAAATAACGACATAACCGATCTTTGCATCCAGATCCATCCTCTTTTTGAAAAAATAAACAAAAAATACCGTGTGTTACCTACGCTTTTTTTTTTTTTTAATACATTCCCTCCACAATTTTATGTTACTAAATTCTAGGCAAACAGTAAATTGAAAATAAAGAAAGAAAAAAATTATGGCGCAGCAATACTTCGCTAGAAGACCAAGTTGCCAGTTTACATCTACCATTCAATAAACATTCTTGAATTCCCAATGCGTAAAAAATTGTAAAAAACTATCGACAGTTATCGATATCTAACAAATATATCGATGTATAGAAATTTTATTTGTTGCAGTTTTAAGTAAAATGAGAGTAAATACGGAAAAGATACTTCAAGCAACACAGGTGATTCGCTTTTCTCCATTAATTTATTTTTGTTTTACTACTGAATCAATAGGCAGAAAACTTCTGTCAGACCTGATCCTACATGAGAACTACATTTCATGAAAATTTCAGTTCTATTCATTTTGGAGTTCTCTCGAAATCCTGATAAAACCACATCTCCAGCAATATTTTCTTTTCCAGTTTTCTCGAAAACTACTCATCGAATAGACACCAAATTTCTACGAGAGTTGCACATATTTAAGAACAATGTATCGTGAAAATTTAAGCCTGATCCCTCTTGTAGTTTCTTCAAAACTTTGAAAAGCAACTTTTTCAGGAATTTTTATTCTCCAGTTCTCTCCTAAACTACCAAACTAATAGGGGTTAAACTCCTACCAGACCTGGTCTTGTATACCACTATTTTTTCTGAAAATTTCAACCTTATCTCCTCGGTATAGTTTTCTCAAAACCGTGAATACAAAACTTTTGGGAGGTACATGCAATACATACACAAACAAAATGATGTGAAATTAGCAAAATGGTACCAATCGTTTTATTTTCTCGACATGAAACGGATAATTTTCATCGTCACCGCCACTAACCCTTTTGCGAGGTCAATTTTAATACCCTGTTTGCTAGAAAACTGGGTAAAAATCACTAAGAAGAGATGCGACGTAGCTCTACGAAAGAGTGTTTAACGCGATAATCGATAAAAAATTCGCAACAGGTCACACGAGGACGTTGCAGTGCCACACAAATAACGTTAACAACAACAACAACAACAACAACAACAACAACAATGCCAACCAAAACGCGTAAAATTAGACTCGTTCCATCGAACGAACTCGACGAGGACGCATACAATGCTAAAAAATATCTTCTATTTTTTTCTCTTTCGTATCTCTCGAATAGCAGACAGTTCACCCCTTCGATCTGAAATGCTATAAGAGCGAAAAAAAAAAGCGAATGACACAAAAAAAAGTTTAAAAAAAATAAGGAAAAACGCCTTTGTACTGGAGATTATTTTTGTTACGGTTGCTGCTAGAATAAGCTAAGCACGAAGAAGACGGCTGCTGCGTGTAACAATGTGCTGTAAACTTTCAGTTCGCTTTTAGTCCGTCAACTTTTACAAAATTTAATATGCTTTTTGCAAGAATCACGGTATGGCGAAGAAGAGGGGATAATGGTTGATTTTGGGAAAAAAAATTTTATCAATTTTTCAGGAAATTAACACCGCATTTACACCAACGGAGAAAACGTTAAGTAAAGAGCTCGAAGCTGTTTGTTATTCGGCTAAAATTTGAGATCTTAATTACAACTTTCGTCGTTGAGTGTTAGTTTAAAAATTTTAGGCCATCTTATTTTTTTTTTTAATATTTATTTTTTTTTTTTGCAGACTACAAGCGAACCTGTAAAAAGGAGCACTCGAAATTGCTGACCTAAACGAACTTGCTGCAGGCTTAAACGTCAGATGTGGAAAAACGATAACCCTTTTTCCAGCTCTTTCGTTCCCTTTGTGCGACACAAAGTGGAGTCGAATACGACAAAACTTGGAAATGAAATATGGTCGCAATTACGGATCCTTGTGGAGGGAAAAAAATAAGGGTGCGTTATCTATCTGTTTGCAAAACACCCTAAACACCGGTAATTTGAACGGCATAATGGTTCGAGTATTTCGCAGGACATGTGGAAAAATTTATCTTCATCAAGTGCGGGACGATTTATACGAATTACTTTCCACTAATTTTACCAAAACTCTGGATTTTTCTTCGAAAATTACGACTTTTCTGGAGGTTCTATTTTTTTTAACGACAATATGTGTTCAGATATTTGGAGATGTGCCAACTTTGTGTTGTCTTTGCAGAAAATGCAAGACCAAGACCCATTATTTCACAATAAGAACAAAATTTGATTATGTAAACAAAAGCCAAAACGAAATCCTTGAAGAAACAATGTGGAAAAAACCGTAACATATTCAAAATCTTGCTGCTTAAGTTATAACAGGCGAGTGATACAAATCACAAGAATGGAAATCGCCTATATCGCGGGTGTATTACGCTCCGCGTTTTATATAATACCCAAAAAGTTATTCGATCGTGGAAAGTGAGAGGCTAACATTTTTTGCAGTAGTGAGAAAGGGTGTAAGAAGTGCATAAAGTAGCCGATCAAAAGGGAGCATGAGTGGCCTGCGCATGTGCAAATTCTCACCTTCGACATTATGTTGAAATTTGCTCATTTACGCACACTGTAGACGTTGAAAATAGTTTATTACACGATTAGGGAGGAAAGTGAACAGTTTTTCAACAAGTGTAATGTTTGCAAACACGAGTTGATAAATTACTTACTCTGACCGAGGAGTTGCGTATAATATTTTTTGCATCACATGCACAAAATAACGAGTGTTCGGTAGTGTATTGAAAGAATTTTTTTGGAGGGGTGTACCAGGAAAAAATGCCAACAGCTGGACACCATATTCAGAAAAATTGCTGACTTTTTTTTATATGGCTTCGTTGGAAAATAGTGGATTCAGGGTATTGAGGCGTCCGAAATCGATTCCTGCCACAGTCGCCAATATTTTATGAGGCATACGAAATCGATTCCTGTCACGTGTCATAAAGTCAACCTTTAATGTATAGTGGTGTTTAAATGCTAATGACGTCACAATATCCTTAAGTTAGGGCATCATGCAGCCGAAACACTGAATCAAGGGGTCTTGAAATGTGTTTTCAAGACATTTTATTTTTTGACTTTGACTATGTCCTACGGCTGAATTCTTCTTGACTTGAATTAAACTTCTTCGGACACGGCAAAACGCAGCTTACTTTTGTCTTCATACCTCAGCAAATTAATATGACGAATCAGCAATAAGCTAAGTTGTATGGAAAGAAGAGCCTAACAAAGTTTCGATCCATACAAGGTTCGAAACTTACAAAAACGAACAGCAGAATTATTTTGTCAAAGACTATAATTACAAAAGAACTATAGTGTCGACAAAGCGGAACAAAGCAAAGTGTGTAGCGGAAAAAATAAAAAGTTAAAAAAAAAAGCTATGGCAGACAACAAGTAGGAGAAACCATCAGAAAGTTGTTGTGTCTTCACCTAATTGTGTCTTCATGAGTGATAGTTCTGTTGTGTAAAAGACTCCTAATATGAAACTTTAGGTCTCGGAGCTTTTGGTTAAAAGTGAGGGTGAGGTGAGGAAGTTTACTAACATAGATGGAATCAAATCCACTATGCGAAAAAGAAGGCTCGACGCGGCCTTTAAATGACAGAGCAAGGCAGTTATCTCGAACCAAGCTTGTCTTAAGGTTGTCTTCAACACACCAAATTTCCCTCCTAGCAGGTGCCAGGAACTCCATCTGATCGTATTGTCGACTGATACTTCACCTCGCAGGTGTTTTCAAAAGATCGCCTTGAAGTGGGATATGCAACTGGCGAAATTAGAAATGTCTTGTGTGTCGTCACTACTGATCCTTCATGACGAAAGAACATCTCTAATTTGCCTTTGTCTTCAACTGAACCTATCTGGAACACAAACTACCGTCCTAGTTGTCTTCAAGGTAGATCAGATAGAATCTTATTCTGCATCTCGAAGATGGTACACACATTAAATTGCCTGACGTGCGGACTTAAACGTACGACTTGTGACTTGGACCTGCTACTATCCGCCTACACAAGAAGGACTCATTTGCAAAGACGAACCCAGTACCGGGTGTCGTCAGTGCAAAGCAGAGAGCGAAAAAGAGAGTGATTTAAAAATTAGAATTTGTCTTCACAAATCAGTTCTTCTTGTTAGGGAAGTTTCCCCACTTATTGTCCGCCAATTGCCTTCAAACATGCGATGTCGATAACAAAAAGCGAGAGGAATTACCAAATGTCTACAGCCAATAAAATTACAGATATCAGAAATTAATATACGTCGACATATAATAGGCGAAAAGCGCACGTGGATGACTGATAAAATAAAATATAATAAAATATATTAAATGACTGCAAACCGCAAGCAAAGCGTGGAAAAAATGGAGATAAAAAAGGTTGACTGCATTCATGTCGTCAATGTGTTTTTACTTTCTTTTAATTCGTCTTCATTTAATATATGTCTCATGGCGCCAGTCTGTCGGATCAAACCAAATTACTGTCTGAAATTGTCTGGATTTGGAAAAGTCGTTACTGAAATAAAATTCATTATAATTGCCTGAAAGAGAATCAGATTTTATTTCTGTCTTCACGTCTTCATCTGAATACGAGTTCGAATTCGGATAATATAATGTCCAAATTCGAATTTTGTCTCTTAAAAATTTGTCTTCAATTGTGACGTCATTATCTTGTCTTGTGTTTGTCGAAAATAATTTTTATTTTAAGGTCCAGATCTTGGACTTCTCAGTATCTATACCGAATTATAGAGTCTGCACGAAGTGTGACCAACCCCTTTCTCATAATCTAAATTGTAAAAATAGAAAAAACTGTCTCTTGGTCTGGCTGTCTCTCCCTATCACTGTTTCTCTTTTCTTTTGTTTTTTGGGTTGGTATATTGTGTTCCGTATTTGGTGGTAGTGATGACATATTTGGGAATTTGTTGTAATTCTGGCTATTTTTAAGCAGGTTTTCATTTTTTCATTTTATTTTATCCGTAGTTGTTGCTGTTGTTTTTTTTCTTCAAACTGAAGTAGTTGTGTTGCATCGCGTAGTTTCTCTCATGTATTTGATGGTAGTGGGGTGTATGTGTATAATATGTGTTTGATAGCTGGTGGTTTGGCTGACATATTTTCTAGGTATGGTGGTGATTGATGGCTAATTATGTCTCTGTTTTTGCCTTTATCAATCGCCACCTTTGCCACCTGTACCACCTTTTAAGAAAGATTTTTTTTTCAAATATGTGCGGCAACTCGTGTTCAAATCCTTATTATAATTTTGGAATTTTTGTGTCCCTAGCCCAGATAAATAGAGACAACACAAAATAAAGTAAAACCTATTTTGTTTGCTTTGTTTATTTTCTTTAGTTAAGGTCACATAGACTCTTAACACGTTATTATAAATTACCGATGTGACTTCACTTTGTCATTAAAATAAAATAACGATAAATACACTCTAATTATGAACTCTTATACTTATATGTTACTGTTACTATAATATCCCATGTATTTTGCCTCTTCTAGGGCAAACTTCTAACTCGGATGCAGTTGATGCACATCAGGCAAACAGAGTGAAGACAAGTGGTGTACATATCTCCAGCTCAGTTGAATGGCAAGTGTTTTCCTAGTCTAAAATCAAATTGCCAGGTCACTTCATTTGGTTTCCTAAAAACGTTTACGCAGTGAAAATATGTCTACTGTACATTACAATATTGTGCTGACAAATGTGCTGACCTTAGTGTTTGTCTGGATATTCATCAGGTGTCAATAATTAGGATATTGGTGGAAGTAACGGTGAATATTTCACTAGAAATACGAGCCATTATTTGTTTTGAAATATTTAGGTTGATGAATATTTTCATCTACCTAAATATGACGGAACAAGAATTTAATTATTAATTTTCTGTTTATATATTATTAAATTAAAATAAATCAAAAAATGTTAAAAAAAAATGTGGAAGTCTTATTTCTGTCATATTTGGTACACTTTTTTAGAAATCCTCTTTATCTGATCACAGACGCTTGTACAAGAGATGGTTACCAATATGGGGCAAGTTTTTAATGTGGAACACATTTTTATTTTCACTATAGGGTAAAAACAAAAGTGTGCGGGTGGTTGGCACAGTGCAAACCCAGGTGCCAATTTAGGTGCAAATTTTAGTACAAGAGGGAAATGAAAGAGAGAAGGAAAAAATGTGTCTGTGTTAGTAGGTGTGTGGTTGTATGCATGCCTACGGCCCAAGAGAATTTTTTATTTTCAGATTTTATTATGTAACTAGTCATCAATTTGATGCAGAAAATATTTTTGCAACATGGGAAGAAATTGAGAAATTCCTAATGAGTTCGACGTTTCCCAGCACGAGCCAGAGGCAAGTATGGCAATTTCACGAGTTGTTAATTGCTCACTCCGTCCAAGTTGCAAAGTACACTATTTTGGAATGAGAGTAAAGAATATTGTATTATTTGAGCCAGGGGCAATAAAATCGATGGATTGCTGGGTCACATCCTTTATAATTATTATGGGAAAGAGAATTTTGAAGAGAAAAAAAATTTAACTAATTCAAATAAAATAAATTAAAACTTACAAAGGTAGCGAATATACATATAATCCAGTCAAAACAGTATCAATAAATGAGGAAATGAAAAAAAAAATTAGCACACAAACTTTAACTATATAGGGTTGTTGGGTGGGTTCCCTGAATTAACACACTAAAAGTTGCACCCTCTGCACCTCTTGCATTTTTAAGGAGGGGGTGTTTATCCCCAAAAATTTTATTTATCCTGGTTTTCTCCGCGAAGTTTGATTTTTGATAAAAATAGTTCTGTACAAAATTGCCGAACATAAAATTTTCTAGGAAAAAACTCGGACGCAGTTTGTTGTCCGACGCCCTGTTCCCTTCAGAGAGTCTTGAAAACACAATTTTTCGCTGAAAATGTTCAATAGAATTATATGCGAAATTCAACTCGTAATTATCATACTATGTGGAAAGTTTGTGAAACAATACATATTTTCTACCCATCCACTCCCCTTCTATAACCATTTCCACCACCAAAGTTTTCTACCTGATCCCCCTGCTCCTCCAGAGAATCTTGAAAACCACTATACTCACCGAAGTCGGTTGTTTTCAAGACTTTCTGGAGGGGAAAGGGTGGGTCGAGAAAAAAATTTCAAATAACTTTTTTTATTGGAAGAGATTATGGAAGGGAGTGGATGGTTAGAAAATATTTATTGAGTTTACGAATTAACTACGCGATGTGATAATTAGGAGTAATATCTCCTATATAATTTTATATTGAACATATTCACTAAGAATGGTTTTTTCAAGCCTCTCTACAAAGAGAGGAGGACGCGTTCGGCAAAAAACTGCAAGTTACCTTTTTCATGGGAAATTACATGCTAAACAATTTTTTGCTGACCTATTTTCATCACGAAATAAAAATTCGCGGAGAAAAACGCAAAACACCAAGTTTTAAGGGACAAACACCTCCGCCTCAAAAATACAAGAAGTAGGGAGGGTACAACTTTTAATATATTAATCTAGGGGACCCACCCAACAACCCTATGTAGTTAAAGTTTATGTGCTAATTTTTTTTATTTTTTTTTATAAGATTTGACTGGACTAACACGCGTTTCAGTTCGGTAAATACTGTAAATTTCGCAAAAAAAGAGAAAAAAGAAAGAAAAAAATAAAAAAAACAGAGTAAAAGGATACGCGCGCGCAACACGTGGCACTGGTGTGGTTCCAATTGTCCCTCTTCCATCCAGCCCCTAACCACCGCTCGTTACTCTTCGAATGTGGAACTGCGGATGCGGATACGGATGCGGATGTGTTAAAACGTTATTCTACCCCTAAAAAAGCGAGTTAATTTTGAGGAAACGTCGTCGGTGGAAAAGAGAGTCGAAGTTGGTTTGTTTTAGCGTGAAAACGAAGACGAAGAAGAGGGGTGCGGGGTAAGAACGGGGTAAATGAGTGAGAGTTTTAAGAAAGAGACGCGTGTGAGAGCGAGAGAGCAGAGAGAGAGAGAGAGAGAGAGAGTGAGAAAATAAAAACTGAAAATGAAGAAGAAAAAGCTGGGGATGAGGGTGAACAAACGAAGAAAAAAGAGTAAACTTATTCCAGGACTTTTTCCGCATGCAACATATTGTTTATACTGCCATCTACTTTTCACTACCTACTTTCTATTTTTACTCTTTTGTTTCTTTTTTTTTTTTTTTTTTTCTGACGAAGGAGGGAGAGAGGAAGAGATAGAGTATGCGGTGGAAAGAAATTTCTTTCTTACTGAAATTTCTAACTTTTTTCCCTGCCCCTAAATGCCGGTATTACGTTCGTTAATCGACCTTCTTCTCTTTCCCCATTCTCACTTTACACAGAAATTTTCCTCACTGTGGCTACAGCTGTTCGGTTTATTGGTTTGTGTTATTCGATTGCGGAGCTCGTTCTCTCAAACAACGTACGAGTATCGATAGGCAAACGTTTTATCGTCTTTTTCTCTCTTTCAAACAATTTTCTTCAATTTAGACACGTCAAATTTATTTTTTTCTCCGTTCTTCTTTTCATAATATACTTTATTACGAATCCTTATTTCTTTTGGCTCATCAACACCATTTTGTGGGTACTGCAGAATGCGCAGCGATTTGTATTTCGCCGTTAAGAGCACGTGTGTTTGAGAAAATGCAGTGCCAAAGCAGTGGCCTATTTTTGTCCGCGTTGACGACTAAGTGCATTCCCATTTGTGAACGAAAAATGAAAATATTTCTCAGCCTGTCGAACTCAAAATGGAGTCTAAGGTTTAAGTGAATATTAATGAGAAACTCTATATCGCATGTGGACAATAATAACGAGGCAGCTGACTTAGAATGGAGCTATGCCTGCCCGTCCCATTCATCGGCTTAAATTCGTTAATTATTAGTTAAACCAAAGAAGTGTTTTATTTAAAACCATATATACGATTATGGAACCCTCCATTTAAACTTATTTTTACATTTCGCAGAATCTACCTGTTGCGGAGGACGGCATATCATGACCACGGGAAAATTTCACTATACTTTCTCCGATCATGGTCCCTTGACCCCAAAAACACTCTCCTCTCGAAAGTTAATGCATATGTACACCGTGTTTCGGGAAAAGTCGACGCTATCTAAATTTTAATTATAGTACCTACCTACACGTGGAAATAAGCACAAAAGTTTCTCACGAATATACATCCACATATCTTTTGTTTTGAGTTACAAGCTCGCAAAGTTTTAAATTTTTCATAGCAAAATCAAACGAGGAAATTTATAAAATCATTTGAATTTAATTTCTGACGATGGAATCTTGTTGTGCTCATCGAGTGCCTCAAAAAAAGACATCTTGACCAGGAATGAGCAAGAGCACAAAAAAAATGACTCGGATCAGGGATCCTTTTCAATTTAAAAAAAAAAACATTCGATTCCGGATCACGAATCACTTTTCAAAAAATGATTCGAATTTAAATCATGGATCATCTGAAAAAAAAAAAAAAAAAATTCAAATATATTCTTTGTTTTTAGTGTTTTTTTTCAAATTCAAACAAACGGATTACGAGAAATAGATCCGAACAGATGCTCCAGATCTTTATCCTCTAAAAAAAAATTATTGGAATCAGGGATTATGGATTCACCAAAAAAAAAAGAAAAAAAAGATGATAGTCTCGGAATCCGAATTATAAAAAGGATCCATGATCCGATTAATTCGGATCCGTGATCCGTAATCCGATTAGTTTGGATCCTGCCCATTCCTGTTTTAATTGACTTTCCATCTCCAATACTCACGGAGTTGCGCCAAAAATACACTACTTCATGATGAGTTTCCTATTAAAACTCCAGTAAGAGGATAAATTAAGTGCATATATAGTCTGTTCATAATAAGAAACGTCATGCACCACCCACAATACGCTGAGAGGGATGAGGTATGGGTGGAAAAGGTCATACTGAGCGACAGAACGCAATTTAAGAATGCCCCAGCAAATGATTTTTGATTGGAGCGTTTTACCTTTATCGATTGTCAACTAGTATGAGAGCACCTTGGCCTGCCTACCGCTTTTTATTTTGAACAGACTATAACTTCATGAATATTGAAGATAGAAAGTTCGTTAAGATAATATTTTTTGATGTACTCAATGAGTACAATAAGATTTCATCAATCGAAATTGAATTCGAATGATAGAATGGTGAGAACTGTAGCTGCCTTGAGATAAACCACAGCAAAGCTATGAAAACAAATTAGTTTTGTTAAGAAATGTAGCTGAGAAATGCAGGTTTTAAATGGACCCTTAGGTAAGTGAACCCTAAGTGTCATCTATGAATACCGGCCTTATTCTCTAAAAGTTAAATTTTCCCAATTTTACAGAATACAGATTAGAGATTGGAGAGTAGAAATATGAGTTTAAACCCGGCTTAAATTTTAGATACTGACGAACTCTCGGTTAACACCCTGTATATAATTATATAGGATAAAACAAAATTTTTTCACAAACTGGGAGCGTATTTCCTCACAGATCGGGGCGAAATATGGCATGTGTATACGTTAGGTTTATACCATAGTCTGATTGGAAAAAGTGTAGAATCAGCCTATTAGTTTCAAAATGGCGGCTATTTGAATTTTAAATTTGTGGTCAATAAAGGCAGAACGTAATTCTTTACGAATTGAGACAAAATTCAGCATGTGCATATTTTGGACGTGTATCTCAATCAAGATCGAATATGGGCCAAATCCGCCAATTAGTTTCCAAATTACGGTTTTTTGAAGTTTTCAATACGAAACAAAATTCTTAAAACCCCCATAATTACGGCGAACACAACCCGCAATACAGATAATTATTTTGAAATTCTGTCTGTTCATCTACCTTTCCGACTGGTGTGCTGCCGGCATTTTTTTAGAATCGCAGGGATTATGGAGTAAGGTCCTACCTTAAAATTCATGTTCGTTTTACTACTGGTTCACCAGAAACATAAGTAGTTAGTACTTAGCTATTTATAATATACAAGCTGCATTTTATAAATTATTCGATACCAAATCGCTCACTTAAGAATATATTGCAATTCTAAACTTAATAAAAACAAGAAACGGAATACAAAACCGGTTAGAAAACTGTACACTGTTTCTAGGGTCTTAGTTACTTCTTACTGATAGTTTAAGCCCCTAGAGCTGGTGGCGAAGGAATGGGTAGGTTTTGGGATCAAAGGCTCCCAATTTTCAAAGCCTCTCCACAAAAATAGTACTCTAGCTACGCCACTCCATAGGGTCCCCACATTCGCATATGCAAAGCATTTTCAACCGAATACCATCCATTTTTTCACACAGTAGGCGAACTGATTTTTCCTAAATTCCTCACCAACTTCATCTCATCGGTCAAGCCTAAATTTGAATTTAAGTAATTGTTACCTTCTGCTTGTTTACTTGCGAATATTTCGTATTTTTAAGTCTACACTCTTATCAGATACGAGTAATTTTTGATTGTTATTATGAATCTGGCAAATATTATCTGTATAGTTATTGTGCGAATTGAATTTGAATCATAATTTTCAAATTTATTGATGCTATGGAATGGAAAGTTGTGCCTGTTGAACGCAAGGCTGCAAGAAAGGTTCGAGTTGATTGGTCTGCTTTGAAATCTACCATCGATAAAAAGCAAAGGTATGTGTTTACAGTTGTAAAGTATTACTACCTACTTACTAGGAAATGTAAGGTATTAATAATAATCATGGTATCTTATAGGTATTTATCACTTGGTCCACCATTAAAGTTGAATTGTGTGCATGGTAGGAATACACTAAAGGATTTAGAATGTGGAAAAGTTTCCTTCGAAATGCAGACAGCGTTTCATGAGAGATTCTACCAAGTTACACCAAAAATTCTTTCCTTTAGATGGTAAAAAAATGCCCAAACTTATAATGCAACATTTCTGTTTTTATGTTTGCATAAAATGTTCAAATTTTGTACCTTTTTTACAAATAATTTACATTATCAATCATTTCTCAATGTTTTTGTTTTTATGTTTGTGTAAAATGTTCAAATTATTATAATAGTATTCGGTAGGTACGTACAAAAGTAATCGTATCGAATATTCTTTCTTCAATTAGACAAATATTGACGTTACACTTTTATAATGTATTGTGCCTATTGTTAAAAAATATATCACTCGTACAGTTGCAACATCTGATGTATTTCTGAGCATTAGCAAGATAAAGCGCACACACGCAACAGAAAGCAGTTTCACAAACTTGTACTTATTTAGCCTATAGGTATCATATAACAGATTGCACGTGTACGAAAGCTCAGAGTGATTTATGAATGAATGAAATTTAGGTATATTGTAAGAAAGTGTGTGATTGGTTCCGTCAAGTTCGTAAGCTTCGACAAGGCTTGAGGAGCTGTGGAAAGCATGGAGAAAAGAGCGAGTGACAGGGAAAGAGAGAGAATGTAAGAGAGTGAGACAACAGCAAAAGCTGCGTGTGTGTCATTGAAAGTTGTTCAGACATGTGTGTTTTCACAGAAAAAGCTTACGAATGAAGTCGAATACAGCGCAGTTAGACTGGCTGAAAAGTTTTGTTAAAAATACGTTGCCAACAAATAGCGTGTATAGGTATTCAATTTTGCAATATGTGTACTCGCTGTAGCCATAGGTCCGTAAGTAGGTGAGTAATTCTGTCAGACTACACAGTTGGTTGAATGGAAATACATGTTTTTAACAATAATTACAACCTTATTTTATTTTCTCTTCGCAGATGTCGCTACTATGTACAAATATTTCAGAAATTGACAGAGAATTACACATCGACATTGACCGTCGCATGGACATAAATATTATATGTCATACGTTTGGTAGCAGAGACATACAGCTAAAGAGAACTGCACCGCCACATAAATGTGCTATGGTACCAAAACATGTAGAAAATAAAACTAAAACCAAAACTAAAACAATTATTTTATCTGCTCATCTAGAGCTGCGCAAATTCCACAAATATCTGTGAACCGCTGAAGAGGAAATTCACTCGAGTGTTTTTAGGATCTCTTTGTAAACTGTCGTCTTCGTCGGAGTACTTGAGATGTCTTTAGCTGAATGTCTCAGTTTGGTAGCTGCAATCGAGCTGCGATTTGATAACTTTACACGCAGCTCCTACATGTGATACTACAATTCGTATAAATGTAAAAGGTTGATGATTTTACTCACTTTTGAAGTACCTACTGTAGTGATATGTTGCTTTACCCAATTTGCTTGCAAACTGGGTAATTAAAACTAACCTCTTGAAAGGGTTAGGGGTGGGGGTGGTGAAAATTTTCCGTTTCACGATAAAAGAAAACTAATGACACCATTTTCTCATTTTGACCTAATTTTATTTTACGTATATGTGAACATAATCATATTTGTATGTGCGTATTTATCGTCTAAATTTTTTTGTTTCATTGAGAAAACTGCAGAAGGAATAAGGCTGAAATTTTCACGAAAGTTAGTCCCCATATAGGACTAAGTCTGAAAAAAATGTAGTGCCTCTTGTTGGTCGAGTAGTTTTAGAAAAAACTGGAAAACTCCTTCCTTAAAAAGTGGTTTTTCCAGAACTTTTAGGAAACCACAAGAAAGATTGAGCTGAAATTTTCAAAATAGATTTTCCTTACATTAGTGTAAGTTTGGTAAAAGTTATGTGCCTATTTATGTTAAGCATAGTTTCCTATAAAACTGGGAAATAATTTTTGTTCACGGTTTTGAGAAAACTAGGGAAGGGATCGGACTGAAATTTTTACGATAGATTGTCATTATGTGAGTCCAAGTTCGATAGAAGTATGGTACCTATTAGGTTTGTAGTTTCCAAGAAAAATATAAAACAAAAATAAAAAATTGTGAAGAAAAGCAATGGTTGCCTGTGTTGCTTGACGTATCTTTTTATTATTTACGCCTCAAGGGGTTACTAGCCTCTCTTCTGCATTGTATTAATTTATGTTTTATTTTTGTTCTGGTTTTTCGTTTTTTGCTATATTATTGTCAATGAAAATAGGCAAACTTGGTTTTCTAGCGAAGTATCACTGCGCTAGAATTTTTTTTTAAATTCTTAAATTGCAGCTGCATTCTTCTTTTAGCCAATTGTATTAAATGAAATGGATTCTGTCCACGGTAGATTTTCATAGGATTCTTTTCAAACATAAACGGATTAGTTTTAAAGAATTTTCATAATTATTAGACGGATTGTATAATTTTTTATCAAAAATTTGCAGTTAATATAGGCTCTTAATTTGTTGAAATTTTATAGTGAGAAATTTGATTTTTTTCCTCTTTTGAAGACATATACGTACCACGTTGATAAATTTCCATTTTCACAGGTAGGTATCATAAAATTAAAAGTATATAGATTTGCAGATTTTCGTGGTTTCAATTATTTATATTTCATGCAACTATATTCAGGCCAACTTAACTTATCAAGCCATGAAGTAGAATGAAAATCGGTTCCTCAATACAGTTGCCAGCTTCACTTTTTAGCACATATTCAAGCATAACTTGGGAAAAAATGACGAAAAAAATCAGAAATTTATGACGAATTATATTTTTGGTAGTGAGGAATTTGAAAATCAACTTAAAAACTTTAGTTCTGTTAAAAATCGGTCTATCACTCATCAATTTGCGACGTTGCGATTTTCACAATTCACACTTGATAAATGAAGTTGGCTTTGCCAGTAGCTAATTTTCAATAATTTATAGTATAGGGTGCACATTTAGCCGGCTCCTCATTTTTAAAGCAATGTGATTTTTAAAACTTACAAAAATTGAAACTAAAGAAAAACTTTGCTTTTTTTTTTCTTCAAAATTAGCTTTACAAATAGATTAGGGAGAGTTTCCAGCATTTATTGTGGAATAATTTTTCAAATTTGACCCAACCAATTATACCAAGTAGATTAACCACGATGACACACTCATCAATATCTCATAAAATATTAGCGCCCTCTACATGAAAGGTAGCTTAATACAATATGTACTAATACGTGCTAATATATGCACCATATAGGAGTCCACAAAGTCACAGTTTTTTTTATCAAGATATTTCATAATAATTAATGTTTTTGATGTGATATTTTGAAGAAAATGTTGAAATTCCTGAATGAAATTTTTTTTTCATATTTTTTCTAATTACTGAAGGTGAGTGAATTATATACCGATGGATTCGTTGTTCTTTTTTCAATATTTTGGATACATAATTTTAGAAATAAGTCCACAGGAATGGATTATCGGAAGGATTTTTTTAATTTTAAAGGAGTTGTCACAATGACACATACTTTTTGTTTGACGCGATAACACACTTCTAAAATTATGCATCATTCTTTTTAAATAATATTAATTAATTCTGACTATTGTTTAATACAAAGTAAGCAAAAAAATGTCAACCAGTAAAAACAGGAACCGTAGAAAGACAACAGTTGAAAGTTTCATCAGTGAAATCATAACAAAAGCTGTAATGGAAATAATAGAAGAAGGAAAAGGTATTTGTCAAGCAGCAAAAGATAATCATCTTGCTTTCAAAGCAGTATCACAGTAAATATAATGGGTTTTAAATGTATTATCTGCTTGTCAATTTGTACTGAATAATTACATTAATATGTTTTTCCAATTTATTTTTTTCATTTTTTATGCTTTTTCTATCTTCAACCATATTTTTTTGTACTTACATGGTTATATCTTATTCTTTATTCATTAAACATCTTGAATTTAAAAAAAAAAAAAAGGTTGTTTCATTAAAAAATATACAAATTTATGTGTAATAGGTGTGTCATCAAGGCAGCCCAGATTTTAAAGAGTGTGTCATTGTGAAAAATTTGAAAACAATGTATTTTAAATGTGTGTCATTGAGGCAAGTAGGTGTATCATCGTGGCATCAAAATATGCCACATTGACACACTTTTTTCGTTTTTTTTTTTTGTTTTTTTTTGTAATTGATAATCCTTTTTAAAATTGTATAGTAAGTAGTCAAAGGATGTAGCTACAATTTAAAAAAAAAATCATAATTGAGCCATTCCTTGGAAAAATATATTAAAAATAGTAAAAAATGGCAAACCTTACACTATGAGCCGAAAGCATAAAATGGTGTTCTATGTTCGCATTAGCTCCACAAGTTATTTGCGACTGTTATCAAGTATAATGTTGTTTAGTAACCTTCGAGATGACGCGAAAAGGTGTACGTGTCAAACAACTTATTTTAAGGTACCTACGTATAGGTACTATTGTTGTGGTTTTGAGTGTTTTCTCTTAGCTGCTGTAGATTGTCACATTCGCTTCTTTTTCCGCACTTAATCTTATCTCTTTTACGATTTGGTTTCCTGTTATGATGCTTCACGACGACGACGACGACGACGACTACCAAGTGCACGTTTTCTTCTCAGTTCCTCTTAATTTACTTGCTCTTTTATCTCGTTCAGCAGTCGTATATCGTAGCTGCTACAGTTTTCATTAACGCACATGCTCGCGATGAAAACCGTTAATAATACATACCTATGGTAATTATTCTGCGTCAGATTTCGCCACACACCAAAAAAAAAAAAGGAAATTCTCATCAACTCTCTCGCGTGGGTACTGAAAATTTCATTTCGCATTCATCGACCCCCCACTGCCATCCTCTCCAGTCCCCTGCGCTAGGAATTGTTGGCCAAATAATTACCTCCATTTCCGAATGGTGGGTCGTAAAGTGCCTTCGTAGGCGGTACGTTACTTAATGGTCGCGAAAAAATATGGAGAATATAAAGACAGATAATACGTTAATATACAGGGTGTTCCCCAAATAGTGTACCAACTTTTAGCTACCAATAGCGATTCAGTAGAACTCGGTCATACTGACAACACAATCTCACTCTACCATATAGCGTTTTCGATTATTTCATGTTTACGATAATGACCGATGATCGCAAAAAATATAAAGTACCTATCCAAAATACCGGCCATTCCTATTTTTTCAATTTTTTTTTTTTTTTTTTCAATAAAATATTTTAGCTTTAAAAGAAGCTATTATATAGTATGATCCAGGCTGGAACCCTTTTGTCTGTCACCCCTCACCGCAAGTGCACCTCTCATTAAGAGTCGATTGCTCTCATATCTCAATTTTTTATTTCCAAGTCTTAATATTTGGATTTGGATTCTTATTATACACTTTAATTTAAGTCACTTTGGATAGTTCAGTTTTAAACATGTGCCGCCTCTGTAGTTACCCTACCGTTTGATATACTTAAACGCTTGTTGTCGTTGTTAATTTTTCTTACTCTTTCTGAGTAGACAGTTGCGGCGCATGGCCACATATATTGAGCTACATGATTAGAAACGTGTGTTGATCCAAATCTCCGACAATCCTTTTTTTCCCAGTTTTTTAATTTAATTTTTTTTTTTTAAATAATTTCAGACGCATTCCTTGAATTGATAATCTTGTAATAGAGAGTAGCCAGACACATACAACTAAAGAGTTGTCTTATCATCCCTCTCCTAGAATTTTCTTCTGCTTTCATGGTTGTACTGCTGCATCAATTTTCACAATATCAATTTATTAGTGTTCATTCTGTTCAGAACTTTGCAAGTACCTACCAACTTTTAGTCCTAACAAAATTATCCTAACAATTTCGCACCAACGGTTCAATTTCAAGTGCTACAATTTCCGCAGTTCGAAATAACCCGGTTCTATCTTAGCATTAACATCTATATTTAATATAAAAGAGAATGTATGTCTGTTTGTCTTTTATGCATTACTATACCATTCATCTGATGGCCATGAAACCCATTGAAAGTTGTTGAGTATACTCCAGCGAAGGTTTCTGGCATAGAACGAAAAGAAAATTTCAAAAATTTGCCCTAAAAATTCCCGAAATATGTATTTTATTCAATATCGATATATCGAAAGACAATATTGCATCGATCTGGTGAAGAACATCAATACATCGCAAAACATATCGATGTTAGTTGTATACCTATGCGTTAACAGCGACAGTGAGTTTGCTTCTAATTCTGTTGCATTATGCATAGGATATAGTAATATTTTAATTCAATATTTAACTGATAACTAAAGGATATCGAGGTGAGGTTTTCTTATGAAATACGGTTATTAATAATTTCACGAATTCTCTTCGATTCGTCGCATTAAATTAATTAGGATTCAGCGATTCAATTTTAGAGTTTCCTTGAATTTTTTTTTCAGAGATCGCAGCAACGTGGGATGGGTCAGCTAGTTTTTTATAAAATCCATATTACTATTAACACGTGTAAAAAATCCCAAATTAATGTAATAACCGTCGACTTTTTGACCTAATACCCGAAATCCTTCCACCTACTCGTTGAAAGCAACGATATAGTCCTCATTGGGTAACTGATTAACTACTCTTGTGAGGAAGAAGGTAGTAAATTCCCTACCAACTTGATCATTGTACAAATGAGCTACCAACGATCATCCAAAATACATATTCATGGCTCGAATATTCAAATATCTGTACGGAAGGTTTAATTTCAAATCTTTCGACTCACTTCGTATCGACCTTTGCACACCTGCACTTTAACTGATCTCAAATTTTAGAATCCATATTATCTTCTAAAATTTTCAGTCATGGGAAAAATTTGATAGTCCTAAAATTCAACATTGGCAAAAAATTAATAGGTACCTAAATTGCAAAAATCAGAGCGTTACAATGCAGAGATGTTCATCTTTACTGGAGCTTACATAAGTTTCCACCGAACATTCGGAACAACTATTCCTCTATATATGCTAATTTTTCAACAACAATTTACCCACACTCCAAACCAAAATTGCGGGCGCACAAAAAATTAAAAAAAACTTTTTTCAATTTTTCAATAATTTAGAGAAAAAAATTTCCCAAAAAACTTGCGCAAATGAAAAAAATTTTCACAATTACGCCCTTACATGGGAAAATTTCCCAATAAGTGGACAAACTTTTACCACTGCCTCGAACGCTCCTCTCAATCGTAAAAATTCACAATTTCTTCGGGCTACCCGACGGTGGAGAGGGACTTTTTCGGAGACTTTTACCGTTAACTGGAGCCAACTTTCAACGGTAAATGACGGCCGAAAATATGTCGCGTGAGTACCTCCTTACTACTAATACTAAATAATGGAAGACTGGGCCCCACCGAACTATGGGCCTCGGAGCACGTGCCACAAGTGCCCCCAGTGTTAATCCGGCGTTTCTGATGTCAGTTTCATCGCGAGGTAGCGTTCAAGGCCTTAAAAAGTTGAATGAGTTCACTCAATTCAATAGGAGTACTTTTGCCAGCCACTAAAGAGCGGTACGCAGAGCTCGAATGAGTGCACTGAAAGGGTGTGCGGTGTGGACAAATAAAAAGAGTTCCAGGCTAAAATACAGGTTCGAACTTGCTGATTGGACGGGCAGGGGGGCAGCTGCTGGGGGGATTGCGTTGTAATTTGCGTTTCAATCAGCCGACGATTGACGTGCGAATTTTACTTCATTCAGCAGGTTTTAAAATTTTAACACGTTTTTCACGACTGCTGGCGCGAAGCTCTTTTTAGCAATGAAAGTTCGCTGTCAGATCGTAGGTACGCGAAAATATAGCTCGGCGAAATGGGAAAAACTGTTCGTGGTTTCCACCTGAGCGTCGACGTTGCCTTTTCATTGGTGACGTGAAAACGTGGGAACTCTGGAGCGTTGCAGCGCTGATGAAAAGAACTTTCGAAAACATTAAACTTCGTTCGCAAACGTCGAATTTTCTCCAATTAACCGATTTAAGGAAAAGTGTTCCTCGAATAAGAAGAAAACGGCGAACGACAATATTTTTCATCGCTCAGCACACCTTCATTCCATTCGCAAATGACGAATGAACGAATGTAATTCGACAACTGAATGACAGGAAAAGTAAATAAACGAAAACTTTTCCTACGTTTGAATGAGTCGAAAACAACTATTTTAATTTTTCGAAATCAAAGTGCAAAACTTTTCGAAGAGAATTTCGTTCTCGAAATTTAGATTAATTTACACAGCTGCCAGCTGCGTTGAATTTTTTATGCTCAATCATAATCTATTTGACCAGATTAGATAGGTACGCTTCAAAGGTCTGTAAGTCACTGACATTCAGCCAATGACCGTCGCGGGTTCAGGTGGGAAATAGGGAAATGGAAAAATTTGAAAGTTCAACCACAGAATCCGGGTAACGATGGTCAAAAATGTATTGACGAGCAAAAAAAAAAAAAGGTCAACTGCACGAACTTTTTTGTCATTTCCCTCTTCCAAAAATGACGCTCTGGATTCGCCACTTCTCAATAAGTATTGAGATTAGAAATTCGTATGGTGAAAAAAACAGAAATTTATCATATTCGAGTTCAATGCACCACACAGATGATGGGAGAAATTTTGGATAAAATCCGTAATTTTTTGCTGGAGATGGTAATCTTTTTTACTTAAATATAGAATTGTGTTGGGTCTAACAAACCGGATTTATTTGAGAGCATTTTTATCCATTACCAGATGATCCAATCAAACAGACTAAAAGGAGAAGACGAGATTATGTAGACGACTACACTGATCCCTCATTACAATGACAGTCGAGTATACGATGCAGGTAACATCATGCACTGATAAACTCGATGGATGGTAACTGGGAGTTTGAAAAAATCCACTACCAGGGTGAAAGTTCCGGCGGACTGAGGTACTGTTATTTTCTCCTCCAACAAAAATACTTTCGTGAAATTATTTTTTTATTTTTCGTAACAATAGTGTTGCTTGTTTGGTGTAGGTAGATGCTGTAGTGGCCTTAGCCCTAACTTCGTTTATAGTCCGAGAGACTAACAAAATAACGTAGTCATACTCCTCCTCACCGAAGTGCAACTGCTTGGTAACCGCCACAACACCAGTGCAGACAGTCAGCGTACTATATGCTGTTGCCAAACCTCTGCGCCCTGTAGGTGCGCAGTGGATCGTGTCATATCACGATACTGGGGGCGGTGTACACCAATCTGACCTCTATGGTCAGTTTATCAGTTGTTGCTGTTCTGAAAGAAAATTACCTTGTTAAAGGTAATGACATACATATAATATTAAACAAGTTTATTAAACGAAAAATTCAAATAAAACAAGAAACAATATTATGACTAAGACTAGTTACAAGGGAAGTCATAAAGGAACATAAACGTAAAAAATTTTAAAAAAACGTGAAAAAGTAAAAAACTTATGAAATTTTTATTTTATTGTTTCTTTTTTGACTGCTTGTCCACAAATTGCCGGACATTGTCTTCGGGTGTAGGACAAGAGTTTTGGCCATATATTAGGAATTCTGTGAAGGAAGAATGGGAAATTAGCAAATTTGTATAAGGTTTATTATATGCATTATTAAAATATAATAAATCTTATTATTGTTAGTGTGAGAATGATAGCAAATTATATTATATGTTAGCTTATTATTCTCACATATCATTTGTTGTGGTAACACTGTTTTTAGTATTATTTGTAATCTGTGATTTTATGTTTGAAACCCAACTGTGATAATATATTTTGTGTGCCTCTTGTCGCTCATCAAACGTTGATGAATTAACATCTTCACCATCTTGTGTGAAAATAAAAGTTCGTGAAAAGTGAATATTTGGTGTTTTATTTATGTGTTTGTAATATGTGTGTCTGATCTTCTTTCGATGTTATCATTCAATTAAAGTCTTTCGTCGTCATTTTTCATCTGGCTGGACCAGTTGATAATTCCTATTTCTTCACAGTTAGGTACCTACTGACATTTATCACCCGCTTACACTTTTAAAAAGGGGCTGGACGGTGGTAATGAGTAATGAATAGAATTCTTAACTCTAAAGTCAGTTAAATAGGAATTGAATATATGGTGCCAATTTCCATTGTTTCAATTTCTATATGCTTAGTCGAGTATGTCTAGTTTTCAGAACAGTTATAGAGTTTCAACTTGAGGTTGTTGGAATTCTATCATCACTGTTTAATTCTAATGGGGCAAGAAACTTTATTGGTCTACTTATTACATTAGAATTAGGCAGTAATACATCTGCGTGACGAACTTTACCATCACGAGAGGGGTGCAACGTAACAATCTTGGAAATTTTGTATACGCCTGGTTTTATCATATAGTCCAAGACATGGACTATGTCCCCAATTTTAGGTTCAAAGGGTACGTTTCTGTAAATATTATCTACACCTTTTTGAACTTTATCTCTTAAAAAGGGGAGATATAAATTTTTCCTAGTTGTCCATAACTTGGTTAAATTTATTTGATCTATTTCCCACAATTTTTGTAGGGATTTAGTCATTGGAGTAGATTCATCCAATGGCTTATTTAGATCTAACGTAAACGTTCTAAAGTTTGCGTGCAAGAAATGAGCTGGAGTGAGGGTCCATTGCTCAGCATTATCTACCACAGGGCATAAGGGTCTCTCATTAAGTACAACTTGAATATTTTTCAAAGCAATTTGAAAATTATGTTGATGATGAGGGTCTGCTTAAAGTACCAAGATATTCCTTTTTTGAGTAATGATTGCTTACTTGATTGTTTGTAATAAACGTATCCAAAATTTAGGGAGAAGTGTTGCGATCAATGCGAATTGGGCTGCATTATCCGAAAGTATCACTTTTGGTGTTCCCCTATCTGCGAAGAAAGTTTGGAATGCTACCCAAATTTCATCTGTCCTAAGTGAAGAAAGAGAGACGAAATAAACAGCCCTTGTGGAAAGGCATGTGAAAATTAGAACTCATTTTTTATATTTTGGTGACGTTGGTGTTGCTTGCACATTCTTTTTCTTTTTCAAGAATTCATCAAAAATTAAAAATGGTCCAAATACATCCACTCCTGTATAGGTAAATGGATGTGAAAACGGCATTAACCTGAAATCAGGTAAAGACGAATGAGTTGGTTGCTCATATGGTTTATTAGAATGTTTTTTACAGACTAAGCAGGCTTGTTTCAAAATTTTAGGCATGAGTTGCATTGCTTTAGGTGTAAAATAACTACGTCTGAAAGCAGCCATAGTGTATTTTACTCCTGCATGACAAAGCATTTCATGTACATTTAACAAAATTAATTTTGTTAAGTGTGATTTTGGATATAGTAAGACAGGAGATAACACATCTTCTGTAAAAGGTGTTATTGGTAAATTATTTTTGAGTCTGAGAATTCCTGACTCATCTATTACTATATGAAATTTGTTGTAACTTATATATTCAAGGGGGTTAGGTCCCAAGAATGTATTATACAGTTCAGGGAAGTATTTTCTCTGGTCTGTATATATGAAACATAGCAACCCAAACTGATATGTGTTGGGTAAAATTGCATAAGGTTTCATTGACCTATTACGTTTAAGTCTTTTCTGAGAAAACTTTCTTATTGCGTTTAGGCAAGTAAAGAAGGTTTTTTCTAATTTTGTTAAAGAGTTAAACTTTTCTAGGTCAATATTAAAAGGAGATGTCATAGTTCCCTGCATGAAGTATTTGTATGGGAAACTATCTTCTTTTTCGGCTGGTGTATTTGAAAGGTCGAGAGGAGTGTCTGTTACTTCCAAATTCCGAGTTTGTTGTGGAATAACATTTTGTGTGGCAAATGATTTCACTTGACACATAAACGTTTCTTTTTCCATAATAAACTTAGTATTTGCCATTTTTTAGATTTAAGTTTTCTTTTTAACTTGGCCGGTTTGTGGTTGTCAAATACGTCATCCGATGATTTAGGGATTAAACCTGAATATTTATCGGAGACTAAAAATGATTCCCTTAAAGTTTGTGTTACAGGAGAAGATTTCTCTTCTTCTGTTAATTCTGGTAATGACTGAATAATGTAGAGATCAGTAATAGGCCAGGTGTCTGGACTATAATTGAGCCAATTTGGTCCTGACCACCATGTTGTCTTAAACAATTCAGTTATTTCTATTCCCCTGGATCCAACATCCGCTGGATTCTCTTGTGTGGGAACGTACCTAAATTCAATGTTGGGACTTCAACGCGATTTTGAACAAATTGCGTTAAGACTTTACATTCCAACATCCATGTAAGTACACATTTGCTGTCAGACCAAATATAGGTTGGGTTGGCAGCAATGTCTAATGGTTTCCAAATATTTCGGATTCCTCTTGTCCCAATGAGTGCCGCTAACAGTTCCAGTTGGGGAATGGTCATAGGCTTCATTGGGGCAATTCTGGATTTTCCCATTACAAAACGAACATTTGCTTTGTCATTTTCTGGATTATGGAAACGTAAAAACGCTACCATGCAGTATGTTGTTTTAGATGTGTCTACAAACACATGTAACTGGCACTTATTCGGATTGAATGTCCCTGAAGAAATTTGTCGGGGCAAACAATAATTTGTACAGTGGGATAAATCTTTAACCAATTCATTTGCTATTGGTTGAAGAGCCTCTGGAATTATCTCATCCCATTTATACCCTTCGTTCCACAATTGTTTTATAAATACTCTTGATGGGACGAAAGCTGGTGCAAACCAGCCATGTGGGTCAAAATATTGAGATATAACTTTTAAAAATTTTCTTTTTGACCAGTTATTATATTCGATCTGTTTCTTTGGATCGCTTATAAAGATTATATCTTTATCCATGTCCCAAGTTAGACCTAAAACTTTAATTTGAGGTTTACTAAGGGCATCTATCGGATTAAAGTCCTTTCTCAATGGAATACAATTTGTCCCCATTAGGGAAAGTTCCATGGAGATATCCATTATCAATTTGTTTGCACGGTCATGAAGATTTTTCATGTCTTGATATGTGGGTAATGAAGTTACTAAATTATCCACATATAAATGATTAGCAAATTTTTCATAGAATTCTGGGTCAGTTACCTTGAAATGGTGCATCAATATAGCTGCTAATAAGAATGGAGCAGATATTATACCAAACGGAACTCTTTGAAATCTATATACCACCATATTACTCCTAGTTAACGGTTTATGAGGATCTTTTACCCATAAAAATCGTGTAACATCCCTATCATCAGGGTGGAGTCCTATTTGGTGAAATGCTTTCTTGATATCTGCAATGATAGCAAATCTATCCTTGTGGAAAGTAAGAAGTATTTGAACCAAATCTGGTAAAAGATTTGCACCTTTGAACATGCAATCGTTAATAGAATGTTTAGAAAGTTTAGTTTTGGCAGAGCCATCAAAAACAACTCTTAACGGGGTGCTTTTGGTTAAATCTAATACGCCTTTGTGTGGCATATAATGAATCAATCTTGGTTTTGCATTATGGTCTACATATTCGATCATTTCCAATTCGATTAATAAATCAAAATATTCAGTATATTTTATGAATAACTCTGGTGATTTCCGTAATTTTGGGTAACTGGTTCTCCAGTCTTTTATAACAGAGATTATAATGATCGGATAGAGGTGGTGGATTGTTTCGATAAAGCCATCTAATTTGGTATCTGTTATTAACCATTTTGATGTCTTTATAAAATAATTCAAGAGCTTCGGCATCTGCTTTAGCTTCTTGTAAATTATTTGACTCGATGCCTATTGCGTCAAGTTTCCACAAATTTTCTACTTTGTGCGGGTCAGCAAAAAATGTTGGGGAAAAAGTTTCATTTATTAATTCACTATCTTCTAAAAGACCACCTAACATATAACCAAATTCGGTATTGATAAGTGTCAGCGAGGTAGAAATATGATTTAATTCAGTAAAAAAAGACCACATATAGTCATTTCCTAAAAGTAATTGAATCATATGTTTTTCATACAAAGATGCAAATTCGATGTTTGCATATTCAGGAAAACTTTCTCAAAATTTTGACAAATCCGGTTGCTTTAGATCACGGGTTATGTGATCTAAAGTTTTTGCTGTGATTGGTACCATATTTCCACTTGGAGTGAAAAGATTAAAATCAACTGAGTGAGACTTAGTTGGTTTTGCATTCAAGTATTGTAAACTTCCCAAAGATAACCCTGATCATATCCCTTACATTTTAATTTATTGTAAGCATAATTTTTGGTTATAAAAGTATCTATGCTTCCACAATCGAAAAAACCTTGAATTTTTATAGGCTCTTTTATGTGTTTGGATGAAGCATATGATTCAAAAACTAAAAAAGTTGAAGATTTTTTAGATTTACTAAGAGATGCAAAACACTTACTATTTACAGGTAACGCCTTTTGTTGATGGGATGTCAACTGCGGTGTTGGTGCAAGCAGCTCAGTGCTTTTTGTATCCAACTTGTTCTGTAAATTAGAAGGGTTTTCTAATAAAGTTTGTATTGACTTTTCATTTTTAAAGTCAATGTTAAACTTACTCAGAAGTTCTCTTCTGTCTTTCAAGGTCGCAATCCAGTTATCGACCTTTCCTGCCATGATGGGATAGTCTGCCGTCGGACAAAGATTGGAATGGTGGTCCTCTGCTAGGCATAACTACCATTTGCTATTCTTTGGGGGTTTCTTTGGGCAGTCCGTTCCAGGATGCGATTCAGCACAGAGATCGCATAACATGTTTTCATTGTAAAACTCCATACGCTTCTCAATCGTATTATAGGCTCGGTGCATGCACAAGAAAGTGTGGTGCTTTCCTTTGCAGAAAATGCATTGACTATCCTGCGGGTGCAGTGTGTTAATTACTCCTAACGGAGTATTTTGCGCTTGGCGCAAACTCGCCCGCTTCTGCTCCTCTGAAACAGAAGAAGATAAAGAATTGTCTTTTTTATTAGATTTTTCTTTATTATTTTGCTTTTTATTTGAAGGATTAGAGTTATCTTTTCCTTTCTTTTTGTTTTTATTTTTGTTGTCCGTTTTTTCAAACGTGGCAGCTGCAAAAGCAGGTTTGCCTTTAGGCTTACCTCTATTGCTTTCATTTTTATTTTGGGGGTTAATTTTATTTTTGCTCCCAAAATCCCTTTTTGGAGGAGCATCTCTGTCCTCAATTAACTCAAAAATTTTAATAAATTTGCGAAATGCCGAAAAAAGGTGAGAGACGTGTCTCTCGCTACTTTTTAAATTATTAATGTAGGATGGTTGTGGGAATTTTTTGACAGCTACATTAAATATTTGCTCTTCATCGACAATATTGGAGATTATCCTATATCTGTCGATAAGAACAGCCAGACCATCCATGCTATCTTGGATGGAGGAGATGTTGTCTAAAGCTGTGGGAAAAGCTGTGATCTGATACCAGATCTCGGCCTTTACTTTTGACAAATCTCCAAAACGATCATGTAAGAATTGTAAACGTTGATCGTACCCTACTTTATCTAGTGCAAAATGGTTGAATTTTTTGACCAAATCCTTTTGCATTGCGTCTTGCATAATTTTAATTTTGTGGGGTATGCCAATATCTGCACGTAAATGTACGTACATTTTAAAACTTCTTATCCAACCTGGATAAGTTAAAATTTTGCCATCCCATTCATTCAAACAGTATTTTGATGTTTTAATATTTAGTGGGATATCATCCGTGTTACTGGATGGATCCAATTCCCAACATTTAGGAATTGGATCTAAATCCTCAGATAATTGAGAATTTACCGTATTAAATTGGTCGCCTATAGTTTTAGGGACTAATGCCATTAAAGAATTTTGAATGCGTGAAGCATTTTTAGAAAATCTTTGCTGATTAAGATTTATACGTGTTGAATCAGTACATAATTTCTTATGTATCAGTTCATCTCGTGTTTGGTTATAAGATGGAGTTGATCGTTTCGCAGAATTTTCCAAATTATCATTGGTGTTAGTAGGAGTAAATGTCTTACCTCTACGCAAAGGTCGTGAAACATATGTGTTGTGGAAATCGTGATAATTGGTGTTAAACACCTGTTCTGCCGCTTTTTTCAACTCTTGTAAATGTTCCTTTTTTGTGCTTAAATCTTTTTCAATGTCCTGTATATTAGCCATTTCTTGGGCTATCTTTGTTGCTATTGATCGTTTTTTATTCTCCAACGCAATCTGCTCCTCTAATCTGTGTTGCCTAGCACGAATACATTGTTTGGCCAGTCTATCCAACTCCTCTTCATATAAATATTGGAGATTGGGCCTGGCAACTGGTGGGACAACATTTTGTTTGGCAGGGACCGGATTAGGAGCCGATTGTCTGGAACTTGAACCATCGTCAACGTCCATTCTTGGAGCTGTAATTACTGCGGGTTGGAGAATTGGAAAACGTTCCTCAATTTCTCCTTCCAGGCAAAGTATCTCATGAATTATGCTGCGAGATTCTTTAGTCTCCATTAATGGAGCCCCGCGTGGAATGTGGCGAAGTTCCTCAACTTGAAAGCGTATTGCTTTGAGTTGACATCTAGCTTGAGTGGATGAAAGATCCAGTGACTCAAGCATTGCATTCAGCTCTTTGCAATAATCTCCAGCGGTGAATACTGCTTGCGAAAATTGCAAGTGTTCTTGCTGGTCCCAGGAACTGATACTGCCCATTTCAACATCATGCGGCTGTGGGATGGTATTGAATAATCCTGGGGGCAACCCAATGCTGTCCCTGGAGGTACCAGGTATTGGTTGAACCAACCTTCTGGCTTCTTCAATTCTCGGTTGGACCGAGAACGCGGGTTTCTTTGACTTTACCCGGTTCAACTTGTCCAGCTGCTCCTGAGTATATTCCATAACCCTGTTTTCTTCCGCAATTTCCAACAGGGGGAAACCAGGTGGAGGAGGTGGAGTTGGGAGGTTTTCCTCAGCGACTGTCGAGTTTCTGGAGGTTATTGAGTGCCATGATCGCTCAGAGGTATGAGGCATTATACTGTATTTTAGACAAATCACAACAATAGGGGTATGTGTAAGACTACATTATTATTGATAATTAAAATTTATAAAATTTTGAAAATTTTGAAAAATTTTATTTAATATTTATTAATTATTCAGAAAATATTACATCCAAATTAATCGATTGGGCGTGATGTTTAAGCATAATGAAGATTTATTTCATTATATAAAAAAAAAATAATAAGTGTTTAATTACAAGTTGTATCCAAAGAAAATTTGGGCATGACCAGTAAGCGTAATGATGTTTTAATTTCATTACATGTCTTTATTATTATTACGAGTCATGTCCAAAGAAAATTTGGGCATGACCCGTAAGCGCAATGATGTTTTAATTTCATTATGTACAAGAAATATAATAAAAATAATTATTATTTATTACGAGTTATGTCCAAAGAAAATTTGGGCATGACCCGTAAGTGCAATGAATTTTCAATTACCCGAAACATATACATTCGTATTTTCGAGACTCAGAAACCATGCATGTTTTTACCTTGGGTCACGCAAAAAAAAAATTTTGGCGTGACCCAGGGGCGCAATGAGGTTTCCGATGTAGCGAAAATACATAAGTTATAATGTACATAATAAGAATAACAAAATGTAAATTTTGTTATGGGCTTATGTCCATAATACGTAATTGATTAATTTTTTCAAATTAATTGTTTGCGTTATTAGGATGCCATAAATATTATTCGAGAGTACATAATATAATAAATGGCATAATAAAATAATAAAAAGAAATTAATTATTTTGAAATTTTTATAAGACTTACGTAGCACGTGAGTATTATAGGGGTAGGATCAGCAGATACGATTGTGTAGAGTGGGAATTCTCTCTTACGTATTAGGTAAAGGAACGGTCGTGGTACAAAAATGGAAGTACAAGTTGCAACCTGTTGAAATATAAAGGTAGTTAGTATCACGAAAACCTTTTATATGAATATTGGCATAATTAATATTAATATAATTAATTATTTTTGCCATAAGCTTACGTTTGAATGAAAGTTTATTAATGTTCGAACCTACTAATTCGTACAAAATGATTCGTTTTTCCATTTTTTGTCGAAACACTAAATGGATCAGCGAGTCAAATTTCTTACAAAAAGCTAAATAATTTTTATAAAATGTAAATAGAATGGCATTTTATTAAGCATAATTAATAAAATTATTAATTATTTAAAAGGCAAAGAGTAAAACTTACGTTAATACGTAATTTTATTCTTTATAATGATCGAAATTTTTGCGTCGCACGTCGTTAATGGCGGAAATCGAACGAGAATTGCGATCTATTATAGAATAATTAAGGGTTTTGTTAAAGACTAAAGTCCTTAATACACAAAAATTGCATAATTAATGACGATTGTGGGGACTCAACGGTATGAGGCAAAAGGGCTCGGGCCCCTTGATGACAGTTGCCACCCCAAAGTGCAGGCAAATAATCCTGTATTTACTTGCAGGTAATGTACGAGTACCGAATTGTGACACAATAAGATGATGTCACAATTCGTACACGAACCGGCCAGCCATCTCTTATCTCGATAGGGGATGATGCGACCTGGCCATTCTAACTAATGTACGTATTCTCTTACATACGTGTGTTTGTGTGCATGTGCCAAAACCAGTATATAAACTCTCAGAACTGGCTCTAAAATCGCCAGTGTTTGGTCTGGTTCTGGCTTACCCATACTTATGTACGAAATGGCTGAACACGCTTAAATTCTGTTGAATTTCCTTCTGGTGAGAATATCTCTCATGACAAGGTATTCCACAATGATAAAATTAATTATTGTATAAACTTACAGAATTGCGTAATTTTATTCTTCAAAATCTTTACGATTTTCTTCAAACAGTGTGGACTCCCGATTTTTTGAAGATCGAAAAACAGGTTGACACTGTAATAAAATGTTGAATTTAAAACACATTTTATGATAATAAATTATTGCGAACTGTAATTTATGCATAGTGATTTACCGAATAGTTTTTGAAAAATTTTTATTTGCTCTGAAGGAGCTCGAAATTTTAAAACCGAATAAAATCACTAAAAATGGCGTTACAAAGTTTGTACTGGTACGAAAAAGTTTTTCAACGCTTAATTATTGAGTTTTAATTAAAATTCAATTAAAATTACACAAATAAATTCACTTTTTTCAAGAAAAAACAGTAAAACAAACGGGAGCACTAATTACACATGGCATCTTCTTCAATCTGATATTGTAGAAAATGCCATCGTACGTCTAGGGTAGTTATAATGCGCATGCACGTATAACTACCCAGTTTGTTCACTGTGTTTGTGTGCGTAACAATTATACTGTCACCTTTATTAAGTGTGATAGTATTGGTATATAATATGATGCGTATTATATTGTATGATTGCATGGATTTACAAGCATGCATCGGTTGGTGAAGTCAATACTTTGACTTTTGACCTATACCATTTTTTTGTCTTATCTACATGATCGATGTAGATGAGATGTGAAATCGTATATTTTTCGTCATTTATAAGAATTGGTCTAATTTCCTATGAGTACGAAGGAGAGAGAATATTATTTCTTTCTCTCTTGCTCACGTATATTTTTTACAAAGACAAAAAAATATTTCTCGGTGGAAGGATTTCTCGGAAATCTTCCTTGTATTTTGTCGTTGTTTTAACAGCTAAATTCTTTTTGTGTATTTTCGTGTGTGGCAGCCATATTAGATTTTAGTAATATTTTTGCCGCCATTTACAAAAATGACTGTAGATGGACACTATATGCTGGGGGCGGCTATCAAAATTTCACTTTGGTGGAATTTTTTAGTCATCTATTTATATAGTCGTGTGTGAATGATAATTTCGATTGTCATTATTATGTACATATTAATTACTGGGGGCGGCAAATTTATTTTGTCGTCCCTAGTTTTATATGGAAATTATCTTTTATTAAAAGACAATCTTCCTGAAGTATTTATTGGAAAATAAATTACATATTATGAGGTTTTCATAATATTACAGAGTATATTCAAGTACTTTGTTCCTTGAACGGTGGAAGTGATTTTTTTTATTTTTTTTGTATGAAGAATTATTTCGTATTTTCTTACAAAAAAAGAAGATAGAATATAATTTTTCATTTTATTGGAATTAATATTTCGTGATTAGCGTTAATTAATTTCAATTCTAGTTGTGTATAAGGTTTCTTTTAAGGGAAATCTTATTATAGGGAGGAGGTTTGTTGCTCCTGCTACCATGTAGTGGCCTTAGCCCTAACTTCGTTTATAGTCCGAGAGACTAACAAAATAACGTAGACACACTCCTCCTCACCAAAGTGCAACTGCTTGGCAACCGCCACAACACCAGTACAGACAGTCAGCGTACTATACGCTGTTGCCAAACCTCTGCGCCCTGTAGGTGTGCAGTGGATCGTGTCATATCACGATAGATGCTACCTACACGGGGTTCATGGAACCTAAAGGGAGACAGTGGTTTACATGCGGGGTGACCAAATTATTTCTCGGTACCAATAGCCAGCCGGTTTAAAATGCCTAACTGTACACTAAGCGTACTTCCTAACTGGGGCAATTGTCCAAAGGCGAGGTGGTACCTTATACGGACCACAGCGCGTATACTGTCAGTGAGTATGTAATTAATATATACTCACTTACCTCAGTTTACTGTTTTACAGTAAATGTAGAAACGCATCGTCTGTATGAGTGCGTACAGACAATGTAATTTGTTTTACGTGCAATGCACTATTAGTATGGGTCGCAGACCAATGTCTGCGACCCGTCTGTCGATGCAGGGCCGAGCCCTGAGGGAAGAAAAGAGGGAAATGTCCCCACAAATAGGTACCTACATATTTTCACATTTATCTTAAGGTTTCATCGGATTCTGAGGAAGTAACTCCCTCTACTCACCTTAACTTCCCCTTTGATCCTATTGTTGAAAATGAAAAAAATCAAAATCAAAAAATCAAATTTTTACACCTCAAAATGTGTTACAATTGGACCCCTTCCCCTCTGCCATCGAATTTCGTACGAAGGTGTTCAGAGCAGAGACATACAGCTGAAGAGATGTCCAATGCTTCGAATCGAGGGTTTATATACTCTTTTGAGGTATGTAAATGTATGTGACGGATAGGCCAAGTGAGGTAGGGGCTTGTTATTATAGGGTTGTGCTGACTGCGATATAATTGAGGGACAGGCAAAATGAGGTCACAAATATACAGACATTATACCTATATTCATAAAATTAAATACAGGTAAATTTAATGGTGGTTTACAAAGAGCTATAGGACGTTTTCATTATTGATGAATACCTGCATTTTTGGTATTTGAAAGCGTGTGAACGAATATGTTCGTCATATTTAGAAATTGACAAAAATATACGTTACAAGCGTGTTTTTTATTTGTCAGGAGGGAGGGGGTATTCTCTTTTTTTTTGGATTTGTAGGGAAATTTTCCTCATTTCCCCCTGGATCCACCACTGTGAAGTTGCTTATTCTCTATCGGTCCCATATTTTTAAGCCACAGCATATATGGAGCGTTGGACATCTTTTTAACTGTATATCTCTGGTTCGGAGTCGTTAAAAAATCTTATTTTATTTTAGGCTACTGTAATATAGGGAAAGTGAGTTCAAATTTTTCATTCATTTCAAGTTGTAATCTCGGTAGGTACCTAGGTTCATACCTGAACTGCAAAACCATAAGAGGTTTTACGAAATCACACACAATTTGCAAAAATTTTGACCAATCAGAGAGCAAAAACACAAATTTGACATAAAACAGATTCACGTAATAATTACGACATGGTTGCATATTGCTAAACGCTTCATATTCACTAATGGGACAGCGTAAATTAGAGCGTTTCATTTGAAACAATGTAGATGATAACGACACGGCACTGTAACCTTCTTTTAACGTTCTTGTAACTTCAATTAGGCTTGCCAACTATTTGCACTCTTAATACACCATTTTAAGACGTTTTTAACTCAGTTTAAGAATAGCTGTAATTTACTTTCAACAGCAATGTAACACGATTGTGACAAGTTTAAAATGACTGCTGCTACCCATTTGTGACGCAGTTATTGCCCAATTGTAACACTTCTGCAACACTATTGCGACATCTATATAAATAAAAATGTAAATGTTCGTATGTTAGAGACCTAGGATTTCCAAAAGTTCTTCACCAATTGCTTAGATATTTTGAGGAATTATTTGTATTGTCCCTGGGAAGGTTCTTATCTAACTTGCAGGTTTATAGACCCCTTGGGGGCAAAGTTATGAATATTGGTAGCACATCTTATAAATCTACCACCATATTCTTCTTTGTTCGTACCGTTGATATTCAGTCAACGGTTCGTATGAACGTACATTGTGCGACATTGTCCAACTGCTCCCACCCATTTTTTGTTTTTTGTATTGTTCATCGACCTTCCACCCCATCTACATAACTATAATAGCTGCAACATGTCGCATGCAGGTTGTCAACAGATATTAACATTCATTTTTTTCACAAATTGCAAGGTTTTAAAACCGTTGAAAAATTTATTTGCTCATGTAACCTGTACCTTTTTATTTCGTTCTGTTTTTACCTAGGTACCTATATTTTTGTATTTTGTGGTACTTTTAAAAAAAAAGACTGGCCACCATTTTAATTCAGTTTCAATTTTTTTAAAATAAATAAGACATGTACTAAATTTAGAAACAAGAAAAACTAAGGTAATTTCATATTCACGCCATTATATTGATCGGCATTTGTTAATAAAACGCATCTGGTTAGTGCGCGTGTGTATTTCAGTAACTATAACAAAACAAAAAGATTCGATCACACAAGGTTGACTTAATTTATTGTAGTATCAAAATGTGAGTTAGAACACCTATATATTGTCTGATATGTTTTCTGAGACGCTAAATTCGAATTTGAGGGCCAATTTTTGATTAAATTAATTGTTTGCCACATTGAGGTCTCAAAATGAGGGTTGAGAAAATGTATTCTAATATAATCGAGTGAAACATCGTTTGATATGTTTTTTGGGGCGCTGAATCTGAATTTGGGCTCCAATTTTCGATTAAATCAATTGTTTGCCCCTTTGATGCCATAAAATGGGGTTTAAGAAAATATTTTCTAATATAATCGAGCGATACATCATTTGATATGTTTTTTGGGGCGCTGAATCCGAATTTTTGGTCTGATTTTTGATGAAATTAATTGTTTGCCACATTGGGGCCTGAAAATTGGGGTTAACAAAATGTTTTCTAATATAATCGAGTTATACATCGTTTGATATATTCTTTGGGGTGCTGAATCTGAATTTGAGATTAAATTTTCGATTAAATCAATTGTTTGCTCCCTACAAGCCACAGACTGGGGTTTAAGAAAATGTTTTTCAATAAAATTGAGTGATACATCGTTAGTAATTTTTCTGAAGGTGCTGAATCTGAATTTGTGGTCCAATTTTTGATTAAATCGATTGTTTGCCCCTTTAAGGCCACAAAATGGGGGTTAAGAAAATTTTTTCTTATATAATTGAGTGATACATCATTTGATACGTGTTTTGGGGTAATTTGTCATTGAAAAATAAATGGGGGATTGCCACTGAAAATGTTTAATAATCGTTTCATAATTCTAGTAATGATAGGTATTACAAAGAAACATAATATTTAATTTCCATTCAGTAATCAAGTGATCTACAAACAGATTGTTTCTCACATGGACAGTTATTCCAGAGTTGGCAAACCAGACAATTTCTATATCTGCGCAGACAATGAAACAACAAAGAATATTGTATACCCACAAGCATTACGAAATTAAACATATTAGAAACGTGTACTTTTGCTTTCCATTCTTATAAATTTAACCAAGTTGAGCCACAGCCAAGCGTGGCAGGGTCCAGCTAGTACATTATACTCAGTTGATACATTATTATATCCTGACCATATAATACACAATTGAGACACTATTGTTCTACTTTTATAACGCTGTTCTGACAATTGTATAATGCTGTTGTAACATGATTGTGACGCTAATTTAACATTTCATTATTCCTCCTCCCCTATCTTGTAATGCACCTCCTTCTCAAATTAGGGGGATGCGTAATAAAGACATTATAGGGAAAAGTGCAAGGAAAACATATGTGAATGTCTATAATTACAAAGAACGAATCGAATATACATTCCAATTGTAAAATTTGAGTAATGCACGTGTGATCACATACTGAAATGTGGCAAATTAGGATGTTTTCAAGTTGTACAACACATGATGAGAGAGCACAAACACTGGGTAGGAAAGCTGCATGGTTTAATAGGAATTACTACATAATGCGATCCTAGATTCCATATGCGCAAATCTGTGTCATTAATTCAAATTCCATAGCATAGATTATTCGTATAGTGGCACATTGACCTGATAATGAATGCATCCGCAGCGGTGTCAAACTAAGAAAAAATTTCAGTTGGAAAAAGCAAGCAACGTATAATGAAAAACTAATTTTTTTTAAATAATAAATCAAATCAGATTCTAAAAAATTCACAATTCTTAGTTTTCACAAATATATCCACATTAATAATTGGCATAAAAAAAATATATATATATAATTCTCGACAAAAACAATATAATATAAATATATTATTACAGCTCTTACTCTACATGTATGTACTCTGTAATCATAATGTAAATAATATCCTACGACTGCATGTATATGTTGATATTACCTACATAAAAACAAGAAAGAATACTTGAAAAAGGAATAAACAAAACAGAATGGATCAAGATAAATTTACTCTGATCAGCTGGTAAGAAGGATGTATACTCTACAATTATATGCTTCATTATATAGTACATGCATGCAATAAAATGAGTATACTTACACATTGACGCGACTGTATCTATGTGGTAAATGGAATAAAAATAATAAATTATAATTACTTTCTGGTGGATTTAATTAAAACAAACATGAGTTACCGCGTTCATCTTTCTATTTAGCCCCAAAATACCCTGGCCATAATGATGAAGATGAAATAATCGTAAGTAGGTAACCAGATGATGAAATTAATAAATTATTATGGTAATTAATTAATTGGATGGGTATCCATGTAGGTACATATAATCATACTTATTACCTACGTAAATTTAAATTAATTTTTTACTTTGGTCTGTTTTTTTTTCTCTAACGGAAAAACTACGATCCTTTCATCTTATATTTTCCTATGTAAAACATTAGGTCAGTAAATTTTCCTGAATTTTAGTGAAATTCACGTAGAAAATTGGACATTTGTGATTTTAAATATTTTCAGTTATCAGAATTTTCTATTAAGAGTTGAAGTTTTTTATTGTTTATAAAATATAATAATTATTTGTGATACAAAAGGCAAAAAGCAGTCGAGTTTGATACGGGTGTGAATTTTGCAAAACGAGCAAAAAAAAATGAAAATAAATAAAGGCAATTATTTGTTTGTTTTAGAGCCAAATAATTATGAATAATTTTACTTTTTTTTAAACCAAATAATCTTCGCACCCTTTACCATTCAATTCCAGAAAAAATTCCTCAAAAAATTTTCTTGGAACCAAATATTAATTTATTAATTTTACTTTAGAAAAACCCAAAAACTTAAAAAGCACTCGATCCGTGCAAGAAAGTGATCAAGCTACGCGAGAAAAGGTTGACTCAAATGTAAGCATGTTCCAATAATATTTCTTGCCATTGTATTGAAATTCGCTTTTTTTTTGTTCAGTCAATAGTATAGAGGATGAGGACCGGAGTTGTAACAAGAAAGAAAGATTTAAGTGAAGTTACGTCCAAGAAGCGAGTGTTTATTTCAGAAGTTACATAATTTAAGCAAAGTACATTTTTAGAGTAGTGAACGAACGATAACGGAAACGAACGAATGAGCGGCGGAAGTGGTGGAACAGTGTAGCCGCGAATAGATATAAATAAATGTATATGAAATGTGATCGTGTGTTCGTAGGAGTGAAAGGGGAGAAGGATTGGTGGTCTCAACAAATAGTGATGCGCTCGAATCAATTAGTTAATTAATCGATTTTTTAATAATCGATTAATTTTTACAAAAGTTATCGATAAATTGATAATCGTTCAGGCTAGGGTAAAACTGCAAAAATCAGGGGAAAATTTTCAAGGTTTTTATTTTTATCGCACTTTTCACAAGAATTTGATTAAAAAAATTGATTTGACTGGCAGATTTGATATTATTTTGATAACAAGCTACATCGCTAGACGATGTGGCAAAAGGGTTTTTGCTTTATTTTTATATGATTTTTTTTCATTATTTTTTTTTAGGTTTGTTTTGTCATGAAAAGTGACCCTAGGGTGACACCATTAATATCAACTATGAATAAAAACTGGAAATAAAAAAATACGAATAATCGAGAAATTTCAGAAATATTTTCAAAAAGAAGACAACTGTTGAAAGGAAGTGATGTAGTTATATACTTCATTTAATAGGTAATACTTAACGAAGACAAAACAGTTGAAATTGAAACATTACCTATTGTCAGCTGTTACATTTTCCATAAATTTATCGCAAAATTAGAATCAAAAAAATAAATGGTCCCAGATAACATCATATAAATGAATGAAAGTTTTATTTTCATTTTTCCACAGTTGAAAAAGAAAACATAAAACACAGATTGAAGAAAATGAAGAGGGAAAAGAAGAAAAATAAATAAATAATGTTCACAGATATGGTTATAAGATAGAAAATTTTATTTTCACAGTTAAAAAAAAATATAGAACTCAGGCTGAGGAATAATGAAGAAGGAAAAGGAAAAGCATAGCGATTTTAATAGGGTTTTTTGCAAGCAAAAACCCTGAAAAATCATAATTGATTACTTGCACTAGACTAATCGATTATTTGGTAATTGATTACTTAAAATAATTGATTAATCGAACAGTTTTCAATTAATCGCGCATCACTATCAGTTAACAGGCACTGGAAATAGTTATTTGTGATACAAGTGTATAAAGTAGGTGATTTTGATCTAAGTGTGATATTTTCAGTATGAGCCGAATGCAAGTGATGCACATCACATTAGTATCAATCACCTACTATATATACATGTGTCGCACACTATTTTTTGCAACACTTCCCCCCCCCTAAAAAAAAGAGAGAAAAAAATATTTTTGCTAATAGGAAACATATAAATGTAAACTATCACATAACTTTCAATGAAACCTTGTGGCGTAACAGCTACGGCGCTGGTCTGCCAATAGCGAAGTCAGAGGCTCGAATCCCTTCGAATTCCTGTAGTGCAGAAAGTTTTATGAAAATAAAAAAAAATAAAAAACGAAAGAAAATGACGATGTAGGGTTAGGTGCAGTAGTAAGACAGACTAGTGTATAAAATGACGCATGCGCACAATGCGATGTATAAAGGAAAGATGGATGTATGAAGTAGGTAGTAGAGACAAGGGTTGTAAGTTGACACAAAAAACACACTTTTCCCCATAAAATGATCAATTATTTTTTTTTCAAATTTTTTTTCATAGTTTAAAAGAGTAAACCTTGGTGCATAATTTAGCAAGAAAACCATTTCCCGAGGGGGTTTCTATCAAACATTATGGTTGTTTATTTAAAGACATATTTTTGTGTCAACTTACAACCTTGGTATTATCGTGTCTGAGATTAAAAAATTCAAAAATTCAAAATTAAAAAAAAAAAAAATCAAAAAAACAGATAGGTAGGTATGTAAACAAATCAATATAAATTTTGAACTTCCCTTTTAAAATTGAAAGTAAAACTTTGATTCTGACATGCTTTTGTTCCACTTCTTTTCATAAGTTGTACGCAGCAAATTAGGTCTCTTTCTGGTCTAGACACAAAAAAATAAGTAACGAAATTTCAAATTACAGTAGCCTACAGAACTAAAGCCAAATCAGATTTAGAATATTGAACTTAAAGGTAATAAATAACCCAAAAAATGAAAATATTCGCCTTCCCAAAGTCTAATGATTCTAATCATGAATTTGTGCTGCTGATCTGATGCTGTGTCCATTCTTCAACACTAAATCTACCACTGTATTCATTTTTTCAGCTGAGTACAACCCATCTTGGGTTTTCCAAACACAGCCACGTCGTTTCTTCATCTGAAATTATAAATATTTGTTGAAATTTTTTTGTGTCATTTTACGTGACATTTTTTTTTCTATAATGAACAATACTGGCAAAAATTCCTTTGATTTTTACCTGTATTATATGTAATTATGTTCATCATGAATAGCACTTCGAATTAATACCAATTTCACTTACCTTTCATGGAAAAAGTTACATAAATTTTCGATTTTTCTTCTTCTCAGAAAAAAAACATTGACATTCCAAAAACACTTTTTTGGGATTTCTAATAAGAGAAATATGCATAGAGAGTTCAATTATATCGACAATGTACTATCATATAAAGACATATTAACTACCCAAATGAAGATAGATAGTGCAACTGTATTCCTAAATAGCTAGACTGTGTCAACTTACAACACTTGCCCCTACTTTGTACATTGGTCCTAAATGGTTCTAAAACTGCCTGCGTATAAAAGCCGGTTTTATAAACAGGTATTGCAAAATAGTTATTTTTCGGTTGGGTGTTTCAATAAAGTACATTAGGAACCTGTAGATGTATTGTTTCTCGTTGTTGTTAGAAACTAATTTCAGTTTTCTCACCAGATATTTCAAGCCGGAAAAAAAGGGTAAGAGTAAAAATTATTCCCAGTTTTACCACATAAGTAGGTACATTATTTAGGGGATGGAGTGGATAACCTTGTTTCGACGAACTCATTTTTTTTTCTCTTCATCTGAAAATAGACGTCTCGCCTTCACGGAATTCATAATAATCGAGTAAGACCAACTGAATATGATAATTTGAAAGTATACCTTTCAGTCAACCGTCGATAAACGATAATAATTTATTTATTTATTCGTTCATTATATTTTTCTCACTGGCAAAGTGACAACTGCTGGTGGCATCGTAACCGCGATTTGTCGTACGTCGTGTCGTCTGGACGTAAAATGTTTTCATAATTGAAAATCGTCTCGCAATTTCGAAAACCGAAGTACTAATTTTCTTTTTATCAAATTCACGGATGGGTAACAGGTGCATCGTTTTGCAGAGCCTTCAATATACAGTTGGAAAATTATTCTGGGCTGTTCGCATTTCACGTTAACGAAATTCATTCGCAAAAGCGTGGCTCGTATTAATTACTAAAACTCGTTCTTATCTCTCTCCACCCTCCTCTCTCTCCCTCCTCCCTTCTCAAAACTTTCTCTCTTTTTTAATTCTACCCTCGTTGAGTAATTTTAATAATTTCATTTTTGCGCCAAATGTACTACGGAATGCATTAAAAGATTATATAACAGGCGATGACTGGCAACTTGACACCAACTGCAGGAGGGATATGGCAGCGCTCGGCTGGGAGAAATGAAATGAAACTGACGAAAATGGAGAATGAATCTGAGTCGACGTGAAAAGGTGAAGGCGGAAAGAAGTGTAGGGGAGCTCGCGAAAGGAAGACCGCGAATTCTTCGTAGATGATTTTTTTTTTTTTTTTTTTTTAATCAATTCATTTCCATATTCTACGAACCAAAACCGACGACTGTAAAGGTGAGACCGTAAAACAACCTTTTAAATTTTGACAAGTCATGTTTAAAACATCATATTTTATCGAATAAATGTCGAATGAGCCGGAAATTCTCTCGTATTTAGCCCAGGTAATTGATAAGGATTGGCCAAAAAAATATTACAACTCATCTGATTCCCCCTCGGAGCTATTCGACCTTTGACATTCGACGTGAATTAAGCAGTCAGTGACGTTTCAAATGTCAAATAGATATTATTTGATGCGTGAACTCTCAATATCAAATAAGACAACTCCTACTCCCTACAGGTAACAGGCCAACTCTAACATTAAAATTATTTTACTGGTAAGTAGGTACTCTTGATAGGAAATGTTGTAGGTGTGTACCTAACTATTTTTTGAGTGATTCATTTTTAATAATTTTAATTGCGCCCGAACGCTCAGCATCTGAAAACACGTAGGAATCATGTAACAGTACAGTGGCGCACAAACACTAATAAATACTCAGGGTAACCTTTTATACTATGGCCCAGTGGCAGTTCTTTTTTTTTCTCACCGAATAACACTGAGTAGAACGTGAAGATGAATGGCTTTAATTAAATTTTGTTGGATCCGAAACGAGCCTTGAGGTATCCATAGAATTTTCAAAACGAGATAATTTGTTATATTCTTCTTTTGATAAATGGAATTGATTATCTGACGTTTTTTCCCCATATCTTCTTTCATTTCTGCTCGTGGCTTGTTTTTCTGTTCAGCTACTACCAGAAATGAAACTAGATAAAATGATTTCTCCTTCTCTCACGAATTTTTGGGTTAGCTCTAGCTTTCTGAGATTAGAAGAACTCACTCCGTTTGGAACTCTTGCTTGTATAAGTCCTACGAATTTTGTCTCTTAATATTTTATTTTGAACTTATAAAATTTTCTACCTTATGTGAAATTTTGTCGACAATTTCACCTTTTGTTTTTGTAAAATGTTTCGTTTTTATTTCAAATAATTTCGTTCTTGTTTAATTGTGAACATGATAGTATATTGAAGAATTAGTATGTTTAATTTTCTTGAGTATAACTGATATTTTGTTTTTTGATTTATCATTTGTTTTTAATAATGTTTGGCTAACGGGGTCAAGTTGAGTGGAAAAAATGGTAAAAACATAATGGGTTGATTTTCTAGGGGGAAATTATAGAAAAAGGGATAAAACTTAAAATTGTTTTTGGTAAATTTTCGATCTTTTAGTAAACCTTTTTGAAAAATGTAATATTACACGAGTTCAGTGAGAACAAACCCTGCGTCTCTCCCTTCTGGTTTTTCTCCCCCACAGTGAATTTTGGAATTTCTCACTGTGGGATACTATTAATTTGGTATTCAAGATTTCCAATTGTTTTCTATTTTAATCTTTTTATTTCGACAATACTTCAATTTCACCATCATTCTATCATCGGTAAAACATCTATGTCCTCAATGTTTTCATCTTCAGATATCATGTGTATGGTATCTCGTTACATACGTTGCGAATCAATTCAGGTAAGTGATTCGTTAAAAACTTGAAGGAGTCAATAAAAAACCAAGTTTTATGTAACAGGTGAAAACCAATTTGGCATACCACAGCCTCTTTGTTAACGTAGTCCGGAGTGAATCATTCCCATCAACACGTCCTTTGTCCGCGCACTAACATTCAGCCCTTTGCTCCTAATGAGACCAATTATTTTGAAACAAATATGTACATAATGTGTGTACCTGATAGCGATATTATAATATGTGTAACTATATGAGGAAGATGACAGGTGTAAGCACAGAGTATTTAATATAATGGAGGACGTATGTGAAACAAAACAAGGCACCACTTTAGAGGCGAAGTATCCCCACTACTCTAAGGAACCGTGCAATTTTCAGTCTCATTTTAATCTACAAAATTTGTTTGTTGTAGTTTCTGCATTATTGATTATACTTATTCCTTCATTTGTTAATGGGCCCAAATATTGGCAAACAAATTTCAATTCCGTACTGAAAGAATGAGGACAACTTTAAAAGTGGTGCCGTTTTTCATAGCAGCGTTTAGATGGGTGTGCCTCCTCAATTATATTTAATACTCTGCGGATGTAACATATCCTCGCTGTCATTCAAAAACCTCGTGAACCACAAAATGGAGCTTTTGAGTTTTTTCGTATTTGTCTTCTGCAGGCTTAATTAAACAAACTGGTGCTTAAATCAATACAAATTAAAACCATAACATTTACCAATACAACCTGTATACTTCAAAACCTAGGCTCAGTTTTTTTCTTCTTGTTGAGTATGAATTTGTAAATGGGGTATGCCCAAAGGTAATGCTATGATTCGTCATTCTTGTAGAAGAATGATGCAATACAATCGAGTCTGTCATTCATACGTGTGTATGGTGTTGAGTGTGTTAGAGAGGAAAAAGTTCAGTTAATTAGTTGTGATTCTATAGGTATATACTATTACTGGTGAAGTAAATGCACGCCAGGTGAACTTTTATGGTTTCGGGCTTTCCCCACCTTGGAGCTGAAATTATATTATTTGACAGCTCCCAAAATAGGTACGTGTTTCATTTCGTGAGAGTTCGTCACCATCTTCCTCGACTTACAACCCTTCTTTTTTTTTCATTATTTTATTTATTCAAATGCCAGAGCTTTCAACTATTCTTTTGGCTTTATTACTCCATTGTTCAAATAGAGGTTACTCGAACTGGATGCACCCGTGTTGAGAATAATGACAATAGCTGGTCTTAAACCAGGAACATTTCGGATACACCGCTGCAAGGCTGAGCACATAAATCTTACATCAGATAGGATTTACGTGTGTTTAGGTTGCTTGCGATGGATGGTGAGAGTTGTGAATGTTGAAAGTGCTTGATCTTAGATCAGGAACGTTTTCGGGTACAAAGTCAAAGGTCTAACCGTTGCGCCAGTTAAATTCCCCACACTTTTAAGTGAAAAAAAAAATTATAAATTCTCGTATCCCACATTAATGTCTAACAATGAAAATGGAAATTTCAGTTTATTCTATTTTCCCAAGGTCAAACACATATGCGTGGTTAATACGCAGTAATCTTCCCACTTATAAAGTTTTGGAATGGCAGCGGACGATATCATCATATGCCGGAAGTATAGTCCTTTGAATAAGATTCAAGAAATTCTCTTCTCGCAGTTAGAAACTTTTTCAAAGTATTCGTATGTACCTACCTATAGGTCTTTAAATCATTCAATAAACCCTTTTAAAACATAGCAAAGCATGCAACCCAGATGGTGCGAACGACCCCTAAAAATTTTCTACTGCACTAGAACTCTACGTTCAAAAGAACATAGCTATAAACGCTGATTTTTTCTTTTTTCTTTTCAATGTATGACGTTTTGTTGCAGAATGAACCTTTTTTTTTCTTCATTTTCAAAAATACACGAGCTGTTCTATTCTTTATAATTCGTTAAAGAATTTTCTTACGCACAAAGTGTTCAGTGTGGCGTGAAAAGAGTGCGAATATTGAAGCGAGTAGGCGTTGAAAAAACATCGATGGGGTAAGTTTAACGAGCATTTACTATATCGAAATCGTTTTTAATTTTACAACCCTTTACGGACCATTTAATTTTCAGCGTATAAATCCGCATAAGATGGGAAGAAAACAACGTTACAAATTTTTGTACGTTTTACCATTTTCGTTTCTTTTTTTTTCTTTCTTTTCTTTTCTTTTTTTTTTTGCAATGGGGCTGAAACGTTGAGAGGTAACAATCACCCTAGTCCAAATCTAAAAAAAATAAAACAAAAAAACAGGAATAAGTGGTGTTTTAATGGTTTTACTCTACGCGCTAATCGCCGTGCGTAAAAGCGATATAAAACATTTATTCACTCGAATATTAAATTTGGGTCGGATCCCAATTTCGGTTGAAATTTACAATAAATTGCTATGGTTTTTTTTTTTTTTTTTGTCTGTGTGTGTGTGTTTTAACAATTTGACTAATCAGGTGTCAGTAACTACATGTATCGTTATTTTTTGGTTATATTTGATTGGATTTTCAGTGTCTTTCTTCACTGATGGGCTGAAAAGGTAGTAACTGTACGGTTATGTTCTTCATATTATTATATTGACGAACATATTCGTCTACACAAACAAAACGTATTTTTATTTTTGTACATTTGTCCTAAATTTTACTGTTAACTGGCGGAAATACCGTTACTTCCTACTAGCAAGAATATTCGGTGACCTCAATCTACTGGTCCCCTGAATATTCTCAAATAAGTAAATCCTCCTAATCAGCAAATGCCTACTTCATATGTAATACCATGTAAAAACATATACCCTGACAGGGTATGTAAACTTTTGTTTCCATTACAATAATTGTACAGTAAATTTGTGAGAGAATGGGGTGAGTTGTAGTATACTTGATATTTTGGTCAGGACACTCGATGAAAACCTACTATGGTGACCCCATTTGGTATACCACATTTTTTACACTTCTCACTTACCACATGTGAACATGTACGGATCTCTACGAGTAACCTTTAATACCACTTCTGATCTACACATTTTTGGTTTTTTACACACAATAACATACGGTGGGCTTATGGTAATAATATAACGACACAAAAAATATGGATCAAGATTTTAAAGACTGCAATAGGTACCTGCTGATTATGCAAGAGCAAGATTAAAAGACTCGACTTTGTAAGACTAAGTGCTGGTTTTTCCAATCTCAATTAGGCAATCAGTTAGTTTAACTGGCCAATCGAACTAAGAGTTGGATAGGATTTTAGCACTAACTGACAGTTGAATTTTTTATCTGTCGATTAAAAAACCAGCCCTAAGACAAAAATGCAAAACAAACTGTAGAATTTCAGCAATCTTACTACTGCGACACCCGAGAAAGGTGCTGAAGGTCAGTACCTTTAAAAAAATAATCGAATCAGTAAAATGAACCTCGGGTTAATTTGTGAAATTGGTAAATTAGCCTGTAAGTGAAAAAGTCTGTCGGTGAATTGTCTGCCAGGTGATTTTAATAGGTGAAATGTTGCTCGATGAAACGACACTCGGTGAAAAAGTCTGAACCCATTGAAAAAAAAAGAAAAAGGAAGGTGAGAACTAAGTATGCCAAACTAACCAATAAAAAGGCAAGTGAGGGTAATTTTATAGGCAGACATGGGGGGATGAACTCAATAAATCATTTTCAAGTTCCTTCATGTTTTTTCAAGTTTTTTCAATGTTGCCCTTTTTATTAGGGGAGAGAGGTGTACCATGGAACACATTTTTTCTTTTTGTCTCTGGTGTAAGCTGGAACTGAGTTAGAAATTTGGGACCAATAAATTTGAAAAGAATAAACCTTCATCTACGAAACAAAACCAAAAGAAATAATCAATATTAATCAACATGTGATAGTTTTTTTTCTGATTCTATCTTAAAGGGGGTAACCGTTTTTGTTCCATGGTATATTATCCCAGTAAACCATAGAATTTAGGGTGGTGTGTGATGGTACATGTTAAACCCCATAAGAAAAAAATATTTTAAAACCAAAAAATTAAATTTATTTCATCCAATATAATATGAAGTTCACTGCATCTAAAAGTAATTATATTTGGATAACAACTATGATATTTTCCATTTAAATTGTAATAATATATTAATTATTATTAGGAAAACTGATTGTTTTTCAATTGTGCTACTTTTCTCATGAATTTGTTAATTTAAGACATCTTTCACAATATCCTAAACTTTCTTAAGGTCCAATGTTTCATGTTTTTGGACAGTTTTAATCTGAAAAATTACTTGTAAAAAATTGAGTTATTTTTAGTATGTTCTATGGTACACCAGAAAATTTACATCATAGTACACTAGGTTCACTTTCTGACTAGAAATTAACATTATATTTATTATCCAAGTGTTTTTGAGCATAGGAAACTCTGAATAATTAATTATTGACTATATTAAATTTCTTTGAAACTCATCCAAAAATTTGAATGCTCAATTTCTCCTCCATTGGTCACACCTTTTGTGAGCTTTCAAAATTTTTCTTTTGGCATAATTTTGATAAATATTGCAATAACTTCTGAACAACAAACAGGATAATGACAAACAACAAATGAAGTATTTATCAAGTGTATAATGCATAATGCTATGGGACTAGTTTATCCAAAAATTAAAGGGGAATCAATTTTGTGCATGGTATACTTTTTCCATGGTATCCTGGTCTCCCTTATATCAGAACGCTGCATGTTCCTGTAATAAACACTATAAATAACAATATTAGCACTGAGAAGCAGTGGCGCAATCAGAGGGAGTGATTTGTAAGATAGATCACCATCTTTGAGTTGTTTTCCTCTTCATTTACAAGAGATAGTGTCAATTAGAAAAATATATTGCTGTAGAAAAATAATCATGAGATTTTAGATTGGTTTTGATTACCTCCCATGATAACATCCTACTGAGAAATTCAAATCAAATCTTTCATTTTAATATTTCTTGATTTTCCAAACTACCCGCATAAATGCAGGATTATCTTGAGATTAACAAAGTTTTATATTAAGGTGACATAAATTTAGTTTCTAGTTAATGCATGCAGTAGTGATGTAAGTATGGGTACTTTTCTCGTAATATTAATTAGTTTAAAACGTTCATTGCTTTTGCTTTGTCTTCAAATTATTGAACTGTTTTTACCAACTGTGTCAGAAAGAGATATTGTGTTTGACCCATATCCTGGAAATCTAATGAAATTTTGTGCAACTCTGCAGCATTCAATATTCATTATCAAAATAGGAATGATGGTTCAAAAAATTTTTATTTTTATGGGAAAGCTGGCCAAAGAAATCCGAAAAATTCCCCATAGATGACTTAAAAATTAGATTCAAAATTTGGGAATTTTTTGATCAAAAAAATAAGATGACCAATCACAAGTCTTGATTCCAAATAAAATGGAATAAAGCATCTTGATTGGATCACCTAAAAGTGTCTAGGATATGGTATTTCTTGGGTTATACCTATAAATATTTCAGATAACACCATTCTGTAAGTATTATGAGCCTTCCTTAGTTATGCACATGTAAACATTCAACTAGCAAAATTTTGAGTTTTGATATTTTACTGTTTGATACATCACCAAGTATGTTTTTTGAGGTTCTGAGTCCGAATTTGGTGTTCATTTCTCCATTTGACCCATTCTTTAGACCCCAATAGGCCACAAAAGGGGATTAATGTAGAGTTTTCACATTTTAATGAATGATACATCACCAAATATGAGCTCTGTTTAATAGGACTACACCAACTTACACCAACCTACACCAAGAGGGGGATTCCACAAATGCAGGAATGTTATGCGACTTTGCGCCAAGTTTTATTTGAATATTTGTGGGATATCCCTACCGGTGTAAGTTGGTGTAAGTTAGTGTAATCCTATCAAACAGACAGATCTATGTTTTTTGAGGTGCTGAGTCTGAATTTGGTGTTCATTTTTGCATTCAACCCATTCTTAAACTTCCAGTGATCCCTAAAAGGTGCTCAGTTTTGAGTATCTACATTTTATTGTGTGATACATCATAGCATACATTTTCTGTTATGTCTTTTTGTTAAATCATTATTATTATTACTGTTAATACAGTCCAATATAGCAGATCTAACAGTATTTAAAATCAATTTTAAACTCTGAATTTGTTTACCTTACATTTAATTGGAAGTCATTGGAATTTGGTTGTTGAGTAATAAATAAATTTAAATTTCCATAATTAAGAAAAAAACAATAGTCTGAAAACCAAATTCAGTTTTGTCCAAATAACAATATCAATAATTATCTGTCACTTCTAGAGTAAATTCTACTTATTGTGAAAAACTACTAGAGACTTTCATTTTGCACTTCATAAAAAATTATTCAAATAATAAAATTTTTGAAAAAAAATGAAACCAACTGCGTTTAGGGACATAAAACATAATAAAACTGAAAAGTTAAGAACAAGTTTTCTAGGTTTTATGACAGTAATTTTTTTACAAAGCGGAATTACAACAAACCCAGTTGCTGGCAGAAATACCTTTTGATATTAATGTGAAAATCAATTTAAATTGTGCAATAAATGATATTTAAATGAATGTTGATTTCATAAGTACCTATATCATTAAGCCTAATATGAAATTGATTGAAATCAAAGGGAAAGTGGAATTTTCGACAGCACATCTAAGGAATTTAAACATTCTTAACAAATAATAAAAACCCCTAATCTTTTAAACAGATGTAATAATGTTATGTATTTCAAAGTTGCCAAAATTTACAAAAAATTGCATCAGGGAAATATTTAATATGAAGGGATCAACATTGCTTCATTCAAGAATCTTTCATTATATATTTATAACATTTGACTTGGAAGGGATTTCTGCCAGCGACTGCCTTAGCTGTAATTCCACTTTGTAAAAAAATTACTATTATAAAACCTGGAAAACTTGTTTCAACATATTAGTTCTATTATGTTTTATGTCCCTACATGTAGTTGGTTTCATTTTTTTTCAAAAGTGTATTTATTAATAAATGGTTTCAAACGCTTCTCAGTCACTTTTAACATAATTTTTCGAACTACTAATTCTTATCATTCGATTGCATGAATCCCTATAGCTAACTAGATCACCCATCATAAATCTTGTCAACATTATTTTTCGGCCGCCAAAGTTTTATATGTTATTTTGTCTGACAAATTTTCGAATTTCCTCCATGGTTTCAAAGTAACCCCAGTTTATGGTAACAAGGCTAAGCTAAGAGTAACGATTCAACAGTCGGATTAAGACCAACAATTCAGTGGGCTGGGTCTTTGTTTAACTCATCACAAAGTAAGCGCAACAGCAAACCACATACCAAGTGCAAAATGCTCGAGCAAGTTGCTCCCATGTAGAGGCGAATGACCTTGGCGCGCGTTCGAAAACATTAAAACACGTCTGTCAGGTCGTACACACTTCGTTCCTCATCCACACTCATACCTACTCGTAGACCTCGTAGTATTTATTAGCCTAACAACGATTAATGGAAAACCACCTCGTACAAACGAACGCATCCGCAACAGCGAGACGATAAAAGATTGTAAAACCAATTTTCTACATTATATTCGATGCAAAATCCTATACATACCACAACCTACTACAGGCCTAACAGGCCTACGTTACGTCTCACAGCGTAGGTATACCGTACGCTCGACGTATGCGTAGGCCTATACGCATAATATAGCATTCTACGTCGTCGCCATATCGAAGGAATGTTGTTAATATTAATGCGTTTTCGCTATGATATATCGCATTACAATATCATTTCGACCCCCTACAGCATCATGTGCCGGCACACGTTTATAAGCTTCTATATGCTATGCTACTGGTAGGACTGCGGGGGGGGGGGAGGTGAGAAATACGCGCGGATATACCGAAACGCAGTGTCAAATCTTAGGGGTGGTAGCCTATACACCGTTACGCCATCATCCTTCCAATGAGTATATTCCGAAGGGTGCGTATACGATTACGGAGGAAAATGTAGAAAAAAGAGACGGAAAGAAAAAAAAAAAGAAAAAAGGAAAATTCGACAGGGTGTGCAAGCCGTAATAATTATTCGGCGATAGCCATTCTGATCGCGGTCTCCTGCACTCGCCTCCTTCTCACGCTTTTTCTCATGTTGTGGTTCGAGAAACATAGGTTCGAAGTACATACGACGTGTACATCCATCCGTTGGCCTATTGTACTATTTGAAATAAGTATTTTGCACTAAAGTGGCGACAGTAAAAATGGGCAGTGGAATGTTCATTTATATGCTACCGCGAGTGAAATGACGATATGAGTCACAATTAAAAGAAACGGGAAGGGAGAAAAAAAAAGGGTAACTCGAACTTAAACTGGAAGGGTGTGAGTCACAGGCACCCTTTATTTTTATTTATTTATTTTTTTCAAATGTGTGTTTATATCTTTAATAAAAATTTCTCAACATGGTGCGCTTCATAAATATTTACACTTAAATGCCTTTCCACCGAAGATGTGATTTATTTCGCAATCGCGGTATGATCCTTTTTATCCTTTAGTGCGGTATATCTGTGCGGTTATTGGAATAAATTTTCGAATAATATCGTGTTTGATGGGCTGGGTGGTTTCTTTTCTTTTCTTTACTTTTTTTTTTTATCATTCACTTGAAATGTTTTATAAAACATTTATCATTCAAAAAGAATGTGATGTGGTTAGACCTGGTATACATGTTCCAAAGAATAAGATGGAATGGAGAGAGAAAGGGAAAGTCTGGAGTTTAGCTTATAGTTGGAAATAGGGAGAGTGCCTGGCTACACCAAACATTTATTAGAATTTTTTTTTTTTCCCATCACTTATGAAATTTGGGCAATTTTTATAAGAAATACGTGGCAGAGAGTTCCATAAATGCCAAATTTCAAAAGTGTTCTGTAAAAAAAGAAAATAGTATATTACTTTCCAAGGCCTAAAAGTGAGTTATTGCAGGACAACTACAAATTTTCGAGGTGAGCCAAACAAATGTCTAAATGCGAGAAAACATATTATGATAGATCGAACATTCAAATAAATCAATACGTTAGTATTGTGTGGGGACTCACATTGTATGAGGTAAAGGGGCTCGGACCTCGTAAGGCTGGCAAATATTCGTCTTAATTAAGATAGTTCTCAAATAAACACTTCAAAAAAAAAAAAAAAAATGACGTTAAATCATACGGATGAATTACATTTGATCGTAATTACTTGTACATACATGCAAGTAATGTACAAGTACCAAATTGTGACCAGTCTCAGCAATACGATGATGTCACAATTCCATATACAAACCGACCCATCATTTCTTATCACTACAAGAAATGACGTACCAGGCCATTCACATAAACATATGTAATCACTCAGGGGTGGAAACTTTTCATTTCCCCATTTGTAGCAAAAAAAAAATTTTTTTTGGTGCAAATGTTACACAGAACAAAGAAAATTTGATTTTTTTCAGATACGAACATATATTATAATATTAGGTTTATGGACATCTTAATTACGAAGGAACATATTCTTAGTTTTAGTTTCACTTAAACTAAATGTGCTTTTTCTGATGATTTAAAATTTTTTTGTCGAGTAGAATGAGAATTATTCCCATGTGTAGCAAAAACCACTTAGAAATTTCTCATGTGTAGCGATCGCTACATACGCTACACAAAACTTGCCAGCCATGTAATTATTACATATGTGTGTTGGTGTGCGTGTAAATAAGCCCATAAATAAACCATCTGAACTGGCTTTAAAATTGCCAGTGTTTGCCCAGGTTTTGGCTTACCTGTATGTTTACATATGAAGTGGTTGAACACGCAAAATCTGTAGATTACCTTCTGGTGACAATATCTTTTCACAAGGTATTCCACATACTGAAATACAATGTTATCAGTTGGAGCAGCCTGATAAGTAAAGTTGATCAGTGTTTACAAATACAGTTTTGCAAATAAAAATTTTCACTCCAAAAATCAGTGTAGCAAATGGTGTTTTCAAAGGGTGAATGGCGAAAAAAATGTTTATGTCATGGGACACACAGTGGAAGTGAAATTTCTTACAAGATACTTGGGAAATACAGCCTTGAATTCATGTAATCTTTCATAAAAAATCAATTATACCCAACCAACTCTCATGCTGAAATTTAGTTTAAGATTTTATTTACTCAAGTCTATTCTTCTTCCCAAATTTCATGAGAAAGGATGTTTCTCAGTTTTCTCAATCACCCACCACTTTTCTTTAAAAATTTTTCAGTCAAAATGTTGATTTTTTTTTTAATTCACTGAAATTTTAATTTGTAGTTTATAAAGTCAGCAGGAATAGTAAAGTTAATACCTCTATAAAATAGATACTTAGGCTAGTACTGACTTAACTATTCATTGACATGATCCTCTACTTTAAACGTTCCTCGTTTGTAATTGAAACGAGTAGGTATTTAATTTTCCGGAAGAAATTCTATCGATGAATCTTCTAACACCTTAATGTTTATAAAAATGTTGGAAAAAAAAAAGTAGTTTTTTCAGATTCAATACGCATAGTTATGGGACTTTCCGCATGATTTTGGTTTATGCATTGCCTCTGTGGAACAATGGAAGTATTCACGATATTTGTCCTTTTTTACATAATATAATCCCCGATTAAGTATAATTATGAAGTAAATTCAGAGATTGGTAAAATTAACTTCTCTTCCGTTCTCTTTTGTGTCAAAACAGAAAAACAAAATTCCAATTTTTGCAACATATGCACAGAATAACGAGTTTTACATGCACCTATAACGCATGAGAAAGAACAAATTTTTGGACTGTGAAGTAGACGACAATTTTACAATCTCTCGCTCATCCCATTCCTACACGAGAGTGTGTAAAGTCTTTACACACTCTTCCACATCCCAATCCTGCATGACAGGGTGTAAAATATTTGAAAATATAAGCATTCATTTATATTATTTCCTAAAAACTAAATATACTTATATAAATAAAGTTGTCACTCCTATGGAATACAACATTTTAATTTAAAAAAAAAAGTTTCAAATAATTCCTCAGCCTTTAATTGAGCTAGAGAGCTGCAGGTGCTTGTAATGGTCAAAAGTGGATAAAATTTACAAAATTTTCATATAATTTTCTAATTATCTTTACCTATTTCACAACAAACAAAAAAACGCAAATTAATGGGAAATTTTCTTTTTTTAGGAATCTATACCTCAACTTCTCCTCTTTCCCACACTGATTCCTCAATCGCTACTTAAACTAGAGAGCTAGAAATGGTACTTCTGAAAAGAGAAGAAAATTTGCTAGAATTCACTTTTTACTTAATTTCTGAATCATCTTTAACTATTCGAAAATAGAGGAACGAAAAAAAAACAAATTAATGGAAAAAACTTATTTTTCAAAATGCAGAAACCTCTCTTCTTTTACTCAATGAATTCTCAGCCGCTGTCTAAGCTAGAACGCTGGGATTAGTACTTCTGGAAAGAGAAAAATTTAATTGAAACTAATTTCTTTATAATTTGTTAATCGTTCTTAGCTGTTTAAAAATAAATAAACAAAAAAATGCAAAATAATAGAAAACTTATCGTTTTTGTGTTTTGTAAAATATATTTTCCAAAATTTATTTCCTTTATAAATTCTTTTTATTTGGAGAGAGAGTTGTTGCTATACTTTTTTTTGTGCAATAGCTGCAAAAAGTATGGCGTGCAACAAGTGCTTATGGGCTATTTTAACTCGTGTCAAGTTTACAGTTTCGCCTTTGGCTCTTCTGCAAATTCTTCACAATTGGTAAAAAAATAACTCACATTACTGGTCCAAAATGAACAGGTTGATAATTCCACTTGTCGGTTAGCAATGGGCTATTCCACCTCATTCACTGGTGGCTGAGAATCCCACCTAGTACACGGCGGGTTAGCACAGTGTCGTTCCTCAGCAGCAAACTTCCTGTTGTATGGGCAGATACCTTTGGTGTTGCACAAGGATGAGCAACTTGGAACTGGCCATTTTCCATCAACGACTTCAGGGTGTGATTAGGATTTTGAACTGGCTCGTTTGGTGGATCTTTTTTCTGGTGCCATGGGGCGTGGATGCGAAGGCTGAGAAGCGCCGAGTTGAGTACTTAAGCGGCTAGAATGTTTCGTGCAATTAAAACATTGGAAAAAGGATGAATGGTCAACAGTATTGGCGTTTAAGGAAGAACACGTGGAGTGGAAGTTGTTACATGGGGAGAAATTGGCAGATCAGCCTGACACTACGGCCTCAGAATTGACAACTTAGCCGCTGAGGGAATCGGTAATTGGTTTTAAGATGCTTGGGGAAGAGAGGGGGATTCGGAGACGTTTCTGTAAGAACCCATAGACATATGATAAACTCTCAGCCTTTAGAGAGGGGAATTAGGTATAATAGGTATTAAGAATATTCTAATCGAACTCGAATTTTGCTTCATCTTCCAGCTTCAGAATTATAACGGGTTATTCGCTTGAAGTAGTGGACGGTCACACGTTCCATTAGCAAGTGCCGAACACACCTAACGACTATTAATCGAGCGTTGCGGCAGAATTCGTTACATTCTATTCACAAAGTTTCCTCTTGCAGATACGTGGGTACCGGTGGTTTAAATTAGTTGAATCTTGCAATTTCTTGAAGTCACCGAACTTCTTTACTGCCTTACTGAAATTCATTTCTTTAATTCCTTCTCTAAAATTCATCAAATACGGTAAACTCAAACGTGCTTTAGTTGAAACACAGTTCAACCAGTAACCTTTAATTTTTAAAACAATTTCAATTCGCTTATCACAATCACTCACGTCTTTCCTCCGGCCATTTTATTCGATGAGCTAATTACCGGATACCTACGACGCAAGTTTAGTGATCGATTCCTTCGGTATCTTCGAAGAAATATCACAAGAATTGTAGGTACTTACATCATTCGAGCTAAATAAAGCAACGTTTTTTTTTTGTTTTGTTTTTTTTTTCAAACAGATGATTTATTAGAAATAGAACAAAGTTGATACAACGAATAATTATAATAAATAATCGGGAATTGAATTTAGTCGCTATCAGCGAGAGCAGCAAATTTGTTACCAGATGTTACCGACTCCTCTGGCGAATCTTCATCGTCGCTTTCATCGGCGGAGTCTTCAGCGCTATCCGATTTTTCAGTTTCATTACGATGCTCGACAACTTCCTCTTCGTCGTCTGATGATAACGCTAATGGACCCGACGTCGAAGCATCGTCAGGCTGACTTTTTGATTGAATGTGTAAAATTTCCGCAACATCTGGATGGGTTTTCCAGCGTTCTGAAAAGTTAGTTCGTCGTTTCAATACTCTGAACGAAACGTGTTTGCGGACAATTTAACGAAGTCGATCATCATCTATGTTATAAATTGAAGTTGCTTTTTTTGTCACAGCACCACGGTTCTCCCACTGAGCAGATTTAAATGCCTATCCTTCGATGGTTTGCGCGAAGTTTCATTCCGAAAGCTCTATTCTGAGAGCTGTAATTAGTTTCTTAAGTTTCGGTTATAAATTTGTTCTCAAAATTATTTCTCAATTCTGTTAAATGGTTTTTATGACTTTGATGTTCCGAATTTAATCAAATCACATGAGTAGTTAAAGGAGGAAAAAAGGATACGTAAAATTGCTGAATTTTCTTGCGGAATCGAACAAACCTATACAGTATCATATATAGTTTTATACCCTTATCAATATTATAAATTGAAGTTGCTTTTTTCTATTCTAGCATTCTGCCCCTCGAACCTGACGAACTTTCACAAAATTCTTGAACCCCATTAGGTTGATTTTTCCAATTTTCTCTTCAGATTCTCAATTATTCTGAGAGCTGTATTTAAGTTTCAAAACTTATCACTGAATGTTTAAATCCTGGAATTGTTCTGTTTGAAAGTTCATTTTCAGTTTTCCTTAAAGGTTTTAGTGTCAATTCTGCGAAACGAAAACTCAAAAAACAGAAAGCTGGAATTAGGTTCGAAAAATTTCATGAAAAGTTTTACTTCTGAACTTGTTCTACTGAAATTTAGTTCTCAATTCTACATACTTCAGAGTTTTCGATCATGGTCGGTTCTGATAAGTCCAAATTCAAAAAACAGAGAGCTGTACTCAAATTTGAAGTTTGAATATTTTCACTAAAATTTTAAATTCTGAACCTGTTCTGTTTGAATGTTAGTTCTCAGTTCTACTTGAGGATTTTGTCCCAGAGTTAGTTCTGTTAAACGGAAACTCGAAAGAAAAAATAAAAGCTATAATTATGTTTGAAACTTTTCAGTTAAAATTTTAGTTCTGAACCAGTTATCACGCAATTAATTATGTTATACCCGCCCGAAAGGCCGGTAATTCAGTTTGTTATTTACAATGAAACAACTACAATGACAAGACAAAGACAGAAAAACGAACGCACGCATACTACGTATTTAAGCACAATTTGTTCGCACCTTTATTAGCAGAATATCCACGAGGTCGTAAACAAAGACAAATTTTTCCATCCAACGAGAGTCTCAGTAAATGGTTAGCAGCTCGATACGTATCGGGTCGCGCCGCCCGTGCTGTGTAAAATCCTTTTAATTTCGCCCAACCTGAAAACATCGATTAAATAGAGAACCATAATCATCACAAATGAGTTCCCCATTCGAGAAAACAAAAATTTTACCATCGCAAATATCCACGGCTGACCATTCGTCATCGTCTTCTGGATGTTGGATTCTCAGCATTTTTACTAAATCTATTCTCTCTGCCAAATACCTAATTGCTGAGTAAGGATCACGTAGCTGAGCAATGGGAAAACTTCCCATTAAAACCTATAAAAAACAGAAAGGAAAATGTGAAAGAAAACATTAATTGAACTTAGTAAAAAGCGAAATTTTTTTAATAGGTTTTCATCGTTATAAGAGAACACATTTGTCTTATGCGAAAAAAATCAAGTTCCGATCAGTGGCGGTCAGCGAAATGACAAATAATTTTTTTTTTACGGTCTTTATTCGGATTCTGTGACAATCTTTTTAATTTTTCCCTTAAATTTTCCTTATTTCCCCCTTTTTTTTGGCGTTTGGCACCCTTGAATCCGCCACTGGTTCCAATAAGTAATGATCGTCTGTAATTCAATGTTCATTTTCAAAATGAAAGATTATTACAATAGGAATTTTTTAAATGGGTAAAAGGATAGATATGAAAATATTTTTAGTCTTTATCCAACCAAAACTCAATTGTAATAATCAATCGTTTGAAAACAAGACAAAACAGAATTCCTTCTCACTTAATCAGAATTAACTTGAAACCACATCCCAACTGTCCACATCGTAATGACTAATGGACCCTCCCCAAAGGTAATTTTAGCGTAAGTATATAATGTTTGAATATAATGGGAGGAAAAACATGTTTCACTGTTTTTCTCCTTTAAGAGGAGTGCATCTTTTTCTCGACTCATAATAGGGAAATATTTCCCATTATATATTATATCAAAATTCTTCTTAAAAATTCAGTTCAAATTAAAGGTTTAGTTGAAATCAGGTAACAGAAACTATATAGAACTCATCTATAAGCTTATGTTACAGAGGGTCGCTCACAACCAACCACTTTATTTACAGCTACTTGGATAGTACAAGTCCAAGTTCAGTTAGTTTAGAAGTAAAATGATTCACATGAAGCTTCTATATATATGACAGCTGTCCGTCAATAATTTATTATAATTTTTTCAAAACTGTTCTTCATTTGGTGTTTGATGTATACAGAAAAAGAATCAATGTACTTTAATAATTTGTTCAACACCGTAAAAACTGTATAAATATCAAGAAAAAATACATTAATATCTTCATTTCACACAAAGTTTTTACAATGTACTATTTTATAGGAGATATAATAGCTGAAAAATTTGAAAAAGTTCAACACCATCATATCACTATCTTCCTATCCTGTTAGCAAGCTAGTATGAAGCTAAGTACCTGTTCAAACGAAGTTAGTTCAGTAGCAACTTCTAAAGTAGCTAGCTACTAGCTTGAAAACTAGCCTTGGTTGAACAACTCCAAAGGCTACAAAAATCAGAACAACTACAAAAAAAAATAAACAAATAAAAAAAGAATAAAAACAAAAATATGCTCTAAAACGATAAATAAAATATGCTCTAAAAAGTTTTGAAATTTCTCCTAAAGATCCAGATCTGGGAACTGGAATAATTGAAGTCGGCAATCTTCTTCTTCATCACAGGCTTTACACGTCAATTTCGTCAAATTTTATGACAAAACTCTTTAATTAACGCCAAATTAAATAATTTCAGTTCGTAAAACTAGATTTTATCTGGCTGGAGAAATTTCAAAAGGATTTTTTTCCCCAAATCGTTTCTATTTTTAAAAAAAAAGTTATAATTTACCATAATGCTTTTTCGCTTCATTTTACTTCCAATAGATCTTACTGTAGCAATTTTAAAAGAATTATTTCTCTCTTTTTAGAGCTTTCTTTTTTTAAAGTTGATTAGATTTTTTGATGGGTCAACATTTTTTTTCCAAGATTTTTCCTTTCTAGCGTTAGCAGCAATATTACTTTAAAACTAAGTGTTTTTCATTTGAAGATAACTGAAAAACTATCCAACTGATTTGAAAAAACAATTGAATAGAACCACCATGGCATCACCCTCTATCATCATTTAGAAGAAATTTCATCAAAATCGAGGTACAGATTGAGAAATTACACTGCAAAAAATATTAAATATATAAATATATACGGATCAAATTAATAACCTATTTTTTTTAAATAAAATACCATTGCAGTCATACCGTGCCTACCGGAAGACAAAATAAAATATGCAACCCTCAAAATCGCAACTAACATTCTACACTGATTAAATTGATCGGACACTACCGTTAATTACCGACAAGGAAATACCCCGAAAATTTAAAATGAAATTTCACGCGAAGTAAAAACGAAAAAAAAAAAAAAGTGATTCCAAAATAAATCAGCTATTCACTCGGTTCGAGTTCCATAAAATCCTATTCGTGAAAATTATAAAAATGAAAACCCAATATCACATTTACTCTGATTGAGAACAAATTAAGGAAAAAACGAAGTTTACTACTGACGAACGAATAAGTAATTATTATATTCACACTTGCATGATTTTACCTGCAAAACTCTGGGAACTTTCGATGGAAAAACTAAACCAGGACAATCACAAAGTCTCACTGTTGGTGTAAGAAATATTGTTTGGAAATGTTTAGTATGGCCGGGTGTTTTCGAAACGCTAACAACCTGAAACGTGCAATAAGACAATATTGTATTGAAAAGGTAGGAAGTAATTCGCTCAAATGAGACAGTTAATTACCTTTTTTCCCATCAAGGCATTAATCACAGACGATTTCCCGGCGTTCGGTTGTCCGACACAACCGATCGTGAGAACACCTTCATGAAATCGAACATGCTCGTGATAGCTAGTATCGACGGCAGAAACCTAGGAAAACAATTGTAAAAAAAAAAAAATTGTTTTACATCATCACGTATATGGAAAATGGATTGTTTTGTAGGTGAAAAATGGACATAAATTTATTGATTCTTCAAGACTGTACGATCACTGAACAAACATAAGTATTGTAACTTTTTTATGCAACGAAGTATATTAGTCTTAATTGTGAAGTAACTCACAAATAGTATTAAAAATGAAGACCATATTTATTTATTTTTTGGAATTTTCAAACTGAAATAGCGAATTTCCACGAATCAAAAAGTTTCTAGAAATTGAAAATTTACCCAGAACATCAAATTTCTTACTTCAATAGTTTCGTCGACCTCGGGCTTGTCATCAAAATCGCAGTCTTTCTCTTCGGCAATTTTCCTTTTCCACGAATTCAAATCAACTAAGGCACGACAATTTTACTATTTGACGAAACGACACAGACTACTTTGAACATAAATCCCAAATAGTCTACGAATGAAAAACTGACCTTCATTCTTCACAATTTGCGTGCATGCATTCAATAATTTCTCAGCTCCTTCCACAGACATTCGCATACGCCCTCGACGCTTAAATATTTTCATGCCTGGAATTTTAACAATTAATAAGCTTTACATCAACAGAAAACACATGATTAGGTACAGTGAAACACATTCGACACAAACCGCTTTTATTTTCCAAATTTCCGTGCAAGTTGTAGGAAGGATAGGAAGTAAAGGTAACAATATGAATCGATGGGAATTTTGATAAAAAGTAATGTTTCCATGCAACTACTACCTCTGACGGTGCCAAATCAATTTTATTCAGAACTAAAATCATTTCTTTGCCTTGTCGGTGTACGATATTATACAACGAGGGGGGAAACATTAGAGCCTAAAACGAAAAACCAATAATTATAAAGGTACAACATGCAACAAATGTCTCACTTATATTTTGCAAACTTACTGGATAACGTATATCCACAATGAATAAAATTATGTCTGATATTTCTAGAACTCTCCACAACTGACGCCAAGTTTCTAAATTCAACTCGAAATAACTGAGTTCCTCCCATTTAAAACGTTGTTTTATAGATGAAATATACTCCTAAAATCAGAAAGTACAGGTAATACGTGCGAAACTCATCGAAAATATTTCTAATTGCCTGAAATATTTACCTTGAAGTAATTCGTTTCCCGAAATTCGAGTTGCTCTTTACTCATCTCATAATTCCATGCAGGACGTTGAGGAAAGTCAAGCTCTGGAAGAAAGAATTCATCAATGTCAATTTCCCGTTGATCTTCTGGCACTGGAACAATAGTTTGTCTAGAGAGTTCCCTTCTCTTTTGCAGCTCTTCTTTACTCTCAACATGAAATTGTAAAGCGTATCTAGAACATTTAGTTCACGTACAACCAGTCGAAAGGATGATAAATTACGTACGGATAAAATTTTCACCTGTTTACGTTAGATCGGTCAGCTCTTTTCACGGGTTGTTCGTTAATTTTTTTGACATTTTCTTCATCATGGGCATCATCTAAATGAGCCAAACACGAAAGATTTTCTAAATAAGAGCCAACATACTAATTACTAAACACTCGAGTATTTCTGCGTTTAACGTACCAGCTTCTCCTTTTGCTTTCCTTTTACGCTTGTTTTGTAACTGAATTTTCTTTTGCTTGGCACTAAAAGGTACTTTTCGACGTCCTTGAGGCATAGTTTAAAGTTTTTCAAGCCACTGTTATGAAAACTCAAATTACTTGACTGGAAAATAGAAATTACAAGCGTGATGGATTTAAATATTTTGACACTGTTGAAGATGCTGAATTTTCTAGACCAGTCTAAATGCTAGATCTCCACTGCTACTCTCGGCGCCTTCACTGATAAGTGATATGATAAATACGCATTTTAAAATTTTTTATTTTTCGATATATCGATAGTATCTTTACGATAGATATCGATATAGTGACTCACGCTCAAACACTCTCTCTTGCATATATATGTATAAATCCAAAATTTTTATCAGGCTAACTTAGCCCACAGTTTGTCTCTTTAGGTAGGAATACTGATGAATATGTCAAGTAATTTATGTACCTACGTCATTCCTCCTCCCCTTTGCTTACAACTGTATATGCCCTTCAAATCATTTTTCTTTGTGGATGCTAAATTTTGCGTCTATCTTGTTAAATTTTTTATGGTATAGTATCAATATTCATGCACAATTCACCAAATGTCTGAAAAATGGGGATAAAAAATATTTCCAAGACGAAAAATAAATAATTTAAAAGCGGATTGGCGTTCTAACAGTTAACATTCATAATCTGTATAAAGCGAGCGGTCACTGTCACGTTACATAGGACTATACTATAGATTTATTTCGATTAAAAACAAAATGTAAGTATTCTGCTGAGCTGCGACTTAAACAAAACACTGATCGTAACTTTGTAAATATAGCACTAGCGGACTTTATAAAAATAGTAAGTTTATAAAAGGAATAGAATTGTGCCTTTGTGCTAATGCCTTTGACTATAATATACTATGTATAATCAAAGGCTAATGCCAATTCCTGACAAGAGTGAGTTATGCACCCATTCGTACATCTCGCTTTAATATATCGATATTTGTTATGACATCGACCAATATTGACATACAATCAAAATTGATTCGCAACTTTATAAGCGAACTGAATTATATAGAAAACTGAAAAAGTTCAAAGTTGTAAGTTTAGTAAAAACTTCTAGATTAAAGCAAAGAGGTGTATTAAAGCAAGTTTTTTTATTTTTTTAGTTCTTTTTTGAAATTCTTGAGAATGAAAATGAAATGGAAATTAGAATGAGCCGTAATTTTCATTCTTATGAATGGTCACACTAATTAATCAACTAAAAAGATAAAAAGATCTATCATCCACCAACTTTAGCTTGGTTTGATCGTGTCTCTGTCTTGTTGCTCTCATTGTCAGCTGTAATCTGTATGCTGTTGCCAGTTTGGGTATTAGCAGTTTGTCATTTTTTTCCGTGGTCGTTGCATTTTCAGAGACACCGATCATCTTCAAATCTTCGGTAGTTTAGTCTAAGAAATTTGTGAAAAATTGTCATCTGTTGTCAAGCTTAGTCAAGTGAGTGATTTCCCAATTGATATCGTTTGAATTCAGCATTCAGACTCGTTACTTTTTTGTAATGAAGACGTTTCCATTATTTCAGGCATTCATTCACATATTTTAGCAATACAGTGATGGCAAAAATACTCTATGAACGCCCATTTAACCCAGTATTAAGTTTTCTCCAGTTCTTATTCAATTAATAATGAGAGGAATGTAGTAGTGGAAAAATTTTTTGTTGAATATGGACGAGACGAGCAATGAATGTTGGTACTTGCCTTTATTTTTAGTCCTCCCAGCATCAACGTCAGATAGCCCGCATTTTATTTTAATTTTTCTATCCGATCAGATTCTGAAATCACTATCGAGGATGTTGGCGAATGCGATACTGAAATCTCAGATGTTATTATCGGTTAGCAAAGAATACCATTAATCTTCAGGCATTCGTATACAGATCGTATTTTATAATATTGTTTTATACATTTACAGCTGAACCTAATTCTCCCATTTTTGTGTCCGCTGTATCTGTGAGTGAATTTCTTTGTGACATTTGTTACCGCTCATTTACTTCACTTGAGGTGAGTATCTGTTAAAAATTGATGAGGTAAATATTATAGTTTCATAATTAATTCAACTATTCTGTTTAGGGTCTCAAACGTCATAGAAACTATTGTGCGTGTAAAAATGATACTCTCGAAGTTCAAGAGAATAATTGTGAAAAAATCGTAGATGTTGACTGTGGTCCTGTAACGGTTGGCGACGGCGACGAATTCATCCTTCCAGATTGTAAAATTGTATTTTTTTTCTTAACCTCAAATATTTCTATGCATGATTTCCCAAATTAGTACCCTTTTCAGTTGTACCAGACGAGAAATCAGAAAGTCCGCATATCGATTCCTTAGAAGACGATCATATATCGACGTCTTCAGAACCTGGAATATGTACTTGCTGTGGTGAAAACATGGAGACAGCTCACACGGTATGTTTGTTTTACCTTATGAGTGACTGTGTAAGCGAGAAAGTTATTAGTTCTGGTCGAAATCTATATTGTTTGAATTGGCCGTACTTAAATTTTCAGGTCGGTGAATATGTCTGCATCAAATGCTCGTTTTCCTTCTTAACCAAAACTGCTTTCGAACGTCACCAAACTATCGTACACGATGATACTAGTGAAATGTTCAGTTGCGATAAATGTGATCTGAAATGTTCGAGCCTAAAGTTACTGAGGAATCATATGCAAATTCATAACTCTGGTAATGTACTGCCAACAGAGGGATCAAAAGTTATAGCGCGTGATGATTCCTGAAATTAATCCGTACCATTGCAGATACAATTAAAGTGTATCCATGTCCTGGTTGTCAAAAAGTATTCTCGCGCAGATATCATTTAACTCGACATTATATGCAGACAGGTTGCGATGGTTCTGAGCGTCCTAAATTTCCTTGTCAAGTATGTATTTTTGTATTTAGTGGAAAATTCAAGGATATTTAGTCATGCTAATCCATTTTAGTCCAATTATACATTTTCGTTTCTTTTTAAAAATGTTTTATATTTTCCCTCAAAAAGAAGAACGCCTACAATAGAAGTTTTTCTACTCATCATGTTGCAGTTTTCTCCACAAAAACTTTTTTACGTTTGGCTTTTGCTCCCATCGAAATTTGAACGTAGCAGTACAGATAGTAACTTTAAAACCGAACATTTTCTATCAATAAAAGTACCTGTAAACCTTCAATTTTACCATCATTTCAAAAATACACGTAATTCCAGTCACTATTTCGAAAAATTTAATTAATTTTGTTAACAGGCCTGAAATTTTGTGGCACCAAATCAAGGAATGGAATACCATAATAATAATAATAATAATTTTTCTCAATGGTAAATAATGAAATTGGAGATTCATTTAAATATTTTAAAATAATTTTTGTCAAAATTCAAATTAAATGCTTTTATTATACTTAAGCTTTTATTTAACCATGGCCTGTAATGTTTGTCCCTTAAAACTCCACCCCATTCTTTTATTAGCAAAAACATACTCTGAATAAAAGCTTATTTAAAAAAAGAAATTAAAAAAATATTCCCTTATTTTTATTTGGAATGAGCTAATCATAGAGTGTCGATTTTTTTTATTCTGACTTCTTATTTTGTGTGGAAATTACCGATAATAGATTATTTTTAAACTAACAAATGCTCAAAACCTTCTAATTGTTTGAATGGCGTGTATTCTAAAATGAATCTATTGTGTTTCTCTTTTAGATATGTGAACGTGTTTTTAATCGAAAAGACAACTTACGAGAACATTTGAGAGTGCACGCTGGCAGAACAAGACGAACGACAAAATATACGTGCAAATTTTGTTCTCAAGTATGTTTTGGGAAATTCGCGTTGAATCAACACAAACATATTCATTTAGGTGAGTTCAAACAAACACTTATTATATTCCAAGTTATTTCTTTACCAATTTTGGTCGTCCGTCCGATTAGCAGTGATCTAAATTCAGTGTTCAAAACCCCATTTAACGTTTCCAAATAGCGACGAAATTCGCCCTTCAGATAGGTTTCGCTTTTCTAAATCGTAGCTAGGCTGAACGACAAATGTCAGAATAGTGCTCATTCGTAGTTTGCTTCCATCATTTCTGATCGACTACTGTAACATTCGAACGTCAACTTTTTAGAAAATACGGTAATAATTGTAACACTTATTTTGCAGCTCTTAACTGGGATATCGTATTCGTTTGAAATATTATAAAGTTTCTTATAATTATGATTTCCCTCTTAATATATTTATGAATCCACCAGTAGACTCTAAATGAAGTGATTTTAAATTATTCAGCCATATTCTTTTCATAATTTTGAAGATTGATCAAAGAAATTATCAAGTAAGTACTTCGATCTTATATTTGACTCTATTTCATTGTTCAGGAGATCAACCTTATGCTTGTGACCTGTGTGAAAAGAAATTTAAGAGTAGTACCGCTCTAAAAAAACATCGAAGAACTCATACGGGAGAAAAACCTTACCTATGCAAGGAGGTAATTTTATGTTTACTTTTACCAATTCTTTGTTTCACCCGTCATTCGTGGCAACTTTATTATAAAAAACCCGCCTGTCGAAAAAATCGTTTCTTTTTCAAAAACTGTTCATTCAGTTCGGTATTTTTTCAAAACAAAAAAATAATAATAATTCAATTAAGAAATCGGTAATCTGGATCTGTTTACGTTTAGTAGGTAGTTGAATTACTTATATCCTCTCTTATTTTGTCTAAAATCATTTACAATTTCACAAGCCTGCGTTTTATGTCAACGTTGAAGGTATATATATTTGTACCTCTATACCGAACGTGAATTTATTATCGGCCATCAACATTAATTCTGTGCATTGCTGCAGTGTTCTGCCAGATTTGCCGCCAAGGAAACTCTAAATCGACATATGCACACACACACTGGCAAAAGACCTCATTCGTGCAAGTTGTGTGGAAAAGGTTTCATTCAACCATCTCAGTTGCGAACGCATATGTTACGTCATACTGGTAATTATAATTATGTCGTCCAACAAAGATGACAGAAAATTTTTCATTTACAGAATCAGCATTGTTTTTTGGTCATCGTTACAAAAGGTTGTGGGAGTTGATTAAGCAAATTTTTAAGCCACATAAAATTAGAGCCTAAGTTTCAAAAAGTGAAAATTACGATGAATAAACCGATAAATGGATTTTTATTTAACTTCTTCATTCACTTTTTTTGTTTACAACATCGAAGGTAAAATCCATTAAAATCCTATATGCTCCACCTTTTACACTATAATAAACTTCTGCTGTTCGGTGTACTTTTTGTACATCGTTTTCGCTTAATTCTCATGTATTCGTATGAACGTACGTTCTCTTTGAAGACCGAGTTAAATCTTTGAATTTTTGTTTTCCCAACCAAGGACTAACGAAACTTGGTTGAAAAGCATTTACGAGGTACTTACATAAAAGGCATCCGATTACCATTCGTGAAAAAATGACTGAAACGAAAACTAATCGAGAAGATGTCTCTGAAGAATTTCAATTTTTCCAACTCATACTGGCTGTGTGAATTTTTATTATTATTTTATTTTATTATATTTGATCTCCGATTGTAAAATTTCTTAAATGACTCCCGGAACACACGCTACAAATCTCATGTTCGTATGCTGTGGGTAATACAATATATTTTTTGGTTCAGGAGAAAATGGTTTTACGTGTGACATCTGTAGCAAAGCATTCACTCGCAGACCACATTTACAGCGGCATAAAAAGCAGTTTCACGAAGATACTGAGTTATATAATTGCGAAGAATGTGACGAAGCATTCATCTGCAAAGAAGATTTGGAGCGTCATGAAATCACGCAGCATTGAAACACCTACAGAATTTACGTTGAAATGCTCAAAAATTGCGGCTTATTCGACAACTACGTTTATACTTCTTCTTTTGTCCTACCATTAACAGCTACCTAAACCCGACAAAATCACCACCAGTTACCCTAACAAATATTGTACCGTTGGTCCTGAGGTAGAGATCGATGTGATGATTCACTTTTTGTGTAGTACTATGGGGTCAACTTTTCTGGCATGAAGCTGACTTCTGTCGGATTCTCGACCCGAAATGGCGGTTTATTCTCGTTGATTCGAATAATGCTCCAATATGATGAGATTGAAAAATTCACGCTTTTATAAACCATAATTTTATTAGCCATCGAATCCCGAACATCCCCGCTTCCCTATTTCAACTTTGAAATATATAGTACTCCACCAGTCGGCTAAATAGCGACATAATCACAGATCATCAAAAAATAAATAAATGAAGCATAAAATTAATACAGTCTGTCGACGAAAAGATGGCAGTCGACTATTATTTCTACATCGCGGAGGATTTCCTAATCTGTTTATTCTCATATTCCCGTTAGACGCATATAACCACATCCTCAATTTGTAAATTTGAGTCAAAGGAATGGTTTCACGTGTAAAAATTATTCCCTACGATAAACTGAAGAGAACAGTTTTTATCCCAGTCTCTGCACTAGTTCTTTCTGAATTCTCATTTTTTTGTTTTCAAGAAGTTTAATCAAAAAAATATATATATAACATATATACGTTGGATTATCATGTACGAAGTGAAAAACGTTGTTTTATGATGTATTTCGCGTTGAAAATCACGTTGCGACTACCATCTCTTTGTGGTCAAAGTACACGCTAAACTTCAATTGACTACGAGTTTTTTAATGTGGTACACATTTCTACTTTCACTACGCTGAATTCAGAGTAAACTCGGAAAAAATTATTTTGGTTAAATTTTCATTAAAAAGGGTGCTACAGCCAATCACAGAAAGAATACAAATTCCTACAGCCAATCACAATTTCCCCACTAGTCGAAATGAGGGAATATCAATTAAATTAATATCGATATGTAATGTTTTATCATAAGAGTATGAAGGAATTGTTTCAAAAAAAAAGCGTTAATTTTCATATTTTTGTTGGTTATTTGTTATTTGTTGTTGTTTTTATTGGGATTTAAAACGGAAGTAATTTTGCCTTTTTAAACATTTTTGTTTAATCATTGTATTTTTAATGAGTATTAATCTGTCAGTATTCATTAATCTTTAATGTTTGATAAGTTAATTTAACTTGGACCCTTTACTATGAGTACTATTGTACTTCCGCAACAAAGATTCAACTTTGCAAAATGTACAAAGCAAAACTCCTTTAATCCATCTTATGCCCGATTTCACTTTGAGGAGCTATTATTTCTTCGAAAATATTACGTGAGGAAAAAATACCAAATTCAAAAAATTTTGAAATTTTTATGGAAACTGTTCATTAAGTCAACTATCAATAATTTATGAATCAACATTTGCATAACTCAAAGGTATAAGAATACGAAATTTTATAATAATATTTTTATAGTCGTTGATTTTCGAATAAAATATTTACTAAATGCATAACAGTAACTTGAGTAAGTTTTTTTTATGAATAGATGCTAAATATTTTCAAGTGAAAAATTAAAAACTAGTTTATTTAAACTTATTGGAGAAAATCATATAATTATTGACTTTATTGAACAGAGAATTTCAGCAGGGTAGATCTTAAAAAACAAAGATCATGGCTAACGAGTTAGGAACTGAGGTGCCTACAACCCTGTACCACGAAATGTAAAGAATACAAAATTAATAAGTTTCAAGCGCTTCCTCTGTACTGTTCGAGACCCACAGAATGATTTTCACCGAAGGTGAGTAAAAGAACAACGTAGGTAAAAGAGCTTTCGTCCACGTTACTAATTCCAATTTATTGTCGATATAAACGCGATTCGCTTAAAGATGATTATTTCCATAAATTAAAATTTTTCATCCCTATGCATTTAGTAACACGATTTTTGAATGAAAAAAATCAAAAAATTTTTTGGAGAAATAAAATTATATGATTTATTATTTCATAGGTATCTTATAACATTATACGATTTACCATCATGCGATTTTGTTTTGCGATATACTGGTCTCGTATAAAAAAATATATGACAAGTGAAATTGAAGATTGTTACATGCCTTTTTAACTTTCCGGTACATTCCACTACTAATTTCCAATTTTAGGAGCTCATCGTTCCGGAATTATCTCACTGAAGATGACTGTAAGTATATAAAATATTTCTCTTCTACTGTTCTACTGTACTTTAAAATAATTCATGAAAAAATAACGATTTGAATTGAAAGAAAATGTCCACAGCAGAATAATACATACATATATGAAATTATGAGTTGACAGTTACACAGTCACACAGTTAAGTGGGCTGTTTTTTACCCAGTTTGCTAGCAAATGGGCCATTAAAATTGACCTTACAAAAAGGTTAGGAGTGGGGATGATAAAAATTATGCGTTTCATGGCAAAAGAAAATGATGGTACTATTTTCCCATTTTCATCTAATTTCATTTTCATCTATAATTATATATATGAAGGTATATGTACGGTAAGACGTATCGACCAGTTTTTTATGTTCACGGTTTTGAGAAAACTACAAAACAAACGGGGTTCAAAATTTTTACGAGAGATTGCCCCCATATAGAAGCAGATCTGAAAGAAGTTTAGTGCCTATTGGTTTTGTTTTTGGAAAAAATTTAAAAACAAAAAATTCCTAGAAAATTGGTTTTTGAAGAAACTACGAAATTGATTGGTCTGAAAGTTTTACGACCGATTGTCCTTATGTAGGTAAAAGTTTGTTAGAAGTTTGATGCCTATTAGTTCAGTAGTTTCCAAAAAAACAACAGAAGAAATTACTGGAGAAAATTTTGTATTCGGGGTTTTGAGAAAACTATGAAAGGGATAAAGTGGTATTTTCAAGAAAGGTAATCCTCATGTAGACGCTAGTCATCATACAGGCGCAACTCTGAAAGACGTTTGGTGCTTATTGGTTCAGTAGTTTTGGAGAAATGGTAAACTGCGATTTCCAGCAATGCTACGCTTATTTTTTACTTATTTTTTTATTTTTTATTTTTTCATAAAAGAACGAAGGTCGAAATTTCGTCAGACATGTCTCAACTGTTCCTTCAAAAACAAACATTTGCTCACGAGCTAAATCCGTTGGTTACGTAAAAATGTATTTCATGGTCTCTTGGCTCGATATACATGTACAATGGACTTCACCGCACTCTGCGATAAGAATTATCAACCTTCATCCTGTATTTCTAGCACAGTCCGATAAGATAATAATTCGGTACTTGGATTTTTTTATTTTTCCGTTCAATGATCATATAACTGAATCTCGAGAAACATGGAATCTCTATCTTCCTATTCATTTAGTGACGACGTGAGCGTTGATCAAGTACTCGATTTTGTCGAATTAACAGAACTAGCCGGAGTTCCGACAACTTTCGAGATCACCAAGTACGTTAACCTACATACACTTAACTCGATCCGTTAGGGTTCGAATTTTTTTTTCTTATTCTTTATTTTGCTGCAGAATAATCTTGCAAATGCTGAACAAAGGAATAGAGCCTGCAGTGATTTATCGATTGTGCCTCGACATGCGAAACGAATGCGAACAACTGAAGCTTAAGAAAGAGAAAAAAAAGAACAATCACAACGCGGCAAAATCAGCTGATGGATCGATAACAAAAAATACATGAACGATAATAGAATAATATGTGCGCTCAGATCAATACTGATTGTGTAAAAATTGTAAAAATTTAAAACAGAGTTTTCCAATTACTACTGTCGAATACCTAAGTAAACTATTATTTCGCCCACGCATCATCGTTCAATTCAATCAACAGGAATTAGAATTTCTCGAAGTGATTAGAATAAATTAATATTGTTACTCATTCCCGTGAAATGATTGATAAAAACAGATCTAGTCTTGGAAGATCACTGGCAGTGTACAGTGAGTTGCGTCACGAAATTTGTGATGAAATTAAAAACCTCAATCAAAATTACATGTAAAAGTGAACTTATTTTTTCGTGATTGTTATTTAAACCTTTTGCTGCATTCTTCTTCCGAAAATCAATCATCCCACTCATTGTCAGACTCATCCGTACTGCTAGAATCACTACTGTCGGTGTGCATAAGCTCGGCTCTTTTTTCTAAAGCAATAGCCAAGGCACGTGCCAAGTCGTTGCTCGCTAAGATACTGTTAGCCGGTTTACTCGTAGGAGGAACCTGCAAAATTTGGGAGAAAACAATATTTAATAGGTACATGAAAAAAATAAAATCATTAAACCTTCAAACTCACCGATTTCAGTTCGATACCCTGTCTAATCTGACTTAATAACTCTCCTCTAGAACCATCTCCTGCCGGTTTTTTGGTTTCCGTTTCAACGTGCTAAAATAATTAAAACTCGATTAATAAAGACAACCAATGAGAATAAAATTGATTTAAGTGGGGAATAAATTCGTCTGCAACCTTTAATGTAGTGCCACTACGAATCGCTTCCATCAATGCAGAACGAGAATCTGGAGCAGAACTTTGAGAATGCGAATCATTAGATGGCATAGATTGCGATATGGTCGGCTTCTCAACTGGTATAGCAGAAGGTGGTGGCGGAGGTGGAGGGGGTGGCGGTGGCACATTATTCGGTTGGGCAGATTTACTCGGGATATCGGCTTCTAATGATGAGATGAGACAGTCATAGTGAATTAGAACATTATAAATTTTCCTTTGTAACAATAAAAACATAATGATACGAACTTCGGAGTTGGTTCTGATTCCTCTGAATCAAAACATTCGATGGCGGTGGTCCAGAAGGTGGCGGTGGCGGTGCAGGATGCATTAAACGTTGAGAGCTGGATGGAGGAGGGGGAGGTGGAGCTGTTCGTATCAAGGTGCCAGAAGATGGTGGAGCGGGAACATTACGAGCTGGTACAGGGGGAGGTGGAGGCGGAGAAGTGGGTATAGGAGCCGATTGTTGGATATTCTGTTTGACGGCATCATAACCACCATGTTTTTCAATAAAATCGTAAATGTATTCTAGCGTTTTCTTATCCTTCAAGTCATTTTCCGATATGCCAGCCTGAAAAATAAACAGTTTGAACGATAATAATAAATTAATCTGCCAAAAACTAAGAACAGAATTGGCAATAGTACAAGATAAGAGGACCAAAAATTTCGATAAAACCCGATAATCTAGTGATTTATTAATTTATATTTTTCCACAGAGAACTCCAATAAAAACACAGGAATTCTAAGAAAATTTAGAAAACATGTAATGCGTTGACTAAAAGCAATTTAAAAACAATTATTTACACATAAAATTATTGATCTCTTCCAAACTGATTTCGAACGAAACCGACAAAAATAATTTTGATATAAAAAATTAAAGATCCGACAAAAACTTTACTAATTATAAGGTATTTTTCTACATTTGATTTTATTTTTTTTCAATCAACAGAACTGCGTAAAAATATCCGTCCTCTGGAAGAAAGGAGGTAAACATTCTCTTTTCAACAATTTGCTCGCAAATGGCATATTAAATTTAACCTCACAAAAAGGTAACGAGTGCGAATGATGAAAATTATCTATTTTATGAGAAAAGAAAACGATTGGTACCATTTCCCCATTTTGACTTTTTTTTTTATGATAAAAAATAACAGATGAAGGGACGAAATATTTTTTTATTGTCTATAATTAATTCAGCTATGTCAGAATGGGAGTATATCTTCCTCCTTCTTTTCTTAACGTTGATATTTTTTCATTGAGAGCCGTTTACTTTTTTATTTTTAGGTCGTCATATTACCAGTTAACTTGAAAAAATTTTTTAGTTAAGTATTATACAAAGTTTGTGTGCGGGTAAGGGACATCACGAAAATAAACGCATCCACACTTCAAGTTGATACTACCCTCTTTTACCGCGCCCTAAATACAGAACATTGCACAATAAAAGTTTGACGCCTTTCAACTCGAAAACTATCGCGCCTGTAAAAAATATATAATTGACCGAATTTCTAGAAAATTTTATGAAAACAGGTTTTTACTCTGAATAAAATTCTCTGCAGGATTTACCCATAGATAAGAAAATCAGGAAAACAACTATGAAAAATGGTTAAAACACTTTGAGGGGATAAGGGAGGAGTATCAATTAGAAAGGTGATAAGTATTCGATTTATAAAGTTCACACCCTAATACAACAGACCTTAAAAGAGAAAAAAAGGAGGGGCGATAACATGGCAGACCAAAATGTCCGCCAAATGGCACAAAATACGCCACAATACCAGTACATTTATCTGTATTGATACACATTATGTACGTATGTACGAATGTGTGTATCACCCAAAATTCTGTATTCATTGTTTTGAGAAAAGTATAAAAGAGATAGTGCTGAAATTTTTACGAGACATTGTTATGATATAGAAGCAGGTTTGAGAGAATTTTTGTGTCTATTGATTCAGGAGTTTCTGAAAAAACTGAAAAATTAAAAATTCCTGGAAAATACATTTTCCAATATTCTAAGAAAATTTGTAAAATAGAGACATTAGTAATTTAGTTGACAATTTTGGGACGAAAATTTCACAAGAATTTATAGGAATCATGAACGAAAACGGTTTTTAGTTACCCATTCCTATTTTATATAAATTAAATTTAGCATAAAATTTCGATATTTTAGTTCAAGAATTCAACTTTGCTGATTTTAAACTCAACTCTAGACTCACGTCCTCCTCTTTAATTCAGTTCAAACAACTTACTTCAACCTTTCTGATCATTCCATCTTCTTTTTTCAATAATTATACATTATTATAATAATAATAAAAGAATAAATCATGATCATTACCATGAAACACAATTATTCAAGATTTTTTTTTTTTAAGTTCCCTCCCAAACTTCGTACGGTAACATAAAATAAAATTTTACGTATTATTAGTTCCATTCCTAAGAAATACATATTATCATAACATTGTTCATTTAAAAAAATTGAAATTCTTTGATCAATTCAAAAATGTGATAAACATATCGCAGAGAAAATCCTACAAAAATTATTGGACTACTTCAGCAACACAAATTTGAGTCTCCATTCAATAACTACAGAACGGTTTTTCTGCTTTGATTTGAATGAGTCCCATGCAAATTGATTAACTTACAAATATTTTTCTTGTTTCATGAAAATTCGGCGGAATTAAAATGCATAGTAAAAGTTTTGGGAATTAAAGAGTAGAAGAGATTTAACATATTATCAGAGTTTTAGGAAATTCAGAATTGAGAATTCAAGAATTTTTAATTAGTCCCATAAATTTAAAGAAAAACTCAAAGTCGAAGCACTCTTGCTATAATTTCTGAATTACTTTTTCGAAAAACTGCCGCATCGTATCGTCGATATTGTCCATTTTGAATCCAACATCTTTATCGAATCCAACGTGAGAGACATGAACGAAATCGAGGGGCTGACCAATATCATCTTTGGTAATGCTTTTCTTCTTAAACTTTTTGCCTAAAATAATAAAATTTGAAGAAAAATTAAGAAAACATGTATTTTTGAATAAGAATTATTTGTTTTAATCTCCTTACTCGAACCCGTCAATTTCGGCTTTGATTTGGAAGGCAAATAACCATTACCAATTGAATTGAAATTCGGGGCTGGAACAGGCGCAGGAGCTGGCCTGGCAGGAGCTTTGTAAGTTATTTGAGAGTTACTCCCGTTATTTCCTCGACTTTTCTTATCTAAAATTAAAATTAACTTTTTCAGAAACCAAATTCATCTTCCATAAATTAATAAACACTGATTGTAAACCACATATGCCGTACCTCGTCGTTTCTGTTCCTTACATTTCAATTTTTCAAGCAATATTTCTCTCAAATCTGTGGCTTCATTATCATTAGCAAAATTGAAGGCCACGATACGTTCCTGAAAAAACATAAAAAAATCAGGGATTCTGATGAATCATACGGGATAAAAACAATTCACGAATGAGCTCACTTCTGCTTCGAATGTATGTAAAAATGATCGTGGCGCTAGATAACTCATATTATTGTAAATTTCATGTTCCCAAACCATTTTATTGCGTACCAAACAATACAGTCGAAAGAAATACGATCGTTTATTAGTATCACGAACCAAACAGAGAACACCAACATCTCGTTTTATCCAATGAGTACTCTCTGGTCCATCTGTCGCAAATAACTGAATTACTGTCGTGGCCAATGTCTAAAGATCAATAAAAAAACCAAAACATTACACACGATTGAAAAAAAAAATTTGAAAAAAAAATAGAATAACATGGTCTTTAACGATAATTTACCTGACACTTGGGCCCAAGTAATCTGATGATTTGTTCGTTTTCCTCTTTATTTAATAGAACAGAGTTCTTCTGTTCAGTGTAGCAAGCAGGTCTCATGGTAACTTGTTAACACAGCCAATTATTAAACATTCACAAAAACTTACAAGTATAGAGAATAATTGAGCTCCAAGGAATAGTACAAAATTGTTGAATTAAAAATCGTTTAAACCTAATACTGGCGTTAAAACGATAGACGCAGTTATGAAATTAATACCAGCGAGCGGCTATAGGCGGTTCAAACTGTGTACAACAAAACAACTGAAATTATGAGTAGAAAACTGAAGAAACTAATAAATCGAGACAACTGGTGACGAACTGAATTAATCACCATTCAAGAAGATACGCAATCTCCAGCCGTTCTTCAAAAGATAACAATTTAATGGAAAGCTAATTTAGTACCATAAATTCTAAATGTATGCAACAAATATTGATATGAACTTTCGACAAAACTTTGGAACAACTCCTTTGCACAAGTCTCAAAATTTCACTTCGGTCTTGATCTTCACGGTTTCTAATTTCATTAGACATAATTACAAAACTAGCTATGATTTGCTACGACACTATTTTGTTGGGTGTAATTCCAATTAAAGCATCTTCAATATGATAAGAGTATTACAAGGTGAGGAACTATGTTCTTTTCATATTTCTGTATGCCATAGAAGTTCTTCAATAATAATTCTTGAACCTTTTTGAAGTGAGGTTGAAATCCAAGGAAAGAAACAAGTTAGTTAGAGATACTGTAATGCAATGATTTAAAGTAAAAATTACAAGTTTGAGAAAAATGAACGATCTCCTTCCATTACGAGATTAAAGTTTGAGTGGGAAATGAGTTTCAGCGTTCTCGGGTGAACGAATGAAAAAAGTCGTGTTTGTTCGCACAACCTGAATAGTGTTAGTTTATGTTATTGAAAGTAGTTGCGCTAAAGGTTAGTAAGCTTGTTGGTTAAATTGAGTTAAAACGCAATGAAAACTGATAAAACACAAGAAATACGAGAAGTTTACTCAGACCAAACTTTATTAGGTCCGTCCATGATGGACACGAAATTCGAAGTACAGAACAAACTATCATCAATGATTATTGTTGTTCTACACTCCACCTACACTCGCTCACTAACCGTTAGCGCTACTACTTAATACTTTCAGGTTGTGCGAACAAACACGACTTTTTTTGTTCGTTCACCCAAGAACGCTGAAACTCATTTCCCACTCAAACTTTAATCTCGTAATGGAGGGAGATCATTCATCTTCCTGAAACTTATAATTTGTATCTTCGATCATTGCATTAAAGTATCTCTAACTAACTTGTTCCTTTCCTTGGATTTCAACCTCACTTCATGATAGGCAGAGCTGCGATTCCTGAATAGTTAGTACAGAGAGATAAGATCTTTCAATTTAATTTTT